>CM065697.1:2746256-2763504 GCA_017654935.2 Phymorhynchus buccinoides
GCCTTTAGTGATAATCTACAAATACAGACCAGTTAGTAATTCGTTATTTATGTTTAAGTGCCATTCGTCAATGACATTTGAAAGCATAGTATGACAGGAATGTTTTTCACGAAAGCCGTTTTGATTAGGGTGGAATAAATTGTACTTATTAAAATGAGCGGTCAGGCTATGTTTAATATGCTTCTCAAGAGGCTTAGACAGTGCAGAGAGTAAAGATATGGGCCTGTAATTTGATGGGTCATTTGTATCTCCAGATTTATAAATAGGGAGTATTTTAGCATCCTTAAACATTTGTGGGAAGTAATATTTATCTATGCATAAGTTATCTATAGTAATATTTCTGAATAATAGAGAGAGAGAGAGAAGGGAGGAGAGAGAGAGAGAGAGAGAGAGAGAGAGCGAGAGAGAGAGAGAGAGGGGGGGATGAGACAGAGAGAGAAGAGAGAGAGAGAGAGAGGAGAGAGAGAGAGAGAGAGAGAGTAGAGAGAAGAGAGAGAGAGAGAGAGAGAGAGAGAGGGAGATGGGCTTGCTGCCGAATACGTTTATGATTTTATAAACACGATCTGTCCCACGAAAGTCCAATGGATAGGTGTGTTAATTCCCTGCTGAAACTCATACATATCTGAGTCTCTCTTCTCTCTCACTCTCTCTCTCTCTCTCTCTCTCTCTCTCTCTCTGTCTCTCTCTAACTCTATTCTCTCTCTCTCTCACCGTATTTATGCTTTGTTTCTTCGAAGCACATAGTTTTTGTTCTTTGAAATTCCTGTTTCTATTCTTTTTTAGTCTAGCTCTTTTTTCCCCACGTGTTTGATGTTATGAGTTTGTATTTAAGAGAGAAAGTGGATATTTGAATGAGATTTTGTTAATGGTTGTTGTTTACTTGTCTTTTGTGCAAACGTGCAACGTCGATACGTAAACACGAGATTTGGGGGTGAATTTCTTTGTCTTTATATGAGATTAACATTTATATTTGATTAATTATTCGCTAAATATCATTTCGTGATCCTTTATTTGCATAAGCCTACTCTGTTATTGTGAATATATAAATATTACCTGTATCTGTAATATTGTATTATATTTAACCTCTTGTGTCTTCAAAGAGAGTTATACTTATAGAATTAATAATAACCTCAACATTAGACACGTGACCTGTTAAACATGGCCTTCGTGTTGGCTATCTTAACATTAACAATGCCAGGAATAAGACAGATGACATTGGCACGATCCTACACAACAATGGAACCAATGGAAACTTCTGAGCATTACCTACTTTCCTGTCAACACTTTCACATAGCTCGATCAAATACAATATCAACTCTACCCCCAGACTATATCAGATTGCAAACGTTATTGAAAGGAAATCCTGTACTATCAAACAAAATAAAGTCTCATATTTGAAACTGTTCATCAATTTATTGTTCATTCAAAAAGGTTTATGTCGTAAGTATTTGGTGACACATTTACTAATTGATGTTCATTAATAGTCATATTTACAATGTCAATATTCATAGCCATTTATGTTTATCATCTTTTCCATTCATAGTTTGCATATTCAATGTATTACACTAGTGCATGGTCGACCTTCCCTGTACATAATAATTATAATAATAGTAATAATAATAATAATAATAATAATAATAATAATAATAATGTACAGGGATCCTTGTCTAGCAAGTAAGATGCTTTGTAACCACTGCAATTAGTAACTGATTCACTTCGTAATTATTTTTTGGTATCCCCCATCATCCTCATGTCTCATTTATATTTTGAATATAATTTTGTTTCTTCTCTTTTTCCATTTTATTGTTTATATTCTGTGTTTTGTGTTTTTTCACAAAGTTTGGATTTATCTTTTTCTTATTATCATTGGTTTCCTGATGTATATTTCACGAAGGATTTGAAATGCACCTTTCTTTGATAATGTTTAAATCAGTCTGTTTAGTCTTGTGCTTGCCAGCCGCCATTCAGACATTCATGCATAGTACGTTGGCACAGTATAAGCTTTAAGCTTGTTGTTGCCGTTATGCTTGCTTAATATGTGTGTAAATTGTGCTTTTTGTTAAATAAAAAATCATTTAAGCCAAACAGTTTTCATCTTTTTTGTTTCTTCGAATCTCGCTTGTCATCAGAAATATCAGATCATGATATGAACATGCCAGGCTATCAAATTGTGAGATTAGATCCACAGAAACCCAAATCTACAGGTCTACTTTTATATATAGCATCCTCAATAAATTATGAAAACTTGATAACATTAGTCATATTTCTATTGAATATTTATGGGTAGAAGTTACTCTAAAGAATGCCAACCCACTTTTAATGGGATTTATATACAGAAACCCAGCAGAAAAAAACAGACTGGTACGATAACTTTAATTCTTTAATGGATGAAATAACAATGCTTGATCTTGAAACTACCGTGCTAGGGGATTTTAACATCGACTTATTGAAACCAAAACCAAAATGGCATAACATCTATAGTCAACATGGCTTCGAACAATTAATTAATCAACCAACCCGCATAACTGAAACAACTAAATCTTTGATTGATCATATCTATGTAAACAATAAACAATCCATCATTGAAGTATGCACTCCACCATCTGGATGTAGTGATCACAATGCCATCTGTCTTACCTGGTATAAAACACGCATCAAAATTCCAAAGGTGGGACACAAGACTATATACTATAGAAGTTATAAAAATTTCAATGTTCAGAATTTCCTCTCAGAACTTGCTAACGGTCAATTAGATCTCATATACCAAATAAGAGACCCCACTAAAGCAACCAAATTCTGGACTAGTACATCTACAGCAGTTTATGATAAACATGCCCGTTAATTAAAAAAAAGAGTCAGGCAAGAACCCAAACCTCCATGGATTAGTAAAGAAATAGATATTGAAATAAATAAACGTAATAATCTAAGCAAAGGCACAAAAAAGGAGTTTAACAAACAAAGAAACAAAGTTAACAACATGAAACGTAAAGCTAAACGTCATTACTTCAGAAATATGTTAATTTCAACGAAAGATTCAAGTAAAATAGAAACAAAGTAATTAAAGACATATCTAGTTAATGCAGATCAATTAAACGATCATTTTGTAAATATAAAAGATAAGGTTATAAAACACGACAGGTCCACTGAAAATGATCTTGGCAATTTAAAACACTATTTTCATTATCGTTTTGTTCTTCAGCCAATGACTCTTTTCGATGTTAGTAAAATTCTTTCCTCTTTAAAACGATAAGGAACACGTGATTTAGATGGTCTAGATACTAATATATTGCAAGTTGCATGCCCTGTTATTGCTGATTCATTAACCTATTTGTATAATTTGTGCATTGATAAGCAATGCTTTCCTATTCAGTTCAAACAAGCTAAAGTCATCCCTCTATATAAATCTGGTGAAACATCTGACCCTTCAAATTACCGACCCATTTCTATTCTTTCTGCCATATCAAAACCTATTGAAAAACACATCCAAATATCCCTGTATTCTTACCTAAATAAAAATGATTTACTTCATGGAGACCAATCTGGCTTTCGTAAAAACCATTCTTGCCACACTGCTCTAATACAGCTTATTGACAGCCTTCTTTGCAATGTAAATGACAATAAATTCAATGGTATTCTCTTCATAGATTTTCAAAAAGCTTTTGATGTTATAAATCATTCTCTATTACTGCAGAAACTCGAACTTTGCAAGCTAACTCCAGACTTTATTAGTCTTATATCATCTTTTTTATGTGATCAAAAACAGTCAGTGGTTCTAAACAACATAATTTCAACACCTTTGCCGATCAAGTATGGAGTCCCTCAGGGCTCTGTGCTTGGCCCTCTCTTGTTCTCTATTTATGTCAACGATTTACCCTGTTCTATTCCAAGTAGATGTGAAATGTTTGCAGATGACACGTCCTTTCATTCAAGTGATGCTGATGCCAATAGATTAGGAAGTAAACTTCAAAGTAGTATACATATTAATCTTGTCACTTGGACTGAATTAAATCACATGTCTTTAAATGAAAACAAAACAAAATGTATGTGCATAACAACAAGACAAAAACGACAAAAAATGAAGACAAAATTCCCACCTTTATATATACGAGGTAACAAAATAGAAGAAGTTGACTCTCATAAAATGTTACGCATTATCGTTGATAAAGATCTTTCTTGGACTGAACATACCATGTCCTTAGGTAAACGTCTTTCCAAAAAAATATTCCAGTTAAATAAAATCAAGAACCTACTAGATACCCATTCTCGTAAACTCTTCTTTAATGCCCACATTCTATCATTAATCGATTATGCGTCAACATTGTGGGATAGCTGTAGTGATACCAATATGAAAATAATTCATCGTATGTATAAAAAAAAGCAGTGAAATTCATTTTGTTAAAATCAAATTCTTTATCAAATGATGAGTACAAAAAATTGAACATATTGTCACTTCACAACAGACTTTTCATTAGTAAAGCGGTATGTATGCATAAGGTTATAAATGGAAATGCCCCGAAAAAAATAACAGACACTTTTAAAACTAACCAACATAGACATAACCATTTATTATCAATCCCTCGACCGAAAAACAATATTTACAAATCTAGTTTTCTTTACTCGGGTGGAAACTTATGGAATCAATTACCAAAATATTTAAAATGTATAAAAAAACAAGAATCAGTTTAAGAAAAAAACTCAAAACTCACCTCATGAATAGCAACGTTTTGTAAGAAGAATCCAATGACTAAAGTTTACTGTATATTTTATTGATTCCATATAATTATGGTTGTATTTTCTCTACCAAAGATTTTTAAAGTAGTAAGTAGTTGCAGCTATCCACTTTGATAATCTGTTGCCTGCTTATATTTCCTTCATAATGATTGAAAGAGACCAAAAGTGGAATTTCATGTCTTCTACTGAATTGATTTTTTTTATAGTGTTTCATAAACATTGCCCTGTTATATATTGAATGCTATTGTATATATGTATATGAATTAGGATGTATATGTGCGTGCGGCGTGCGTGCGAGAGAGAGAGAGAGAGAGAGAGAGAGAGAGAGAGAGAGAGAGAGAGAGAGAGAGAGAGAGAGAGAGAGACAGAGAGAGAGAGAGACAGAGAGAGAGAGAGAGAGAGAGAGAGAGAGAGAGAGAGAGAGAGAGAGAGAGAGAGAGAGAGAGAGAGAGAGAGAGAGGGGGGGGGGGGGGGATGTACATATTGTGTGAGTGCGGGCATATTTGCAAGCATATAGTTTGTTTACGCTTTTTTTTCTTTTTTTTTAAATTATTGCATGCTCATTTCTCGTCATTTATTTATTTATTTGTGTTATAGATGGCTTGATGTAAAAAAGCAAACATTATTGCTTATTCAATGTACCATCTGAAAATAAAATGTTGACTTTGACTTTGACACACACACACAAACACACTGTAAATGAGCATGATATTTCTAGATTTATGAATGCCCCAAATAATCAAAATACAAGTAAATGATAAACAAAAGTAAGCATTTCAACATACTATTCAGTTAGAACATAGCAGAAGGATGTTCTAGTAAAACGTTTTAAAAAGTCAGAGTCAACGGTGGCAAAATACAGCTTTTTAATGTTAAAAACAATTCATTTTCGACACCCTTTACTAACAAACATTCGCCATAAAAGTCCTTTAAAAGTAAGGCGAATTGCCTCAAACGCTCTTGGCAGAAATAATGTTTAGTACCTTCTTTTTTTATATATAAAACAAACAATCAAGGCATGCCGCTTAACTTGAGTTTGAAATAAAAAGGAAATACTTACCCCACTCCCCATATAAAATAAAGATTTTGACTGCAGTCAGAGACTAAAATCATCATCAGTCCCTTAACCCTTTCACCACCAATGTCGCATTTATGCATCACAATGATTTAACACCCATGTCACTAAAAGGCATCAAATCAGGACCTGTTATTGGAAGACCTTATTTTCTTAATTTTAGGAGGTAAGGGTAGGCCTAATGTTATGTATTTCACAGAGAAATTCCCAATACTGCAGATACATTGTTATTTCTACCCTGTTCACTTTAAAGGTATTTGTTTGCTAAAAATTAGCTGGCGGCAAAAGGGTTGAAAGTATCAACAATTGTCTGAAACTGATAATGTTGATTATGTTCTTGTCATACAAAAACAAATAAACACGATACAATCCCTTGCCATGTTTGAAAACAAGAGGAAATACTTATCCCACCCCCCGATCTAAAATCAATATTTTGACCTCAATCAGAGACTAAAATCATTATAAGTACGGACAATTGTCTGAAAACTTTGCAGGAAGAATGTTTATTATGTTCTCGTCATATAAAAAAAAAAGTAAACAAGGTACAATCCCATGCCATTTTTGAACACAAGAGGAAATACCTATCCAACCCTCCTCTAAAATCAATTTTTTGACTACGATCAGAGACTAAAATCATCATAAGTCCCTTAAAAGTAACGTCAATTGCCTGAATCTTTGCAAGAATAACGTTTATTATGTTCTTGTTATATAACGCAAATAAACAAGATACAATCCCATGCCATGTTTGAAACCAAAGAGGAAATACTTACCCCACCCCCCATCTAAAATCAATATTTTGACCTGGATCAGCGACTAAAATCAGTATAAGTCCCTTAAAAGTTTCGACAATTGTTTGAACCTTTGCATGAATAATGTGTATTACGTTCTTGTCATACAAAACGAATAAACAAGATACAATCCCTTGCCATTTTTGAAAACAAGAGGAAATATCTATCCCACCCCCCTCTAAAATCAATATTTTGACTGCAATCAGAGACTAAAATCATCATAAGTCCCTTATAAGTAAGGCCAATTGCCTGAAACTCTACCGGAATAATGTTTATTATGTTCCGGTCATATCCAACAAATAAAAAAGGTACAACCCTGTGCTATTTTTTAAAACAATAGGAAATACCTATCCCAACCCCCTCTAAAATCAATATTTTGACTTCGATCAGAGACTAAAATCATCATAATTCCCTGAAAATTAACAACAATTGCCTGAAACTTTGCAGGAATAACGTTTATTATGTTTTTGTCAGATAACGCAAATAAACAAGATACAATCCTATGCCATGTTTGAAAACAAGAGGAAATACTTATCCCACCCCCCATCTAAAATCACTATTTTGACCTTGATCAGAGACTAAAATCATTATAAATCCTTTAAAAGTACCCACAATTGCCTGACACTTTGCCAGAATAATGTCAACTATGTTCTTGTCATATAAAACAAACAAACAAGGTACAATCCCATGCCATTTTTGAAAACAAGAGGGAATACTTACCCTACCCCCCATCTAAAATCAAAATTTGGATTACGATCAGACTAAAATCATCATAAGTCCCTTTAAAATAATGACAAACGCCTGAAACTTGGCAAGAACACTCATTGTGACCCTATTTGTATATTTATATAACATATAGTCAAGGTGCACTCCCAATTTGTTGTAATATGAAGGAAATAACTTACACCAACGCCATCTAAATCAATTCGGAAATACAATTATAGAGAGGCATTGTAGCAAACAGAATTCCTTATAACTGGGAGTTCTATCAAGGGGTGGGGGCTAATTCATCGAAGGTGTGAAGCACCAAGACCCCTAGGGGGGTCCGGGGGCATGCTCCCCCGGAAAATGTTTAAATCCGAGAAGCAAAATAGTGCAATCTGGTGCAATATGGGCATGAAATAAAGGACTAATCACATTACTGTTCATGCCCCTATTGAAACATGTTTTGAACCATTAAGTACCTATCAACTGGTGGTGCTGATGAGTGCTAGGTATAGCCGGGAAGGAAATTTAGCTGCCACTTGGAGAAATTATTATTTTTAAAAATTGTGTGGAAAAAGGGTGGGTGCTGCTTGCACACCCACACATGCAGGCACTGCATTTCAGTACAATATTAAATGTATGAATGTGACGAAACAACCACAGCCCACACAGTGAGGGTTGAGATGTATGCCTTGTTTCTTACTGACTCCGTATGTGTGTGAATCAGTTTGAAAACAGTAAGGGAAATATTAGTGGTCTAACTTCACATCATGGTCTCTTTTGACCGTATTTTATATCTATATACTCATAAAAACATGTTTAATCAAACCCATTTATCTGAAAGTTATCCCGTTTTTACCCAAAATTATAGACCTTGCAATACCAAACAAATTTGAGTCAAAAGGGCCCAAGTTTTAGTTGGTCCAGTTTGACCCAAAATTTTGAGGCCACCAATTTCGTATCAAAACGGACTATCTAACAAAAAGGTCAAATACTCCTTTTATATGAAAAACAAAGCTAAGTGTTAGTATACACTCATGCCAAAATAAATCCACGGGCAAATAAAATATAAAAAATTTTTTATATATGATGCAAAAATCACCACTAATGAGGGCAAAAGGTTTATAGCCTATAGCCTTATGTGATGTGATGTGATGTTTGTATTCTAAATAATTCCCGAATTTGCAATAATATCTTTGAGACCTCAATACACCAACACTCCAAAATTCATGTAATTTGGAAGCTTAGAATTTTTACAGCAATTTTTCAAAACTTTAGCAGCGTTTTCCTCGAGACAGGCCTTTTAGAGTTAGTCCGTTTAGACGCCAAGCCATCGATTTCGTGTGTGACCGTGTTTTTTTTCATTACCCCGCCTCGCCGTGTGGGCTAGCCACACTCCCGACTTCGGGGAAATCCACTTGAGTAAAAGGCTGTGTTGTGTGCTATGCTGCGCAGGAGTTTTCCACTCGGCCCAGAGCTGCTCTGGGTGAGGACCTAAAGGATGAGGTGGACGGGGAGAAGGGGGAGGTGAAGAAACCCAAAGGCCCACAGAAACAGGGATGGATCCTGGGGGTTCTGGTAAGCTTGACACTCTGACTTTGGCTTTTCATTCTGCACCGCGGCGTCAGCATTCTTTTGGCTCCAGTGACCTTGACCCTTGACCAATGACCTTCATCTTGCAACTTGGCCTAGATGTCGTAAGTTCCTATCTGCGTGCAAAATAGGAGCCTCCTAGGTCCAAACGTTATTGTGTTAACATAGTCAGCCAGTTAAATAGATAGATAAGCCACCCACAAAAAGTTAGGGAACACTTTCAAAATTCACATGTTTTGGTTATTTGCTCATAGATTCATAATTCTTGGTATCTAGAACTTAATACTTTTCAGGCACATGCACAAGCGACATGACCTTACAATGAAAGCAAAAATGTTTCGCGATCGTCATCGGTTGCTATGGTGACGTGAATTTTAAAAGGCACCAAAATGATGGAAAAAAAGTTGTAACAATTTCAGTGCGTCAGCATTTATTCCACAATGTGAATTGAGTAAAATGGTACTCAGCGCATGTTAGCCGGAAACTTAAAGAATAAGTACAGCTCACAAAAAGATCCCTTTTTAAACAAAAGAGATAGTGTAACTAATTGCTGAGTCACGAAAGTTGAGCCTTTTGGATCTAGTGAGAGCCCTGGAATGACTGCAGGAAGGTGTGGCTATGCAGGACCCGCTGTCACATCTTAATAATGACTGACAGTTGATGTTTGAAGTTGGTGACCACCTTCCTGTACAGCTGTTATGCCTAATCCGTAAAATTGCCTCTTTCATGAAATGGGGAAAATGCTTTGCCCATTTCATGAAATGGACAGTGTATATCACATGTTTTTCAATTCCCATCCACACGAAAGCACACTTTTCTACGTTGTATTTTCACCCCCATCCTGCCCCTAACTCTGCCTTAGCCACCTGTTGTATCAAACGTGTTATCAAATCAAGCCTGAATAAAAGAATGTTAAACTCACCAACAGGTGTGATTTCTCATTCGTTTGAACCAATTCTTGATCTGAGTGCGTTCATGAACGAATACTGTTTTTCATTCATATTGGTTTTCTAAATTAAAAGAAATTTGGCCAATATACAACAGGGAAACCTTCCCACTGTGGAAGGACCTTGGTGTTGAGGTGCAAAAATCCCACATGACTTGGGTAAGATCCCAATGCCGTGTTCAAGTCTAACTTTCAAGTCCATTAGAGAAGGAAAAAATATATAGACGCACAAAAATCGAAGAAAGATAAACCACACACCTTCAATATTCCCAATATTTCAGTTTATTCAACTTTCCTCAGGGGACTCCAATGATCAAGTGAAGCCAGGTAAGCTTGTCTTCAGTTAAAATGAGAAGATCTCACATTCACATCACGACCTAATTTCGCATTCAGACCTCACCCCTCACTTTCTATGCTATACTAGTGAACAGTCTTAATTTAATAAAGATGAAATGTCTGTTACAGACAAAAAATCATCAAGTCTTGGGAAAAAACAAGCAAACAACATAAGGCCTTCTCTGTTTGCATATTAGAGTGAGCATTCGCTACTGTTGTTTGCCCTGTACCTCCACAAAGACCAATGTAGGAGTGAGTGCACTGAAAAAGGTGAATGGAGACTTTGCTGTTACTGATGCAGATAAAGCAGAGGTTCTTAATAATTGTTGTGCAGATATACCTAATCTAGAACAGTGCATTAATTAAAATGGGATATCAGTTTCTGACATAAGAGTTACCACTTTAGCAGTTGATACAAAAAGGGAGTTAGGTGCTTCAAAAGCACAGGGTCCAGACCTCCACGAGTCTTCAATAAAGAATGGTTTGTGCAGGTTTTTTGCGTTTTATTTTCTACTCTACTGAGTTTGAATCTATTCAATACTGCTTTCGCTCTAGTGAATAGGAAAGTGCACTAAACAATATAATTTTTTTTTAAACACCGATAGTCATGAAAATAATCTTTTTTTATTTTGGATTCTTTACTTTTCCTATTTAATATTGATGATGACATTATTAAATACGGTTTTTGTATATTTAATAGCTATTTTCCCCTATTGAATACGCTACAATAGAGTAGATAATTTTTACACATACGGCCCTTCATATCCACCCACTGCCCCTGGTGTTCAGTTGGATTGCGTTGTGCGGCAGTTGCGGTGCCTGGTGAACATCTGTGGGGTGCTGGTGTTCCTGAGGTTGACGTGGGTGGCGGGTCAGGCGGGCATTGGGTTGGGCCTGGTCGTCGTGTTGCTGGCCTTCGTGGTCTCCATGCTGACCACCATGTCCATGGCAGCCATCTGCACGAACGGGGAGGTCCGCGCAGGTCAGTCAAAGGCGTTTGTGTTGCCCCGCCTACTAGCTAACATTGTCCATAAGAGTCAGCGACTAATTGGACGTTAAACTCACCATCACCTAAAAATCAAAAATCATAGTTTTGTTATAAAGGTATTTGACTAGTTATTCACACCAAGTTTGGTCACAATGTTGTGAAAAATCCATATTTTATGAAGCTGACATTGTTACTTTATCAAAATTATAAAACAAACAAACAACAAAAACCATGTTAAGTATCAGTTGAAAATCAATCAATAATAAGTACAACACGGAATGCATGCTGGTTTTCGAGTGATAGTTTCAAAACTGCAGTTAAAATTAATAGGACTTCATAGTTGGCTCTCTATGTAAATAGATTATATCTAGAACCTAAACCAAACAATGGGTGTCTACCCTACATAGGTTTTACGATAAGGGTATGCTAAAAATATAGAAAATACGTATTTTTTTAAACAACAAATGTTTACGTTCACATATCCGTTTCTATTTGCTCTATCTAATAAACTGAGGTTCAGGTTCCCGGTCTTAATCTATTTAATAACTGTAATATCATTAAAAGTTTAGAAATTATCATCTGAAAACGAACATAAAACACCACTTTTCGACAACTTAAAAAAAATGGCAGCGAAATTAGATCTAACAGAAACCCCATGTTTGATGGCAAATATATCAACAACGGCTAAGATTGGGGGAAAATGAATATCATAATTGAAAGATATAGGGCTTTTATATAAGCTACAGTCCCCGTCCACTTGTTTGTGTCGTTTCCGGTTATGCCCGCTTCTCTTGTGGTCAAGTCGCAGCTTTCAGACAAGATTGTGAAAAGTGTGGGGCCAGTTTGATGTCAGTTGGAGCTTCAATAATGACGTCATATCAGTCTACTTTCATGACGTCATTTCTGAAACCCTGTCATTCTGTAGATTTTCTTCAAGGGCAGTGGAAAGAGCGTGGGTCGCAGAGGTGGTAATTTTTCAGTAGACTCAAAAGAATGATTGTATCATCTACATAGAAATGCAGTCAAAGTACAAGCCAAAGAATGGGAAATAGGCCATACAACAGTGTTCAATTTGATTTTTTATTCTTCAACACACGATGGAGGTGAATGCATGCCCATCATTGGCACAGGGAAATTTCTACCACAGAAATCGAAAGTTCAATTTTCAAAATTATACAAGAACATTATAGTATAGAGGGTTATATTATAACCTACATTTTTAGTAATTGCAAGGCAAGCCTTATTTTTTAGTCAAATGTCGGGAAAATGCTCAAATAGCAATGGTTCCAAAAGTGATGAGTTTGAAAGAACATGGTTATGAAGGAGATCAACTGAAATAAACGGCAAGTATACTATTATTATGTCAAGGAGGAGAGGTGGTAAAGTGTGGAAGGAGGATGGGACCCAAGTAACCTCTACTGATGAAACCAAGATAAAAGTTGACAAAATTCATCATGTGTGTCAGGATAAGAGCCAATAAAGTAGTCTTACTGCACGCATCAAGCCATATTCAAACCAAGTGGTAACTTTGAGGCTCTGGTAAGCTGTTTTCTAGCCCATTAATAGATCCAATTGTGTTTGTCGATTACAATTTGAACAATGAGCCGTGTATCTGCATGCTGGATGAAAACCTGAATCTTTCTGTATATCCCCACAGACTTGGTCCAGATTCAATAATACAAAATGACACTAGCCCACTTTATGAAGCGTTTGCAGTCACGAGATTAAAGGGAACGAAAACAATCACGACATCCATGTGACACACAGAGTCCAGATCTAAATCTGATCAAAAACGGCTGATTTCTGTTCAAAAGGAAACAGAATAGTGAGCGGGCTCTGTTTAAATGATCAAAATGTAGGACTGCCTCTGATTTTTACAGGATGTACATGCTGACGTCATTATTACGTCATCATAGCCACATAAAACAATGCAAAATTCTTAGAAGATCTGTAGAGTATATACAGTGAAATATCACCACCCCAAATGCGAAGTCGATCAAGCAAAATAACTGATTTTCTGTGACACTCAGGATCTTGTGCAGTCATGCCGTCCAATCTAAAACGACACAAACAAGTGCACCAAGACTTGTAGGTCACAAGTTAAACCTCCAAATGTAGAATTTTGTCACAAATCTTGTTAGTAGTCAGGCCTTAAAGGACCAGGGGGGGGGGGGGGGGCTGGAGACTGGCTATTCATCCAAGGGTGTCACAAATCTTGTTAGTAGTCAGGCCTTAAAGGACCAGAGGGGGATGGAGGGGGCTGGAGACTGGCTATTCATCCAAGGGTGTCAGCGTGGCCATGTGTCCAATTTTCTGTGTCCCCGACTCTAGGTGTCAATCATTTCGTCTCCACGTGTCCCCCATCTCTATTATGCAGGTGACTAGATTAAAAGTCCCTACCACGCGCCGCGAATCTGGGGACCAGTCCAAAAGTTCGTCTCCATGTGTCCCCATCTCTATTATGCAGGCGATTTTAGGTCCCTACCACGCGCCGCGAATTTGGGGACCAGTCCAATAGTTCGTCTCCACGTGTCCCCATCTCTATTATGCAGGTGCTTTTAGGTCCCTTCCTCGCGCTGCGAATCTCACAAGCCAATTTTGGTTCCAAGTGATGCACTAGGGTGTGTAGAATCTCTGTGTGAAACCCCCCCAGAAAATACCCTTGGGGTTTCTGAGTTATTACGTCATATTTCTATTTTAGACTGCATTTGTCATATCACCTGAAAAGAATATAAACAAAAAACGTTATGTGTTTTTGTGTTCTTTCGCAAATGTTCTCTCTTGGGGTTTCCTAGTTATGACGTCATTAATTCTATTTTTAGACTAAAAACTCCTTACCATGTACACACAATATTGTACTAGACAGTTATCTGTTGATACTACAAGCCGATTTTTGTTCCAAATGATGCATCGGGATGTGTAAAATCTTTGTATGAAAAATCCCAGAAAATGCTTTTAGAGTTTCTGAGTTATGACATCATTATTTCTATTTTTAGGCCGGAAAATTTCCCATCACCTGCAAAGCTAGAAACAAAAAAACCATAACATCTTTATTTTTCCCCTGGGGTGTCCTAGTTATGACGTCATCAGTTCTATTTTAAGACTGAAAACTCCACATCATGCGAACAAAATATTGTACTAGACCGTCCTATTTTGATACCACAGGATAACTTTTGTTGCTTATCATTCGTTCGGATATGGGAAATCTTTGTGTGAAATATCCCAGAATTTCCACTTGGGGTTTCCCAATTATGACGTCATTAATTTTATCTTGTAGATCCATAGCAACGTATTAGGCCTATTTGAAAAACAATATTTGTAAAATAACTGATCTCTTGTGATTATTAGCAGCCAATGCACTTGTATGTGAAGCATTATGATATGTAGAGTCTTTCTGTGAAATTTCCAAGAATGTTATCCTTGAGCTTCCCAGAAATGACGTCATTATTTCTATTTTTACCCTGCAAACTCCATAGTATTTGCAGAAATATCAAGCAACACTGATCTGTTTCCATCACTGCAAACTAACTGTTGTTGCATGTAATGGATAAGGATGTGTACAATCTGTGTGAAAACTTTAAGGATTTCCCATGGGGTTTCCGATTTATGACGTCATTAATTCTATTTTTAATCTTAAAACTAATTATTATGTGAGGAAAAAGTTATCTCATTTGATCACTACAAGTTAGTTTTTGCTGCAAATGTTGCATTAGGATGTACATAAGAATATCTGTTTTATTGTTGCATTAGGATGTACATAAGAATATCTGTTTTATTGTTGCATTAGGATGTACATAAGAATATCTGTTTTATTGTTGCATTAGGATGTACATAAGAATATCTGTTTTATTGTTGCATTAGGATGTACATAAGAATATCTGTTTTATTGTTGCATTAGGATGTACATAAGAATATCTGTTTTATTGTTGCATTAGGATGTACATAAGAATATCTGTTTTATTGTTGCATTAGGATGTACATAAGAATATCTGTTTTATTGTTGCATTAGGATGTACATAAGAATATCTGTTTTATTGTTGCATTAGGATGTACATAAGAATATCTGTTTTATTGTTGCATTAGGATGTACATAAGAATATCTGTTTTATTGTTGCATTAGGATGTACATAAGAATATCTGTTTTATTGTTGCATTAGGATGTACATAAGAATATCTGTTTTATTGTTGCATTAGGATGTACATAAGAATATCTGTTTTATTGTTGGATTAGGATGTACATAAGAATATCTGTTTTATTGTTGCATTAGGATGTACATAAGAATATTTCCCCCCCCCCCCCCCCCCCCCCCCCCGATTGGATTGGGGGAGGGGGGGGGCTTAGCGTTTCGTTTCCATGGAAGCTGGGGCCAAGAGCTAAAGTGGATTAGGTCTAGATGGATCTTTTTGTGTATGTGTTACGCCCAATCCGTGAAATTGCCTATTTCATGAAATTGGCAAGTAAGTCCATTTCATGAAATTGGCAAATCTTGTGCACGAGAAAATATTTTCCGTGCATGTATGTCAGAACCAATCCCTGAAATTGCCTATTTCATGAAATGGGCAAATTGGTTTGCCCAGTTCATGAATGGACAATGTACTGATGATATTTCCATTCGGTTTCAGTCTGCTGTTACGTTGATTCAACAGTAGCAACATTTTCTATAATGTATTTTCAATCTAATCTACCAACCCACCACCCACTCTTACTGAGTGTTGATCTAGGGTATGCCTGAGCCACATATTTTTTTATCATAAAAAGTGTTGAATAAAATTAAATCTGGGCCTCACTACTTAGACCATCAGGAGGCAACCAACCAAGGAGACACTGCACTAGCTAAAGCTGAGGTCACTAAGGGGTGAGGGTGTCAGTAAAAGAAGGCCTGTGGTAAGCAACTACCAGTAAAACTAAGAGGGAATTGTCGTGGCAGCTTCTAAAGCTTCTCAAAAACTAGGGGACTAGCTCTTCTTTTGAAAATTGTGACGTAAAAATGTAAATTACAAAATCAAATGTATATGTCAAATGGACGCGTTCCGGCAACGCAAGACGTACAATCAGGCAATTGTCCGGCACAGCTCTGAAACCGCATGAGATTGATGGACGGTGGCATGGGCACTTCAAGGCAAGGCACTGTTGGGATTGACTTCGGGACGGCCATAAGGGGTGGCTACTGAAGCTCGTAGTCTTACAAAATGCTACGAACGTGCAAAAACTGTGACGGTCACCCTTTATCAAATTACGTTCCAAATTTTGTGGTGACTCCACTTGTGTGTCTCCTAAGTGTCTCCTTGTGTCAAAACCTCACGAACACACGAAGCGAGGGCTTGGGGATCTACGAGAGAAGGTAAAGTAACTTCCCCTGTTACTCCAATTGAATTCCCTGCGAGACACATCCCATTGGAAGGGGTAAAAAAAAAGCGAAAAAAAAAAAGAAAAAAAAAAAAAAAAAAAAAAAAAAAAAAAAAACACACATGAATTTACATCCCCTTAATTATTTCTGAACAATTCCTATTTACTAAGCCCGCCCCCAACGAACGCAATAATGTCTTAGTCCGGTGTTGTGGAGCCAAACGTGTTGAGGTGACTCCCCTAATAAAGGGGGGTAAGGCGGGGCGGAGGGAATGGCCGTCAACCACTACTATCGCAAACTAAAATATCGTGAAATTTCGATCGTCTGTGTAATACTTCACTACTATTAATCGTCGCGCTATCGCGCGCGTCCACCGACAGCTCTTTAACACAAGCGAACGAGAGCTAGCTCCCGCCCCCAGACATACGATCCACCACTGTTGATCGTAACTGATCATATCGCCCGCATGACTTTGAGACCTAGGACATACTGAATCCCCATGACTTTTTGACCACAGACCCGAACAGGCCATGCAATGGCATTGGGAGAATCGATTAAAAAAAATCGAACAAAGTCACGCATGAGGAGCAGGGAATGAGCAGGTCCGAAACAGAATTTTGAAGATTAAAAAAAAAAAAAAAAAATTTAAAAATAAAAAAAAAAAATTTCCTTTTTTTTGATGAGTTGATTGGAAATGAGACGGATTGAAGCGTATGACACCTACTTGAACTAACTCTA
>CM065697.1:2764004-2787159 GCA_017654935.2 Phymorhynchus buccinoides
CCTATTCTTACTCCTTCTCCTTTCCCCGCCCCACTCGCCTCGCTGTCTCGTCTCCTGTTCTCTCTCCTCCCCGCCTCTCTCCACCTCACCATCATCGCCTTGCCGCCTTGACTAAGAGCTCGCCTCCCCCGCGGCCCCCAAAAGAGGACCAATGTACCAATAAAGCCCAAAGCCAACGACGCCACAACCAAAGAAGCAAAAGCTCCGCCAACGATCGGGGAAACAAAGAACGCGCGCGACCCCTCTCGCCTCGAAAAAAAAAAAATCCGCTCCTCCATGCCAAATTCGCCTTCTGACACATCTTCGACACTGCCCCCGCCACATAAGGCCTCTACGGACAGCGGCGATCAGAGTAAACACAACGATAGCAGAAGTAACGATCCAAGACGTGCATAGCCGGCTCCTATCCTCCTGTCTCCCTCCCACTTCGTCCTCGATACCAAGCGGACCCCCCCCCCCCCCCCCCCCCCCCCCCCCCCCCCCACACACAACATACCGGTACAAGCACGGGAGCTAGAGATTGTTGCTTATTAAAATGTGTATCAAGTATCAAGCAATAGAAAAACTATCAACGTCAAAAAATATGTCCCACAACAAACATACACACACGCGGCGCACGCACACATACACATACACGCAACGCGCAAGCCAGCACGCACGCACACGCACGCACACGCGCGCACGCGCACGCACGGCACGCACCGCACCACGCACACACACACACACACAAACACACACACACAATCACACAACAGAATAAAATATGCACGCATACACGTGCTTGGAAGGAACAAATACTTTGAAAGATATGAAGCAGACTACGATTTGAAGAGAGTAGTTGAGGAAAGACGTAAATGAAGAAGGATGACAGAACGGAGAGGTACAAGAAGGGATTTAGTCCAAGGGGAAGGAGCTGAAAAGAGAGGAATGTTCGCCAATTGTTCTGGTGCGGTATCGAGGGATCTGGGGAGAGAAGTGTCAGAGAGTTGTGAGATGTGTGTAAAGTTTCAGAAAACCTCTAAGTAAGAAGAGCCAGACCATCAGGGATTTAAACAGAGTAGGAGACTGTATGTGGATGCGCCTTCGAATGGACGCCAGTGAAGAGATTCAAACATTGGGTAGAGTGAGATAATTGGAAGACATCAGTACAAGGCGCAGCAGAATTGTTCTGAATGCTTCTGCAATTTAACGAGGAGATTCTGTGGCCGCAGTAAGAATGAATTGCATTGATTAGGTAGAGCGAACAAAGACGAGATAAGAGTTTTAATGGCGTCTTCAGACAGAAGCTAATGCGATGAGTTTTGCTTGATTTTGTACAATTTGGTGTGACGTCACAAGTTTTTTGTTGTGATGCATGAATGAGGGGGGGGGACTTTGGATTCCCTCCACTCGCTGCGGATATCTGGGACCAGCGCTAAAAGTGTAAACATATTCCATAAAATATAATAGTTTCGGGGAAGATGACGGGGGAGGGGGATAGATATCAGCGCAAAAAATTCTATACTTTATGAAATCAACTTTAAAAACAGTGTCTAAAAAAATCTTCCCCAAGGCTGCGTTTAAAACTTATCAATCATATAAAAGAGAAAACATAATACAGACGCTGAACACAGAAGGCTGTGATCTGTGGAAAAACGTGACTGCCTGAGTCTTTAGCGACATGACTAGTGAGGTGAAGGTGTGAGATTGTTATATGTTATCGGCATAATAAAGATTTACTGTTTCTTTTGGTGAAAAGAAATATAAAACAAAGTGTGGGCTGGATTTTATTATTTTAAAACTGACTTATACTGTTATGTATGGGTGAGAGTGCTTGCTGAATGAAAGAAAGATAGAAAGAGGCGCGCACCGGTGATGTTTGTTGTTTTTTATTTATTGCTAAATACACTAACTACTACTACTACTATAATAATAATAATAATTAATAATAGTAATAATAATAATAATAATAATAATATAACGAAGCATTCATAGGCCTATGCGCTTATTCTTAACAAGCCGAAGTGCTTACAGTAATAAACAAATAAATAACCCCACCACCCACCCAAAAATAGCAGTAGAAATATCAGAATGTCAAAAAATGGCTTCCCACACGCACGCACACACGCACGCACAGCACACACACACACACACCACACACACACACCACACGCCACGCACGAACACGCGCGCAGCACCCGCACACGCACGCGCACGCAAAACACACACAAACACACACCCACACCCAGACACAAACACACAATGCACACAAACACACTGCGCACAGAAGAGACAAAATTACTTTCCAAAGACAGAGCAGCTACGATTTGAAGAGAGTGGTTGAGGGAAGACTTAAATGAAAGAAAGGGAATGGGCAGAACGGAGAGGAAGAGGAGGTGTTCCAAGTAGAGGAGCCTGAAAAGAGAAGGAAACGCCTTCACCAAGAGTCATGGTGTGGTAACGAATGATCTGGAGGAGAGAAGTATCAGAGGAGGAGCGTAAATGCTAAGAGGTGGTGTATAGGTTAGGAGATCAGTGAGATAAGAAGGAGCAAGGCACCATTCAGGGATTTGTAAACAGAGCAGAGAAAGCTTGTAGTCGATAACGCTTTCCAACAGGAAAGCCAGTGAAGAAGATTCAAGAATAGGGGTTAGGAATGAGAGAATTTGGAGCACCTCAATACAAGGCGAGGCCAGTATTGTTTGAATTTTGTAAAGTTTAGCGAGAACAGTTGTGAAGGCAGCCAGCAGGAAGCGGAATTACCAGTGATCATGATCTGGAGAGCATGAAGGAAGAGATGTAGTTTTGGTAGCTTCCGCGGAAAACAATGTCTTTAAGATCCAATGCCGCCGAAGTTTAAGTAACAAGCACGACAGACAGAGGAGATTCTAGCCTTTGGAAGGAGAGAGTCGTCTGATCAAGTGTGACGCCAAGATTGGTACAGGGTTAGAAGGGGGAATACGAGTTTTCTAAACTGGATGGAAGTGGGGACAGAGTTGTGACAAGAGTTCTTGGGTACAAGGACAATCATTTCTGTTTTACCATTGTTCAGTTGGAGCTTGTTTGTTAGTCATCATGATTAATGTTAGCAAAGCATGATGTGTACGTTGAATAATGGATGGAAGCACGAGAGGGATCTGCAGACAGATGTAAATCTGGTTGTCGTCAGAGAAGCAGTTGATGGAAATGCCATATTGGAGAAAACCATGTCTCAATGGGTTGTTGTATAAAGGACAAAGAGAATAGGCAAGACAGAGCCTGAGGAACACCATGCTCCAAAGCAGCTGAAACGAGAAGAGAGGACCATTAACAGTGACAACTTGAGTACTATCAGAGAAGATAGGAATGAAAACGACGAGAGTGCGGGTCAGAGAGACGCCAGAGGTATGTTTTCTTGAAGTTCAAGATAGAAGTGTCTGGTGATCGATAGGGTCAAAGGGCAGAGGGACAGGTCTAGTAGAGAGAAGAGAGATCGGACCATCATCGAGAGCACAGAGAAGATCATTGACTATTTCAGAAGAGCTGTTTCGGTTACGTGACCAGAGCGATAGGAAGATGCAAAGGATAGAGCAGTTATGCAGTTCAAGGTGATCCTGGAGTTGGAGAAGAGCGATTTTCAATGATTTTAGACAAAAAGAAAGGTTTGAAAAAGGACGGTAGTTTTTCAAGTTTTCGGGGGTCTATGAGAAGATTTCTTGAGCAGAGGTCGAACCGATAGCAGATTTTAGTACAGAGGGAACGCAGCTGAAGTGAGGGATTCATTTACAATAGCAGTGATGCCAAGGCAACAGATCATCAATGACTGCAGAGTAGCAAAGAGGAGGGAAGGGGATCAAGCACACGTCTAATAGCAGGTTTCTGGGATAACACTTTAACGAGTGTCCGTCACAGGTTCGAAGCCTGTAAAAGGATTGCCAGGAAAAAGAGGAATAATGAAACATCCAGGTACTGGCACAACTGAGAGCCAGGCTCTCTCGGAAAGTTCTGATCTTTGCCAGTAAAAGAAGCACAAAATGTTTGGTGCAGATCAGAAGACAGACAGACTGAAGGAGGGGATGATTCAATCTCCCATCAGTACATCTGTGACATTGAACAGCTGCTGGTGGTAGTGAATTGTGCTATTTCGCATTTGTAGTACATTTTGACTTAGCCGTTGTTACAATTCATAACAACATGTTTGCAATTTGCAAATCGGTTATGAATGACAGACTTAGTTTTGATCCATGTCTTTTGCCCTAAGCCTATCACGTTAGCGTCAGCACTTGGAGGCGGCAGCTGGGAAACCAGGGCGAGTGTGGACGGTGGAGACTCTGCGTCGAAGCACAGTGGCGTGGCAGGTCAAGACATCCAGGAGAAGGCCATGAAAATTCTCAGCAGAGCGAGTGGCACCGACTGGAGAGACACCAGCAGAATCAGCTCTGCGCTTCGAGGTCGATGGAGGGCGAAGTCCCTGGTCTCCACGGACCGGGAGGCGTAGCAGGAATGGAGATGTTGAGTTGGGTTAGGACAGCGTGGTGGTCAGAGGTCAGGGTCATACTGGGGGTGGCAGGAATTGAGATGTTGAGTTGGGTTAGGACAGCGTAGTGGTCAGAGGTCAGAGTCATACTGGGGGTGGCTGATTCAACCAGATCGCCATCAGGATGGACGACCCAGTCGATGACACGACCGGATCTGTGAGTGGAGGATGTGACGGACTGGTTCAGACCAAAAGACTCAAAAAGATCCCTCAACCGAGCTGTGTAGCTGTTTGATGGATTGTCCCAGTGAAAGTTGAAGTCCCCCACCAGTACTAGACGACCTTTCAAAGAGTTCATGTGCTCTAGCAAGTCGGGAAGTTCGTCCAAGAAGAGTGAATCTTTCAACTGGTTCTTCTTGCTGGGAGGGACAGAACAGCTGAAGGGAAGATCGGGGTGAAGAGAGAGTGAGGTGGACAAGTTCGTAAGAAGAGTGGGGGAAGGAGAAGGAAGCACTCCACTGCATCTGTAATACTTACTTAAACAGGAAAAGCTGTTATAATATATTAAGCTTAGTTGTCAAATCTGATTGTCTTACAAAATACAACAAAAAAGATAAACAATTAGAAAATAAAAATAAATGTTAACTGTGTGCTACAAACAGGGAATAATGGGCGAAAGTTAAGGACAGGTTAGGTCGAGAAAAAGTTATGCCAATTTGTTATTGTTATTGTTTTTTCTGCTTTAAAGCACATGCTAACTGCGAGATGAGCAACTCTGTTTATAAAGTATCGAGACTATCATTAGTATGTATGTATGTATGTATGTATGTATGTATGTATGTATGTATGTATGTATGTATGTATATGTATGTATGTATGTATGTTTTATGTCTATCTATCTATCTATCTATCTATCTATCTATCTATCTATCTATCTATCTGAATCTTGAAGACCACACCGTAGAGTCAGGAACGACTTGTTTATTTACTGCTCCAACATCGTACAGACATAGCATAGCAGCCATACGTTCAACAAGTGACCTCCCTTGGCCCACTACTACTAACTTAATACACAAATCTACCACATGCCCCCACCTTTATGATGAAACTAAATTCCAAAATTAAGCGAATTGTTTCCTTAATGAATCCAAAACACTTTAAACAATGAGATAATCGAACTTCTTATTTCTTTTTCCAACCCAACTGATTCAACAGTCACTTCCAACCTGCCGTGTCTTTGCTTCTGTGATTATCACTTCACACTTTAATGTTCATGTCTTCTCTTTCCCCTTGAAAAAGAAAACAACAACAATGCACACTTAAACTGTTCTTTTGTGTCTGTGTTTGTTTGTCGTTGTTTTCTAAGTCCCGTTACTTAGAAACACTAAACGTTTAAACTGATAACGGAAACAGAGCAGGCTGCTTGCCTTCAACAAAATCAGAATAATAATAATAATAATAAATTAATAATAATAATAATCATAATAATAATAATAATAAAAATAAAATGAAGAAACTGTTACAACTTCTGATTATTTGAATACATCACTGCACCAGTGTAAGACATCATCTTTGAGTTTTGCTAGCAGTCTCCTCTGCCGAGTTGGACGATCCTCCAGCACCAGTGAAGATGGACTTGCAGATGGTGTAGGAATGTCTGGTGTTGAAGATGATGCCAGGTCTGCAGGCGCTGATGGCATTGGAGAAAACTCCAAGACAGGTGGCAGTTGAGTCTGACTCTCAGTGTCAGTGCCAGACTGGCTTGATTCACTCACACGGGGATTGATGTGATCAACATGTCTCTTCAGCATTCTACCATCAGGCAGCCTGATCACGTATGATAAAGGTCCCGTTGTTTGCGTTACAACGCCAGCCAGCCACTTTGGACCCATTGCAAAGTTCTTAAGGTACACCGGATCACCAACAGAATAACGTCTGATGTCCACACGAAACCATGGTTCAGTTTCTGACTGAGCTGTTTCTGAACCACCTGTCCGAACTTTCCTGTTAAAGAGCAGCTCAGCAGTGGACAGGCCTGTGGTGGTCTGAGGAGTGACCCTATACATAGACAAGAACCGCGCCACTCGGCTTTCCATGGAGCCTCCTGTGACCTTCCTCAAGCCCTGCTTCAATGTCTGCACTGCACGCTCTGCCAGTCCGTTTGTAGCTGCATGGCAAGGTGCTGACCTGATGTGTTTTATGTCGTTCTTCCGCATGAACTCTTCAAATTCCTCACTGGTGGAACAGGTTCCATTGTCCGATACCAGTGCTTCTGGGAGCCCGTGAACAGCAAACGACTGCCGAAGTTTCTCAATTGTAGCCGTGGACGTACAAGAGTTCATGGGGTAACAATCAATCCATTTGGAGTGAGCGTCAATGATCACCAGGAACATTTTCCCCAGAAATGGACCAGCATAGTCCACGTGCAGCCGGCTCCACGGTCGGTTCGGCCACTCCCAAGGGTGCAGAGGAGCAGCACTGGGCATGTTCCTGTGAGTCTGACACACCTGGCAACGGCGTACTCTCATCTCAATCTCTCTGTCCAGGTTGGGCCACCAGACATACGACCGGGCTAAAGCCTTCATTCTGCTCATTCCTGGATGTGAGTCATGAAGATCTTCAAACAAACATTCCTGGCCTTTAGGAGGAACCGCCACACGTGTACCCCACAGCAAACAGCCGTCCACAATGTTCAGTTCGCTCTTTCTTACAACATAAGGACGAAAACGTTTGTCACCAATATTCTCAGGCCACCCTCTCAGGACGAACTCCTTGACTTTTGACAACACAGGATCTGTACTGGTCCAAAGTCGGATCTGCTGTGCAGTGACTGGCATGGCATCAATCTGCTCTATGAGCAGAGTGGTCTCTCTAAGTTCTGGTTGTTCAACATCTGTGACTCCCAGCGGCAATCGGCTCAATCCATCGGCATTGCTGTTTTCCTTTCCTTCTTTGAACTTGATGGAGTACTCATAGGCTGACAGGATTAACGCCCATCTCTGGAGCCTAGCTGCCGCCATGGCTGGTATCTGCTTGTTCTCTCGGAACAGCCCAAGCAATGGCTTGTGATCAGTGTGAATCTCAAAGTTCCGTCCATACAGATACTGATGAAACTTTTTCACACCAAAAATGATGGCTAGACCTTCTTTTTCAACTTGACTGTAGTTCTGTTCAGCACTGTTCATGGTACGGAATGCGTATGCCACAGGTCTTTCACTCCTATCCTCCATTTTGTGGGACACCACAGCACCAACCCCATAATTGGAAGCATCACAGGAAAGAACGATCTTTTTTCTGGAATCATAATGAACCAAGACTTGAGGTGACTGCAACATTTTCTTCGCTTCAGTCCATGCTTTCTGCTGTTGTTCATCCCATGACCACTTCACCCCCTTCTGCAGTAAGGAGTACAATGGTGCTGAGATGGTGGACAGGTGCGGGATGAAGCGGGAGTAGTAATTAATCATTCCAAGGAAAGCTTGAAGCTGTTTGATGTCTGTTGGGTGTGGCATGTCCCAAATAGCCTGTACCTTTTCAGGCACCGGCTGAACTCCATTCTGGTCTATATTCAGGCCCAGATAGATAACCTCAGTCGCCAGAAACACACACTTCTGCTTCTTCAGCTTCGCCCCCGCCTCTTTGAGTCTTAACAACACCAATCTCAAAGTCTTCAGGTGTTCTTCATGAGTCCTCCCTGCCACCAATATATCGTCAATTCGAACATGCACGTTTGAGATACCCCTCAGCAGATTTTCCATGGTTCGCTGAAAAATTCCTGGAGCTGAGGACACACCGTATGGTAAGCGGTTGTACCTGTACAGGCCCTGATATGTGTTAATGGTGTTGAAATCCTTGGAAGTCTCATCTAGTTCCTGTTGTTGATAAGCCTGAGTTAAATCTAACTTGGAGAAAAAATTCCAGCAAGAAGATAATTAGTCTTAGGAATCGGATAATGGTCCAGTTTTGAGGCTGTGTTCACTGTGACTTTAAAATCACCACAAATGCGAGCTGTCTTGTCAGGCTTAACCACAGTAACGATTGGCGCCGCCCAGTCCGAAAATTGCACCTTCTCTATGGTTCCTTTTGTTTCCATCCGATCAAGTTCCTGTCTAACCTGTTCATGAAGAGCATATGGGACTGGACGTGGTTTGAAATAGCGTGGTTGTGCAGAAGGATCAACAACAATGTTCACCATTACTCCCTTGATGGTTCCTCTGCCTTCTTGGAAGACCTCTGCACATTCTTGAAGAACTTTCTCTAGCTCTGCATCGCTTGCTGAAACGGAACCGTTTGACTTGATGGAAAAAATCTCAGTCCAGTCCAATTTCAAGTGCTTCAGCCAGTCTCGCCCCAATAAGCAAGGGCCTTCCCCTTTGACCACCACTACTTCCATCACCATTGCACTGTCTTTGTACTTCACGTTCACTTTGCACGTCCCTAACACAGGAATCTCCTGTCCCGTGTACGTTTTCAGTCGCCTGGTGCACCTGTCCAAGGGCTCCTCTACTGATGCCTTTCAGCGCTTCTTCACTGATGATTGTCAAAGACGCACCCCTATCCAACTCCATTTCCACGGGAACACCTTCAAGTTCGATTGTCACCAAGTAAGGCTTCTCTTTGGTCTGCACTCTGAACACAGTGAACAATTCAGCATCTTCTTCTTCAGGAGAATCATCCACTGTCTTGACTCGAAGAGTTTTCTGCCTTTGTCTACGTTTTGCTTTTTCAGCCAGATACTGCGGGCACTGTCTCTGCACATTACCTTTGACATGACAAAACCAACACTCGATGTTCTTAGGTGGCCTTGTCTTCTTCATCACCATATTCACATCATCCTTAACATTCTCCACCTTGTCTACACAGGCTGCATTTGTAGCAGTGAAACCAGACGCTGAAGCTCCATCAGAAAGACTTCCTTGAATATCAGCAGCACTCTTCTCTGTTTGTTCCATTGCTGTTGAAAGTTCTAAAACTTATGAAAGGTGAGTTCTTTTTCAGACAGCAAACGCCTTTGAATGCAGCCACTGTTGATACCACAGACCAGTCTGTCTCTCAACACTGAACTCAGTGACGCACCAAAGTTGCAATCCTGCGCCAAATGACGCAGCTTTGAGAAACTGATTCATTTGCTCGACGTAGGCATGTGTGAAACCTGAATCTCTAGGCTTGTAGACGATTTGTTACTGCCTCTGTCAGCATTTCAAAGTCTTATCACCTGTTTTTTCAGGTGCCACCAGATCACACATTAATTTGTACGTATCACTTCCACAAGCACTCAACAGACTTGCTTTCTTCTTTTCTGCATTGTCAATATCGTTAGCTACGAAATAGTACTTCATCCTCTCACCGTACTGTCCCCACTCTTCACCCCCTTCAGGGTTGAACTGATGCAAGGTCCCAAAAGAGGGCATCCTTCCAGGTCCTCTCTACGTACTGTCCCCACTCTTCAGCCCCTTCAGGGTTGAACTGATGCAAGGTCCCAAAAGAGGGCATCCTTCCAGGTTGTTACTCGTCGCCAGATGAAGCAGACCACACCGCAGAGTCAGGAACGACTTGTTTATTTACTGCTCCAACATCGTACAGACATAGCATAGCAGCCATACGTTCAACAAGCGGCCTTCCTTGGCCCAGTACTACTAACGTAATACACAAATCTACAACACTATATATCTATCTATCTATCTAGTAGCAGAAAGAATAATAAATTAAAACAAAACAAAATTTAATGCAATTAAAAATGCAAATATTTCGAGATGTCTCTTCCTCGGTGCAAAGCCTCCAAATGCTGATAATTCAAGCAATAATACCAATTTGTTTAAAACCAGAATCAGTGATACGAATTCAAGGCATAAATAAATGTTTAAAAAACATTGCCAAGAAAGATTGGATTGTCTCGTGCGCATTCATAACTAATGTTCACATACACATCCTTCTATGCATCTATCTATCTGTCTATCTATTTATGCATCTATGTAGGCCTATCTATGTATGTTTGTGTATGCATGTAGACATGTAATTATGTATTATGAATGTATGCATGTTGACTAAGGTATTTGTATTAGATATTTGTGAATGCAAGTTGTATATTTGTATGTGTGAAACATATATGTATACGTTAGATGGATGGATAGATAAATGGTTGTATGCGTGTGCATGATGTGTGTGTTGTGTGTGTTGTGTGTGAGTATGTGTGAGTATGTGTGAGTGTGTGTGTGTGTGTGTGTGTGTGTGTGTGTGTGTGTGCGTGTTTGTGTGTGTGTGTGCGTGTGTGTGTGTGTGTGTGCGTGCGTGCGTGTGTGTGCGTGTGTGCGTGCGTGTGCGTGTGCGTGCGCGCGTGCGTGTGTGTATGGGTGTGGGTGTGGGTGTGTGTGACCAAGGATTGTATCTGTGCGTGATGTTTAAAATAGTCGGATATTTTATCTTGTGGCTTTTCTACATACAGTGTCTTTGCTCTGTTGTGTTTTGTTGCTTTGTGTTATCTCTGCAAAAAGAATATCCTGTGCAATTGACAATACAAAGAATTGATTGATTAGGTCCCTTTAGACTGTGTACAATCATCTTCCCTCTCACACAAATCACATACCATAGCACCCATTCGACTCCTGTGATTTTAAAAAAAGAAGACATTTCAAACATATTAAAATCATTGTCTTCACTAAGCTGGTTTTTCTGTCTTCTATGTGGAGATTTTCTTTCTTGTAAAACAAACAACAACACAGAAAGCAAAAACCAAACAGGCAGAGCTAGAGATTAATTATTATACAAAAAACAGGAAAGACAAATAGAAACAGTGTGCTAACTTTTGGTGGAAAAAAGGAGCGGGAAATATAACACTATGCTACCAGTGGTAGCTAACTGTATTCCACAAATGAACATGATTAGATTTCGTAAAAAAAAACATTTAGGCTGTCGCACGCGCACACATTCACCCCCCTAACATTTTCGCATTGAAACTTTTCACTAAAAAAGCACATTTTGCCATTCTCGGGAAAGGAACAGGGTTGGAATCAGCCTATGATTTCAGTATTTTCATCAAACTGAAAGAAACAGACTTTGCGATTGAAGGCAGTGAACGTGAGGAGGGGGTGTCTAAAATGCAGTATTGCCCACTTACTCTAAGGTCTCCGGAAATGTTGGCCCCTCCCAGAAAGCCAGCGGCTGCCGGGAAGAAGACGGCGAAGGTGCTAAAGAAATTGTAAGTGACGCCATCAATCGTGCGAAAGTCGGGACCCAGGTTGTCCACAAACACTTCTCCTGAAAGCAAGCACAACTTAATTGTCAGTTGGCATAATCATAACTATGCTAATTTTGTCAACGTTCTTGCTTAAAGTTATAATGCAGCTAAGATTTGTTTTAAAGAAGAACAATAACAAAAACAAAACAATGTAAGCACCAGTAGGTTAGCTGAATCTTCTTGGTTACCACTTAATGTAAAATTAATATTAAATAGAGGGAAATGGAATATGTTACAACAAAAATTGGTATTATCCAGCCACCATGGCGTAGTGGTTAGATATCTGTGTGTTGGTCGGCGCTTTTTTGCTGTTTCAGGACCTGAAACAAACTTCCTATCTCCCTCCGTCAGCGACCGACCATACCTGCTTTTAAATCAAACCTCAAAATCCACATGTTTCCCCGTCATTTAAGCTCATTCTCTCTTTCTCTCCTCTCTCTTGCCTGTAGGTCTATTTCTAAAAATCGCGCGCGCGCGGTGTGTGTGTGTGTGTGTGTGTGATCTTTTTGCTCGTCTTTGTATAGCGTTTTTGTTTGAATGCATTATGAATGTTGAGTGTATGCACTTCGATCTGATTTCTATCGAGATTCAGTGCTGTATAAATAATGTATTTTGTTGTTGCATCAAGTCAAGTCAAGTCAAGTCAAAAGTCAAGTCAAGTCAAAATTTTATTTAAAGAAGGACATTGAATAAGCAAACATACATGCTTTTTTTCATCAAGCCATCTATAAACAGAAGCATAAACCAAACATACATGCACGAAACATAAAACTATACTGGTTAAGGACATAGAAAGAAGAGAGAGAGAGAGAGAGAGAGAGAGAGAGAGAGAGAGGAGAGAGAGAGAGAGAGAGAGAGAGAGAGAGAGAGAGAGAGAGAGAGAGAGGAGGAAGCATATAAATATTTACAGAAAGAAAATGAGCATATAAATATTTACAGCAACAAACAGAAAGCATATGAAATAGCAATACAATATCAACATAGTGTTCCACATATCAAAATGAAAAAAAGGGGCACAGATATATTATACACAGCTTTACACTCACACACTATTGTTTTATCTATGGGCGGGGATGGGGCTAGGAGACATTAAAACCAATTTTAGGATAACCATTACATATTCAACTGTTGACTATTCGAAAGATGCAGTTTGAGTCTTGTCTTGAAATAGTTCCAGTTTTTTAATTTTTCTTTAGAGTAGCAGGCAGGCTGTTCCACAAGGTTCCACCAGAGTATAGGAAGCTAGATTTGTAGAGGTTATTTCTAGGTCTAGGAAAAGATAACAAATGATTATGTCTGTGAGGATTGACTTTGAATGAATCTATAAGTTTTTTCGGAGCATTTCCGTTTATGATATTGTGCATAAGTAGTGCTTTATTGAACAACAGTCTGTCATGTAAAGTTAATAAGTTTAGTTCTTTATACTCTTTGATAGTCAGTGAGCTAGATTTTAACAAAATCAATTTGACAGCTTTTTTTTTTATACATACGGTTGATTTGTTTCAAATTGGTATCACTACAGTTGTCCCATATACTTGATGCATAGTCAATTATCGAAAGAATATGCCCACTAAAAAATAACTTACGCGAATGAGTATCTACAAAGTTTTTTAATTTTACTTAGTTGAAATAATTTCTTGGAAATATTTTCCCCAAGAGATGTTGTATGTTCAGTCCAAGTTAGATCTTTATCAATTATTACGCCTAGCATTTTGTGTGAATCGACTTCCGCAATCTTTTCGTTTTCTATGAATAGTGGTTGAAAAAGAGATTTCATTTTTTGTCTTTTTTGCCATGCGCATACATACATACATTTTGTTTTGACTGCATTTAATGACATGTGATTAAAATGTGTCCAGGTGATGACTTTATTAATATTATCTTGTAGTGTAGCTGATAACGTGAATGGATCAAAATCACTATCGTGTATGTATCATCCGCAAACATTTCACTATTGCAATCAATATGGCATGGCAAGTCATTAACATATATAGAAAATAGAATAGGACCTAAAACAGAACCCCGTGGAACACCATGACTGATAGGTAGAGATGTTGGTGATTTGTTGTTTACCATTGCTAGCTGTTTACGATTTAAAACAAATGATGACATCAACTTAATTAATTCAGGAGATAGATTATAGAGTTTTAATTTGCGCAATAAAAGTGTGTGGTTGATTACATCAAATGCTTTTTCAAAATCTATGAAAAGAACTCCAGTAAATTTATTTTCATTTATGCTATCTAAAAGACTGTCCATGAGCTGTATAAGTGCTGTATTACAAGAATGATTTTCACGGAAACCAGATTGATCTTCATGAAGCAAACTGTTCTTGGTAAGGTATGAATAAAGATGCTTTTAAATATGTTTTTCTAAGGGTTTGGACAAAATTGATAGGATAGAAATAGGTCTGTAGTTTGATGGATTTGAAGTATCGCCAGATTTATGTAGAGGGATGACTTTAGCTTCTTTGAATTTTAGGGGGAAAGACTGTTTGTCTATGCACAGATTGTAGAGATATGTTAGAGAGTCTATAATAGTAGGGCTTGCACATTTAAGTATTTTTGAATCTAAACCATCTAAATCACGAGTACCTGAGGGCTTTAAGAGCAATATACTTTTACTGACATCTACCAGGGTCACTGGTTCCATATGGAAAGGAAATTTAATATCTTTAGACTTTATAAATTGTTGCAAAACGGAAAGGTTGTTTTCTTTTGAACTGTCTTTTGATATAACTTTGTCTGCTACGTTTGCAAAATGATAATTTAACTGATTTGGAGTAACATCTGTAATGATTTGTTGGCTTTTAGAGACTTTTTTTTATTTGTTAAAATATTTATAGCTTTCCATATTTGTCTGGATTCCTTTGTAGACGTTAACATATTGCGAAAGTTGTATTGCTTAGATTTCCGTTTCATTGAATGTACCTTATTTCTCTGTTTATTAAATTCTGCCCTTGTTCCAGTGTTACTTAACTGTGCTCTTTTATTTATTTCCGCGTGCGTGCGCGTGCGTGCGTGCGTGCGTGTGTGTGTGTGTGTGCGTGTGTGTGCGTGTGCGTGCGCGTGTGTGCGTGCGTGTGTGCGTTGTTCACATCCTTGTTCGAATATTGTTTACATTGCTTTATATTAACGTGTCAATTGTGGGTTTTTTTCTTTGTTTTGTTTTTTGTTGCTACATTTCATTGTTTGTTAACTTTTTTAAAAAATCGTCACAGCAAGAAAACGTTTTGTTTTAGTGCTATATATTTTAAAAGGCTGCAAACTAGAATATGGTCGTTTGTGTTCTATATTTTCTTGTATATATTTTAAAAGGACAGCAAACTTTTTATTAACTGATTGATTGGTTGATTGATTGACTAACTGATTGATCAGTCGATCGATTGATTGATTGATGGATTGATTGATCGATCGATCGATTGACTGATTGATTGAACGATCGATCGATCGATCGATTTATTGATCGATTGATTGATTGATCGATCGATCGATTGACTGGTTGATTGATTGATGGATTGATTGATTGATTGATCACCATTGTAGCCGACGAATCCATTGCGGCGTTGTTCTTCGCTCGGGGAGAGGAAAGTGCCGACGAAGTAGTTGACGATGGACACGATGAGAATGAGGAGAAGCACGAGCAGGGCCTTGGTCTCGAAGTTGACGCCGACCATGACCATGGCCATCAGCAGCACACTGACCCCCACCCCGACCAGCCGCATGTCGAGATTTTCATCCCCCGTGATGCTGCCCCCCTCGTCCTCAACAACACAGCAATGATCATACAAAAACACACTATTATTGGGATTCTCCCCTTCTATTGCATTTGTACAAATTCTTCTTTTTTTCTTCTTTTTCTTTTTCTTCCCCTTTTTGGGGGTCTGATTTGGATGAAATTTTCAGAAAAAGTTGTAGGATCATATGGGTACATGAAATTTGAAATATTAAATGATTTCGCCGAATTTTCAGCGAAATATGGCGAAAACCGCGAAATCGGCGAAATTTCAATCTTGAATATCTCAAAAACTGCTGAACGGAATTCGTTCATATTTTGAACATTTACTTAAAACAGATGTCCAACATTCCCGCTATAACACCGAACCGGAAGTGCTCCAGCTAGGAACGTGAAGCTTTTATATGCTTCACGGAGTAGCCAACACCGGAAGTGACGTAGCAAAATGAACTCCTGGGTACGGTAGCCCTTATGTTGGCCCAGGTCGGAAAGGAGCTTGGTGATGATATGTTAAATAGTTTGGAAGTTATTCAAATTTATGTAAATTTGGTTGTGTCACTTTCAAATGTTGGCAAAATGTTAATCTTGAATAACTCGAAAACGGCTGTACGGAATACTTTCTTATTTTCAGTATTCACTAAAGAGCAACAGTGCAATACTTTCGTCATAAATTCGAGCCGGAAGTGTCAACCGGAAGTGGGGACGAAAACGGCAAATTTTGGCCACATTTTAATATTGAATATCTTCCAAAATGGCTGTTTAGGGGAGAATCCTGTCATGTTTGCACTCAAAGGCAAACATAAGCCCTCTAGTTATTATTATTATTATTATTATTATTATGATTCTCCCCTTTAGGGAGAATACTAAATATTGTATTTGTAAAAATTCTACTTTTTTCTTCTTTTTTTGTTTATCTTTTTCTTCCCCTTCTTTTGTCCGATTTGGCTGACATTTCAGAAACGTTGCAGGACCCTATGCTGTGGGTATGTGAAATGTGAAATATTAAATGATTTCGCGGTTTTTCGGCCATATTTTGGCCAAATCGCATCGGACCCAAAAAAAGGGGAAGAAAAAGAAAAAAGAAAAAGAAAAATATTTTGTACAACTGCAATAGTATTCTCCATAAATGGGAGAATCCTAATAATAACTAGAGGGCTTATGTTTGCATTTGAGAGCAAACATGACAGGATTCTCCCCTCCAATCTACCACTTGCAAGTTATTCAATATTACAATTTGGCCAGCATTTGCCGTTTTCGTCCCCACTTCCGGTTTGAATTTATAACGAAAGTACTGCAATGTTACTCTTTAGTAAATACTAAAAAAATGAAAGTATTCCGTGCAGCCGTTTCCAAGTTATTGAAGATTAAAGTTTTGCCCAAATTTGCCATTTTTGGACCATATTTCTGCCACATTTTGGTCAATCGGTTTGATATTAGCAGTCTGGCATTAGAATATTGTCTTGCAAATTTCCTGCAAATGTCAACGAAATCAGATTAAAAATAAACAAAATCCATATATGCGAATTAGTGAAAGTGACACAACCAAATGTTACATACATTTCAATAACTTCCAAACTATTTAACATATCATCACCAAACTTCTTTCTGCACCTGGGCCAGAGTAAGGGCTACAAAATCCAATAGTTAGTTTTGTGACGTCACTTCCGGTTTTGGCTATTCCGTGAACCAAATAAAAGCTGCCTGACCATAGCTGGAGCACTTCCGGTTCGTACCTCTGGTTCAGTTATATACCAGAAGTGCTCTGAATACACTTGTTAGTAAATTCTGAAAATATGAACGAAATCCGTTCAGCCGTTTTTGAGATATTCAAGATTGAAATTTCGCCGATTTCGCGTTTTTTCGGTCATATTTTGACGATAAATCGGCGAAATCATTTAATATTTGTAATTTCACATACCCAAATGGTCCTGCAACGTTTCTGAAATTGTCAGCCAAATCGGACAAAAAAAGATAAAGAAAAATAAGAAGAATTTTTTAAGGGGAGAATCCTGAAAAAGAAACATTTAAAAAAATAAAAAATAAAAAGAGACTTTTTACAAATGCAATAGTATTCTCCCTTTTTAAGGGGAAAATCCTAATTAGGATTAGGTTTGTGTTTGTGTGTGTGTGTGTGTGTGTGTGCGTGCGTGTGTGTGTGTGTGTGCGTGCGTGCGTGTGTGCGCGTGTGTTTGTGGTGTGTGTGTGTGTGTATGTGTGTGTGGGTGTGTGTGCGTGTGCGTGCGTGTGCGTGCGTGTGTGTGAAAGCTTCAGCAAGGATTTAATAACAAGTTATGCCTGGGAATAGAGTCTCTCTCTCTCTCTCTCTCTCTCTCGCTATCTCTCTCTCTCTCTCTCTCTCTCTCTCTCCCTCTCCTTCTCTCTCCATCGTTTGTTCTTGTTCTTCTTATACTCTTTTGCTTCTCTGCCCATCCTCACCCTCTCATAGCCTAGCCATGGATGTGTAGTATTTCCTCTCTCTCTCTCTCTCTCTCTCTCTCTCTCTCTCTCTCTCTCTCTCCTCTCTCTTCTCTCTCTCTCTTTTCTCTCTCGCACACACACTCTCTCTCTCTCTCACACACAAACTCTCACACATAGACAGACAGACACACACACACACACACACACAGATACGCACGCACCATACAGAGAGAGAGAGAGAGAGAGAGAGAGAGAATGAGACGAGAGAGAGAGAGAGAGAGAGAGAGAGAGAGACGAGAGAGAGAGAGAGATGAGAGAGAGAGAGAGAGAGAGGAGCATGAGAGAGAGAGAGAGAGAGAGATCAAGGGTGAAAACCCCTGCAAAGAAACCAACTCATACCAGTAGAGTTACTTCCCTTTGTTTCCAGACAAACATCCGTGGAGCTCTACTGCTTTATTTAGATAGATAGATGTGTAATATTTCCTCTCTCTCTCTATCTCTCTCTTTTTCTCTCACACACACAAAGATAGATAGAAGAAGATAGAATACAAAAGAATATTGAAAAAAAGATTTCATACTACTATTTTCCTACCTTAACTAGATCCCGAAGGGTCTCGGCAAAGCCGACGATATTCATGGCGGCTGTCATAACAATAGCCAGAGATAAGATCAGCCCTATGGCCCCGCCCAAACTCCGGACCAGGCTGCGGGAAATCATGTAGTAGACACCCCCTGTCAGCAAAAGAAAACCAGTGAACAAAATGCAAAGCAAAATAGATGAATTAATAATGATAATAATAATAATAATAATAATAATAATAATAATAATAATAATAACTAGAGGGCTTATGTTTGCCTGTGAGAGCAAACATGACAGGATTCTCCCCCTAAACAATCGTTTGCAAGTTATTTTCGAATTTATAGCGAAAGTATTGTAATGTTGCTCTTCAGTAAGTACTGAAAAAATGAAAGTATTCCGTGCAGCTGTTTTCAAGTTATTGAAGATTAAAGTTTTGCCAAAATTTGCCATTTTGGGCCATATTTCGCCCGAATTTTGGCCAATCGGTTTAATATTGGAAATCTGGCATTAGAATAGTGTCTTCCATTTGTCCTGCGAATTTCAGCGAAATCGGATGGAAAAAAAAAAACATTTCCATATATGGGAATTAGTGAAAGTGACACAACCAAACTTACATAAATTTTAATAACTTCCAAACTATTTAACATTATCGTCCTTCCTTCCTTCCTGGTAAAGCAACCACAGTCACTTTTGACTATTCTGTCGCTGTAACTTTAGGGGAATTTGCGGAAATGCGCACTGAGGTACTACTGAGAAGAAAAACAGTTGACAGCAGAAGAAGAAGACAGAAAGCCTGGCCCAGCCAGCCAGGTTCTGCTGATCGGCCCCTAACGTGATGCCGCGCCAAGCGAGATAATGACCCAGCCAGCCAGGTCCCGCTAATCGGGCCCCAACGTGATGCCCTGCCACTGGGGGGAAAAAAAGAAGAAAAAAAGTGGTGGGGTGGGGTAAGTTATTGTGATTTGGAGACCCAGGACACGAAGGTGCCCAAGGTCCCCGCCTCAACAGCCTGCTCCGGGAGGTTGTTCCATGCCTTGATGGTGCGTGGCAGGAAACTGGCCTGTCTGTATTGTGTGCGGCAGTAGATCTGGGCCAGCTGCTTGGTGTGGGCTCGACGCTGGCGTTGTGGTGCTGGGGTCAGTTTGTCTTTTATGGTCTTCATGGTAGCAAGTTCGTGATGGAGTTTATACATCATGACAACTCTTGCTGTTTCTCTTCTTTGTTGTAGTGAGGGCCACTTCAGTTGCTGGAGCATAGATGACACGCTTGATGTGTTTCTGAAGCGGCGTAGTACGAATCTTGCTGCTCGCTGTTGTACTGCTTCGAGCCTGTCGATGTCCTGTTGCTGGTGAGGGTCCCATACTGTGGAAGCATATTCCAGTATGGGACGTACAAACAAGCTCCTTTCAGACCTGGGCCAGAGTAAGGGCTATAAAATCCAATAGTTAGTTTTGTGACGTCACTTCCGGTTTTGGCTATTCGGTGAACCAAATAAAAGGTGAGTATTGAAGTCATGTAGGCAAACTTTATTAGCCACACCTATCTGTTGGACTTTCTGGAACAGCTCTTTTCTGTGTCATCAAATCTTAAATGTATCACCAGCAACGCAGCCGGTAATATTTGTGAAAAACTACCAGGGCCTGTATTCACGTTGAGATAGCATGAGACTTAGCATCATGCTAACTTAGAAGCTCTTCCAAAAGTCCTATTAAATCCTATAGGACATTGGAAGAGCTTCTAAGTTAGCATCATGCTAAGTCTCATGCTATCTCAACGTGAATACAGGCCCAGTATAATATCAGTACAGAAATCTGCACCCTACCCAGCTCTAGTGCCCTCAATTAGGCCTGCAATTCTCTATCTTTTTTTAAAAACTTTTTATTGAACTTTTTTTCCACATTATTTCACAAGGGGAAAAAAAGCAAATAAGAGACAAAAAGCAAAACAATACGTAAAGAAGACAAACAAGCAGACCAATTCTCTATCTTTGTTCCTCTTCTGGGATTCAGTGTATGTATGTGTGTTTGCGTGTGCGTGCGTGTGTGCTGCCACGCGCGTGTAACTGTGCATTTGTGTTTCCTTTTCAAGGTCCAGACACTTTTAGAACAACTGTTTGCAACATCAAATACTTCAAACTAAACTTGTCGTCACTGGAACGCGTTTGAACAAGTACAGGACACTCGGCATATAACTTATCGACCCTTATTTTAACCAGAAGGGGTGGGGGATATGTGATGATGGTCAGCTTATCCGAGGAGAGTTTGCGTTTTAAGGGTCGAATTATCCGAAGTGTCGATTTATCCGAGGTCGAGTTATCCGAGGTGACTTTTACAGAGATAAAGAAGGCTTGTGGACGGGACCAAGCCTTAGGGTCGATTAATCCGAAGTGTCGAATTATCCGAGTTCGACTTATGCGGAGTCGACTAAGTAGACTTAGGATAAGACGACCCCTCTACGGACCATGAAAAAAGATCGATTTATCCGAAGGTCGATTTATCCCATCTTCGGATAAGTCGAAACCTTTTCTGCTAGAGGGTCGACTTATCCGAGGAACAGATAAAATACGGTAAGCCAACGTTTCCTGCAACTAGTTGACCCAAGTATTTATTTATTTTTTATTATTATGTACATTTCTATAGCGCTTATTCATCAAACCTCTAAGCGCTTTACAATTTTTTTTACTAAAGAATATAATATTTAAAAACATATATGAACAAACATTCCTATCCCTCACCGTCACACCCCCCCCCCCCCCCCCCCCCCCCCCCCCCCCCCCCCCCCCCGCCCCCCAATGCTCCATCTCTCATTATCGATCGAACACAGCCACACAAAAAGATAAAACATGAACAATTATTGTAAACAACATAATATAGAACGTACATCACACACACACACACACACACACACACACACAACACACACACACACAACACACAGAGAGAGAGAGAGAGAGAGAGAGAGAGAGAGAGAGAGAGAGAGAGAGAGAGAGAGAGAGAGAGAGAGAGAGAGAGAGAGAGAGAGAGAGAGATTGAGAGAGAGGGAGAGAGAGAGAGAGAGAATCAATTTTAGTAAAACAAATTCATAATCCTTAGCAGCACTATTTGCAAACATTATATACTTGTTATATTAAAAGTAAGATTTTCTTATAAACATTCATCTAGTAAAATATAGAACACCCGCACTTGTTCACACAAACCTACACACACGCATACGATCAAATTACAGTTAAGTAAAACACATTTTATCAACATGACATATCAGACATCTAAACAGACAGTCAGGCAGACAGACAAACATGTAAACACATACATGCGCGAGCGCGCACACACACGCACGCGCGCGCAAGCAAGCCCGCACGTACTCACGCACACACCTAAAGTGCAAAACACCCCTTTCACAAACATCATGACACATATCATGGAGCTGGGGGGGGGGAGGATCCGGACCAAGGTAGGGTAGTGGGGGGGAAAGAGAGAGAGAGAGAGAGATGAGAGAGAGAGAGAGAGAGAGAGAGAGAGAGAGAAGAGAGAGAGGTAAAAGAGGGAGAGGAAGGAAAGAGGAGAGAGAGAGATGAGAGAGGGAGAGAGAGAGAGAGGCTGAGAGGGAGAGAGAGACGTGTTGGGAGAGAGAGAGAGAGAGGGAGAGAGAGAGAGAGAGAGGAAGAGAGAGATTGGGCCGAGAGAGAGAGAGGAGAGAGAGAGGAGAGAGGAGAGGATTGAGAGCCACAGAGAGAGAGAGAGAGAGAGGGACGAGAGAGAGAGAGAGAGAGGGAGGGAGGGAGGGAGGAGAGAGAGAGAGAGGGAGAGAGAGAGAGAGGGAGAGAGAGTGAGAGAGGAGAGAGAGAGAGAGAGCAAAAGAGAGAGAGAGAGCGGGAAGGTAAAGGAGAACAGAATTGGAGAGGACAAGGGAAATCGAGAAAGTCAGATGGAGAGAGATTTGGGAAAAAAAGAAAAAAGAGATGGGGGGGGGGTGGGGGGGTAACGACACGGATCACACACATGCACAGGCACACGAAGACTCCCTGACCCAGGCAAAAAGAGAAAGAATGGGAGAAAGAGAGACTGAGTGGTCTACACAAGATATTATGATTGACGGAACAGGTGAGTTTTTAATACTGTTTTAAATTGTGGAACATTTTCGGAGTGGCGTATGATAGAGCTGGTCCCATGTGTTTGGTGCGGAGAAAGTGAAAGATCGGTTTCCGTAAGTTTTTGTTTTTGTACGTGGTACAGTAAACGTTCTGTTGTCTGAAGAAGAGCGGAGTTGTCTAGGAGGAGAGTACACATGTAGGAGATCAGACAAATAGACAGGAAAGCTGGGATCGACAAGAGATTTGAAACAAAGAGAAGCTGTTTTATGATGGATTCTTACAGAGATGGGAAGCCAGTGGTGTTTTTGAAGGAGGGGTTGTGCATGTTCATGTTTCTTTGCCCTGAAACTAGGCGTGCTGCTGAGTTTTGGACCTTTTGGAGTTTTTCAAGAAGGTAGTGTGGAATGCCTGAGAGAAGTGAATTACAATAGTCAAACTTGGACGGAACAAGAGAACAGACAAGAGTGTTAGCTGCATCGAAAGTGAGAAGGTGGCGAATGCTGCCTCATTTGACTGAGTTCATGATAATGATTTGATTTTTTTATTTATTTAATTTAAAAGTCTGTTCACAACAATGGTGATATTAGACTTAGTGTAAATACATTAAATAAACAAAACCAAAACAGACATAAAAAAACATTGAATTAAAATGAGGGGAAAAGA
>CM065697.1:2787659-2805159 GCA_017654935.2 Phymorhynchus buccinoides
TGTGTGTGTGTGGGTTGTGTGTGTGTGTGTGTGGGATGTACGTTCTATATTATGTTGTTTACAAATAATTGTGATGTTTTATCTTTTGTGTGGCTGTCGGTCCGTTCGACTCGATAATGAGGAGATGGAGCTTGGGGGGGGGGGGGGGGGGGGGGGGGTTGACGGTGAGGGATTAGGAAGTTTGTCAATATGTTTTAATATTAATTTCTTTAAGTCACAAAAATTGTAAGCGCTCTTTTAGAGGTTTTGATGAATAAGCGCTATAGAAAATGTACAAAATAAATAAATAAATAATAAAATACTTGGGTCAACTAGTTGCAGGGAAACGGGGGTTGTGCTGGTACGAGTATTGTTAACAATACTGTTCCTACAGATAAGTCGACCCTCTCTGCAGCAAACAAGGTCGTGACTTGGGGTGCCAGAGGAAGATGGTATGAACGGGTCGGCGACCTTCGGAACTAAATCGATCTTTTTTCATGGTCCGTAGAGGGGTCGTCTTATCTATACGTCTACTTAGTCGACTCCGCATAAGTCGACCTCGGATAATTCGACACTTCGGATTAATCGACCCTAAAACTTGATCCCGTCCACAAGCCTTCTTTATCTCTGAAAAGTCACCTCGGATAACTCGACCTCGGATAAATCGACACTTCGGATAATTCGGCCCTTAAAACGCAAACTCTCCTCGGATAAACTGACCATCATCACAATTCCCCAACCCCTTCTGGTTAAAAATAAGGGTCGATAAGTTATATGCCGAGTGTCCTGTACTTGTTCAAACGCGTTCCAGTGACGACAAGTTTAGTTTGAAGTATTTGATGTTGCAAACAGTTGTTCTAAAATTGTCTGGACCTTGAAAAGGAAACACAAATGCACAGTTACAAACGCGCGTGGCAGGCACACACGCACGCACGCAAAAACACACATACATACACTGAATCCCAGAAGAGGAACAAAGATAGAGCGTTGGTCTGCTTGTTTGTCTTCTTTACGTATTGTTTTGCTTTTTGTCTCTTATTTGCTTTTTTTCCCTTGTGAAATAATGTAGAAAAAAAAGTTCAATACAAAAAGTTTTTTTAAAAAATAGAGAGAGCAGGCCTAATTGAGGGCACTAGAGCTGGGTAGGGTGCAGATTTCTGTACTGATATTATACTGGGCACCGTATTCACGTTGAGATAGCATGAGACTTAGCCCATGATCTGCTAACTTAGAAGCTCTTCCAAGATCCTATCATGATTTATTATAGTGAACTTTTGGAAGAGCTTCTAAGTTAGCATGATGGCTAAGTCTCATTGCTATCTCAACGTGAATACAGGCCCTGGTAGTTTTTCACAAATATAATTACCGGCTGCGTTGCTGGTGATACATTTAAGATTTGATGACACAGAAAAGAGCTGTTCCAGAAAGTCCAACAGATAGGTGTGGCTAATAAAGTTTGCCTACATGACTTCAATACTCACCTTTTATTTGGTTCACCGAATAGCCAAAACCGGAAGTGACGTCACAAAACTAACTATTGGATATTATAGCCCTTATGTTGGCCCAGGTCTGAAAGGAGCTTGTTTGTACGTCCCATACTGGAATATGCTTCCACAGTATGGGACCCTCACCAGCAACAGGACATCGACAGGCTCGAAGCAGTACAACGGCGAGCAGCAAGATTCGTACTACGCCACTTCAGAAACACATCAAGTGTGTCATCTATGCTCGAGCAACTGAAGTGGCCCTCACTTCAACAAAGAAGAGAAACAGCAAGAGTTGTCATGATGTATAAACTCCATCACGAGAACTCGTTACCATGAAGACCATGAAAGACAAACTGACCCAGGGCACCACAACGCCAGCGTCGAGCCCACGAGAGAGAAGAGCACCAAGCAGCTGGCCCAGATCTACTGCCGCACCCAATACAGGCAAGCAAGATTCCTGCCATGTACCATCAAGGTATGGAACAACCTCCCGGAGCAGGCTGTTGAGGCGGGGACCTATAGGGCACCTTCGTGTCCTGGGTCTCCAAATCACAACTTAACTCTACCCCACCCCCCACCACTTTTTTTATTCTTTTTTATTCTTCCCAATGGCGCGGCATCACGTTGGGGCCCGATTAGCGGGACCTGGCTGGCTGGGTCATTCTCTCGCTTGGCGCGGCATCACGTTAGGGGACGCGATCCAGCAGGAACCAGAAGCTGGGCTGGGCCAGGCTTCTCTGTTCATTCTTCATTCTTCTACTGTCAACTTTCTTCTTCATCAGTACTGTAGTACCTCAGTGCGCATTTCCGTATATTCCCCTAAAAGTTTACAGCGACAGAATAAGAGTCAAAAGTGACTGTGGTTGCTTTAGGCCAGAGAAGGACGAGGAAGGACGATAATGTTTAACTAGTTTTGGAAGTTATTAAAATTTATGTGAAGTTTGAGTTGTGTCACTGTTTCTTTCACTAATTTCCCATATATGGAATGTATTTTCATTTATTTCATCCGATTTTCGCTGAAATATCGCAGAGCAATTGGAAGACATCCTATTATAATGCCAGATTGCCGTGAATTTTAAACCGATTGGCTCCAAAATTCGGCCGAAATATGGCCCCAAAATAGCAAATTTTGGCGAAACATTAATCTTTAATAACTGGGCACAACAGCTGCACGGAATACTTTCATTTTTTCAGTACTTACTGAAGAGCAACATTACAATACTTTCGCTATAAATTCGAAAATAACTTGCAAACGATTGTTTAGGGGGAGAATCCTGTCATGTTTGCTCTCACAGGCAAACATAAGCCCTCTAGTTATTATATTTATTATTATTATTATTATTATTATTATTATCATTATTAATTCATCTATTTTGCTTTGCATTTTGTTCACTGGTTTTCTTTTGCTGACAGGGGGTGTCTACTACATGATTTCCCGCAGCCTGGGTCCGGAGTTTGGCGGGGCCATAGGGCTGATCTTATCTCTGGCTATTGTTATGACAGCCGCCATGAATATCGTCGGCTTTGCCGAGACCCTTCGGGATCTAGTTAAGGTAGGAAAATAGTAGTATGAAATCTTTTTTTTCAACTATTCTTTTGTATTCTATCTTCTTCTATCTAATCTTTGGGTGTGTGTGAGAGAAAAGAGAGAGATAGAGAGAGAGAGGAAATATTACACATCTATCTATCTACATAAAGCAGTAGAGCTCCACGTATGTTTGTCTGGAAACAAAGGGAAGTAACTCTACTGGTATGAGTTGGTTTTCTTTGCAGGGGTTTTCACACCTTGATCTCTCGCTCTCTCGGGTCTCATCTCTCTCTCTGCTCTCTGCATCTCTCATCTTCTCTCCTCTCTCGCCTCATCCTGTCCCTTCTCTCTCTCTCTCTCTCTCCTCTTCCTCTCTCTCACCACTCTCTCTCCGGTATACGATGTGTGTATCTGTGTGTTGTGCGTATCTGTGTGTGTGTGTGTGTGTGTGTGTCCTGTTGTGTGTGTGTGTGTGTGTTTGTGTGAGAGAGAGAGAGCGTGTGTGTGAGAGCAGAGAAAACAGAATAGAGAGAGAGAGAGAGAGAGGAGAGAGAGAGAGAGAGACTAGAGAGAGCTAGAGAGAGAGAGGAAATACTACACATCCATGGCTAGGCTATGAGAGGGTGAGGATGGGCAGAGAAGCAAAAGAGTTATAAGAAGAACAAGAACAAAACGATGAGAGAGAGAAGGAGAGGGAGAGGGAGAGAGAGAGAGGAGAGAGAGAGAGAGAGAGATAGCGAGAGAGAGAGAGAGAGAGAGAGAGACTCTATTCCCAGGCATAACTTGTTATTAAATCCTTGCTGAAGCTTTCACACACACGCACGCACACGCACGCACACGCACACACACCCACACACACATACACACACACACACACCACACAAACAACACGCGCACACACGCACGCACGCACACACACACACACACGCACGCACACACACACACACACACACACACAAACACAAACCTAATCCTAATTAGGATTTTCCCCTTAAAAAGGGAGAATACTATTGCATTTGTAAAAAGTCTTCTTTTTATTTTTTATTTTTTTAAATGTTTCTTTTTCAGGATTCTCCCCTTAAAAAATTCTTCTTATTTTTCTTTATCTTTTTTTGTCCGATTTGGCTGACAATTTCAGAAACGTTGCAGGACCATTTGGGTATGTGAAATTACAAATATTAAATGATTTCGCCGATTTATCGTCAAAATATGACCGAAAAAACGCGAAATCGGCGACATTTCAATCTTGAATATCACACAAACGGCTGAACGGATTTCGTTCATATTTTCAGAATTTACTAACAAGTGTATTCAGATCACTTCTGGTATATAACTGAACCAGAGGTACGAACCGGAAGTGCTCCAGCTATGGTCAGGCAGCTTTTATTTGGTTCACGGAATTGCCAAAACCGGACGTGACGTCACAAAACTAACTATTTGATTTTGTAGCCCTTACTCTGGCCCAGTTCGGAAAGGAGTTTGTTGATGATATGTTAAATAGTTTGGAAACAATGAAATGTATGTACATTTGGTTGTGTCACTTTCACTAATTCGCATATATGGATTTTGTTTATTTTTAATCTGATTTCGTTGACATTTGCAGGATATTTGCAAGACAATATTCTAATGCCAGACTGCTAATATCAAACCGATTGACCAAAATGTGGCAGAAATATGGTCAAAAATGGCAAATTTGGGCAAAACTTTAATCTTCAATAACTTGGAAATGGCTGTACGGAATTCTTTCATTTTTTTAGTATTTACTAAAGAGTAACATTGCAGTACTTTCGTTATAAATTCAAACCGGAAGTGGGGACGAAAACGGCAAATGCTGGCCAAATTGTAATATTGAATAACTTGCAAGTGGTAGATGGAGGGGAGAATCCTGTCATGTTTGCTCTCAAATGCAAACATAAGCCCTCTAGTTATTATTAGGATTCTCCCATTTATGGAGAATACTATTGCAGTTGTACAAAATATTTTTTCTTTTTCTTTTTCTTTTTCTTCCCCTTTTTTGGGGTCCGATTTGGCCAAAATATGGCCGAAAAACCGCGAAATCATTTAATATTTCACATTTCACATACCCACAGCATAGGGTCCTGCAACGTTTCTGAAATGTCAGCCAAATCGGACAAAACAAGGGGAAGAAAAAGATAAACAAAAAAAGAAGAAAAAGTAGAATTTTTACAAATACAATATTTAGTATTCTCCCTAAAGGGGAGAATCCTAATAATAATAATAATAATAATAATAATAATAATAACTAGAGGGCTTATGTTTGCCTTTGAGAGCAAACATGACAGGATTCTCCCCTAAACAGCCATTTTGGAAGATATTCAATATTAAAATGTGGCCAAAATTTGCCGTTTTCGTCCCCACTTCCGGTTGACACTTCCGGCTCGAATTTATGACGAAAGTATTGCACTGTTGCTCTTTAGTAAATACTGAAAATAATGAAAGTATTCCGTACAGCCGTTTTCGAGTTATTCAAGATTAACATTTTGCCAACATTTGAAAGTGACACAACCAAATTTACATAAATTTGAATAACTTCCAAACTATTTAACATATCATCAACAAACTCCTTTCAGACCTGGGCCAACATAAGGGCTACCGTACCCAGGAGTTCATTTTGCTACGTCACTTCCGGTGTTGGCTACTCCGTGAAGCATATAAAAGCTTCACGTTCCTAGCTGGAGCACTTCCGGTTCGGTGTTATACCGGAAGTGTTGGACATCTACTTTTTAAGTAAATTCTGAAAATATGAACGAATTCCGTTCAGCCGTTTTTGAGATATTCAAGATTGAAATTTCGCCGATTTCGCGTTTTTTCGGCCATATTTCGCTGAAAATTCGGCGAAATCATTTAATATTTCAAATTTCATGTACCCATAATTATGATCCTACAACTTTTCTGAAAATTTCATCCAAATCAGACCCCCAAAAAGGGGAAGAAAAAGAAAAAGAAGAAAAAAAGAAGAATTTGTACAAATGCAATAGAAGGGGAGAATCCCAATAATAGTGTGTTTTTGTATGATCATTGCTGTGTTGTTGAGGACGAGGGGGGCAGCATCACGGGGGATGAAAATCTCGACATGCGGCTGGTCGGGGTGGGGGTCAGTGTGCTGCTGATGGCCATGGTCATGGTCGGCGTCAACTTCGAGACCAAGGCCCTGCTCGTGCTTCTCCTCATTCTCATCGTGTCCATCGTCAACTACTTCGTCGGCACTTTCCTCTCCCCGAGCGAAGAACAACGCCGCAATGGATTCGTCGGCTACAATGGTGATCAATCAATCAATCAATCCATCAATCAATCAACCAGTCAATCGATCGATCGATCAATCAATCAATCGATCAATAAATCGATCGATCGATCGATCGTTCAATCAATCAGTCAATCGATCGATCGATCAATCAATCCATCAATCAATCAATCGATCGACTGATCAATCAGTTAGTCAATCAATCAACCAATCAATCAGTTAATAAAAAGTTTGCTGTCCTTTTAAAATATATACAAGAAAATATAGAACACAAACGACCATATTCTAGTTTGCAGCCTTTTAAAATATATAGCACTAAAACAAAACGTTTTCTTGCTGTGACGATTTTTAAAAAAAGTTAACAAACAATGAAATGTAGCAACAAAAAACAAAACAAAGAAAAAAACCCACAATTGACACGTTAATATAAAGCAATGTAAACAATATTCGAACAAGGATGTGAACACGCACGCACACACGCACGCACACACGCGCACGCACACACACACACACACACACACACACACACACACGCACGCACGCACGCACGCACGCACGCGGCAAAATAACACAAAAGAGCACAGTTAAGTACACACGGAACAAGGGCAGAATTTAATAAACAGAGAAATAAGGTACATTCAATGAAACGGAAATCTAAGCAATACTGGAACTTTCGCAATATGTTAACGTCTACAAAGAAATCCAGACAAATATGGAAAGCTATAAATATTTTAACAAATAAAAAAGTCTCTAAAAGCCAACAAATCATTACAGATGTTATTCCAAATCAGTTAAATTATCATTTTGCAAATATAGCAGACAAAGTTATATCAAAAGACAGTTCAAAAGAAAACAACCTTTCCGTTTTGCAACAATTTATAAAGTCTAAAGATATTAGATTTCCTTTCCATATGGAACCAGTGACCCTGGTAGATGTCAGTAAAAGTATATTGCTCTTAAAGCCCTCAGGTACTCGCGATTTAGATGGTTTAGATTCAAAAATACTTAAATGTGCAAGCCCTACTATTGTAGACTCTGTAACATATCTCTACAATCTGTGCATAGACAAACAGTCTTTCCCCCTAAAATTCAAAGAAGCTAAAGTCATCCCTCTACATAAATCTGGCGATACTTCAAATCCATCAAACTACAGACCTATTTCTATCCTATCAATTTTGTCCAAACCCTTAGAAAAACATCTTTAAAAGCATCTTTATTCATACCTTACCAAGAACAGTTTGCTTCATGAAGATCAATCTGGTTTCCGTGAAAATCATTCTTGTAATACAGCACTTATACAGCTCATGGACAGTCTTTTAGATAGCATAAATGAAAATAAATTTACTGGAGTTCTTTTCATAGATTTTGCAAAAGCATTTGATGTAATCAACCACACACTTTTATTGCGCAAATTAAAACTCTATAATCTATCTCCTGAATTAATTAAGTTGATGTCATCATTTGTTTTAAATCGTAAACAGCTAGCAATGGTAAACAACAAATCACCACCATCTCTACCTATCAGTCATGGTGTTCCACGGGGTTCTGTTTTAGGTCCTATTCTATTTTCTATATATGTTAATGACTTGCCATGCCATATTGATTGCAATAGTGAAATGTCTGCGGATGATACATCACGATAGTGATTTTGATCCATTCACGTAATCAGCTACACTACAAGATAATGTTAATAAAGCCATCACCTGGACACATCTTAATCACATGTCATTAAATGCAGTCAAAACAAAATGTATGCATGTATGCGCATGGCAAAAAAGACAAGAAATGAAATATCTTTTTCAACCACTACTCATAGAAAACGAAAAGATTGCGGAAGTCGATTCACACAAAATGCTAGGCGTAATAATTGATAAAGATCTAACTTGGACTGAACATACAACATCTCTTGGGAAAAATATTTCCAAGAAATTATTTCAACTAAGTAAAATTAAAAAACTTTGTAGATACTCATTCGCGTAAGTTATTTTTTAGTGGGCATATTCTTTCGATAATTGACTATGCATCAAGTATATGGGACAACTGTAGTGATACCAATTTGAAGCAAATCAACCGTATGTATAAAAAAGCTGTCAAATTGATTTTGTTAAAATCTAGCTCACTGACTATCAAAGAGTATAAAGAACTAAACTTATTAACTTTACATGACAGACTGTTGTTCAATAAAGCACTACTTATGCACAATATCATAAACGGAAATGCTCCGAAAAAACTTATAGATTCAGTCAAAGTCAATCCTCACAGACATAATCATTTGTTATCTTTCCCTAGACCTAGAAATAACCTCTATAAATCTAGCTTCCTATACTCTGGTGGAACCTTGTGGAACAGCCTGCCTGCTACTCTAAAGAAAAATTAAAAAAAACTGGAACTATTTCAAGACAAGACTCAAACTGCATATTTCGAATAGTCAACAGTTGAATATGTAATGGTTATCCTACAATCGGTTTTAATGTCTCCTAGCCCCATCCCCGCCCATAGATAAAACAATAGTGTGTGAGTGTAAAGCTGTGTATAATATATATGTGCCCCCTTTTTTTCATTTTGATATGTGGAACACTATGTTGATATTGTATAGCTATTTCATATGCTTTCTGTTTGTTGCTGTAAATATTTATATGCTCATTTTCTTTCTGTAAATATTTATATGCTTCCTCTCTCTCTCTCTCTCTCTCTCTCTCTCTCTCTCTCTCTCTCTCTCTCTCTCTCTCTCTCTCTCTCTCTCTCTCTCTCTCTCTCTCTCTCTTCTTTCTATGTCCTTAACCAGTATAGTTTATGTTTCGTGCATGTATGTTTGGTTTATGCTTCTGTTTATAGATGGCTTGATGGAAAAAAGCATGTATGTTTGCTTATTCAATGTCCTTCTTTAAATAAAATTTTGACTTGACTTGACTTTTGACTTGACTTGACTTGACTTGATGCAACAACAAAATACATTATTTATACAGCACTGAATCTCGATAGAAATCAGATCGAAGTGCATACACTCAACATTCATAATGCATTCAAACAAAAACGCTATACAAAGACGAGCAAAAAGATCACACACACACACACACACACACACACACCCGCGCGCGCGATTTTTAGAAATAGACCTACAGGCAAGAGAGAGGAGAGAAAGAGAGAATGAGCTTAAATGACGGGGAACATGTGGATTTTGAGGTTTGATTTAAAAGCAGGTATGGTCGGTCGCTGACGGAGGGAGATAGGAAGTTTGTTTCAGGTCCTGAAACAGCAAAAAAGCGCCGACCAACACACAGATATCTAACCACTACGCCATGGTGGCTGGATAATACCAATTTTTGTTGTAACATATTCCATTTCCCTCTATTTAATATTAATTTTACATTAAGTGGTAACCAAGAAGATTCAGCTAACCTACTGGTGCTTACATTGTTTTGTTTTTGTTATTGTTCTTCTTTAAAACAAATCTTAGCTGCATTATAACTTTAAGCAAGAACGTTGACAAAATTAGCATAGTTATGATTATGCCAACTGACAATTAAGTTGTGCTTGCTTTCAGGAGAAGTGTTTGTGGACAACCTGGGTCCCGACTTTCGCACGATTGATGGCGTCACTTACAATTTCTTTAGCACCTTCGCCGTCTTCTTCCCGGCAGCCGCTGGCTTTCTGGGAGGGGCCAACATTTCCGGAGACCTTAGAGTAAGTGGGCAATACTGCATTTTAGACACCCCCTCCTCACGTTCACTGCCTTCAATCGCAAAGTCTGTTTCTTTCAGTTTGATGAAAATACTGAAATCATAGGCTGATTCCAACCCTGTTCCTTTCCCGAGAATGGCAAAATGTTGCTTTTTTAGTGAAAAGTTTCAATGCGAAAATGTTAGGGGGGTGAATGTGTGCGCGTGCGACAGCCTAAATGTTTTTTTTTACGAAATCTAATCATGTTCATTTGTGGAATACAGTTAGCTACCACTGGTAGCATAGTGTTATATTTCCCGCTCCTTTTTTCCACCAAAAGTTAGCACACTGTTTCTATTTGTCTTTCCTGTTTTTTGTATAATAATTAATCTCTAGCTCTGCCTGTTTGGTTTTTGCTTTCTGTGTTGTTGTTTGTTTTACAAGAAAGAAAATCTCCACATAGAAGACAGAAAAACCAGCTTAGTGAAGACAATGATTTTAATATGTTTGAAATGTCTTCTTTTTTTAAAATCACAGGAGTCGAATGGGTGCTATGGTATGTGATTTGTGTGAGAGGGAAGATGATTGTACACAGTCTAAAGGGACATAATCAATCAATTCTTTTTATTGTCAATTGCACAGGATATTCTTTTTGCAGAGATAACACAAAGCAACAAAACACAACAGAGCAAAGACACTGTATGTAGAAAAGCCACAAGATAAAATATCCGACTATTTTAAACATCACGCACAGATACAATCCTTGGTCACACACACCCACACCCACACCCATACACACACGCACGCGCGCACGCACACGCACACGCACGCACACACGCACACACACACGCGCGCACGCACACACACACACACACACGCACGCACACACGCGCACACGCGCACACACACACACACACACACACACACACACACACACACACTCACACATACTCACACATACTCACACACAACACACACAACACACACATCATGCACACGCATACAACCATTTATCTATCCATCCATCTAACGTATACATAATGTTTACACATACAAATATACAACTTGCATTCACAAATATCTAATACAAATACCTTAGTCAACATGCATACATTCATAATGCATAAATACATATCTACATGCATACACAAACATACATAGATAGGCCTACATAGATGCATAAATAGATAGACAGATAGATAGATGCATAGAAGGATGTGTATGTGAACATTAGTTATGAATGCGCACGAGACAATCCAATCTTTCTTGGCAATGTTTTTTAAACATTTATTTATGCCTTGAATTCGTATCACTGATTCTGGTTTTAAACAAATTGGTATTATTGCTTGAATTATCAGCATTTGGAGGCTTTGCACCGAGGAAGAGACATCTCGAAATATTTGCATTTTTAATTGCATTAAATTTTGTTTTGTTTTTAATTTATTATTCTTTCTGCTACTAGATAGATAGATAGATATATAGTGTTGTAGATTTGTGTATTACGTTAGTAGTACTGGGACAAGGAAGGCCGCTTGTTGAACGTATGGCTGCTATGCTATGTCTGTACGATGTTGGAGCAGTAAATAAACAAGTCGTTCCTGACTCTGCGGTGTGGTCTGCTTCATCTGGCGACGAGTAACAACCTGGAAGGATGCCCTCTTTTGGGACCTTGCATCAGTTCAACCCTGAAGGGGCTGAAGAGTGGGGACAGTACGTAGAGAGGACCTGGCAGGATGCCCTCTTTTGGGACCTTGCATCAGTTCAACCCAGAAGGGGGTGAAGTGTGGGGACAGTACGTAGAGAGGATGAAGTACTATTTCGTAGCTAACGATATTGACAATGCAGAAAAGAAGAAAGCAAGTCTGTTGAGTGCTTGTGGAAGTGATACGAACAAATTAATGTGTGATCTGGTGGCACCTGAAAAAACAGGTGATAAGACTTTGAAATGCTGACCGAGGCAGTAACAAATCGTCTACAAGCCTAGAGATTCAGGTTTCACACATGCCTACGTCGAGCAAATGAATCAGTTTCTCAAAGCTGCGTCATTTGGCGCAGGATTGCAACTTTGGTGCGTCACTGAGTTCAGTGTTGAGAGACAGACTGGTCTGTGGTATCAACAGTGGCTGCATTCAAAGGCGTTTGCTGTCTGAAAAAGAACTCACCTTTGATAAGGCTTTAGAACTTTCAACAGCAATGGAACAAACAGAGAAGAGTGCTGCTGATATTCAAGGAAGTCTTTCTGATGGAGCTTCAGCGTCTGGTTTCACTGCTACAAATGCAGCCTGTGTAGACAAGGTGGAGAATGTTAAGGATGATGTGAATATGGTGATGAAGAAGACAAGGCCACCTAAGAACATCGAGTGTTGGTTTTGTCATGTCAAAGGTAATGTGCAGAGACAGTGCCCGCAGTATCTGGCTGAAAAAGCAAAACGTAGACAAAGGCAGAAAACTCTTCGAGTCAAGACAGTGGATGATTTTCCTGAAGAAGAAGATGCTGAATTGTTCACTGTGTTCAGAGTGCAGACCAAAGAGAAGCCTTACTTGGTGACAATCGAACTTGAAGGTGTTCCCGTGGAAATGGAGTTGGATAGGGGTGCGTCTTTGACAATCATCAGTGAAGAGGCGCTGAAAGGCATCAGTAGAGGAGCCCTTGGACAGGTGCACCAGGCGACTGAAAACGTACACGGAACAGGAGATTCCTGTGTTAGGGACGTGCAAAGTGAACGTGAAGTACAAAGACAGTGCAATGGTGATGGAAGTAGTGGTGGTCAAAGGGGAAGGCCCTTGCTTGTTGGGGCGAGACTGGCTGAAGCACTTGAAATTGGACTGGACTGAGATTGTTTCCATCAAGTCAAACGGTTCCGTTTCAGCAAGCGATGCAGAGCTAGAGAAAGTTCTTCAAGAATGTGCAGAGGTCTTCCAAGAAGGCAGAGGAACCATCAAGGGAGTAAAGGTGAACATTGTTGTTGATCCTTCTGCACAACCACGCTATTTCAAACCACGTCCAGTCCCATATGCTCTTCATGAACAGGTTAGACAGGAACTTGATCGGATGGAAACAAAAGGAACCATAGAGAAGGTGCAATTTTCGGACTGGGCGGCGCCAATCGTTACTGTGGTTAAGCCTGACAAGACAGCTCGCATTTGTGGTGATTTTAAAGTCACAGTGAACACAGCCTCAAAACTGGACCATTATCCGATTCCTAAGACTAATTATCTTCTTGCTGGAATTTTTTCTCCAAGTTAGATTTAACTCAGGCTTATCAACAACAGGAACTAGATGAGACTTCCAAGGATTTCAACACCATTAACACATATCAGGGCCTGTACAGGTACAACCGCTTACCATACGGCGTGTCCTCAGCTCCAGGCATTTTTCAGCGAACCATAGAAAATCTGCTGAGGGGTATCTCAAACGTGCATGTTCGAATTGACGATATATTGGTGGCAGGGAGGACTCGTGAAGAACACCTGAAGCCTTTGAAATTGGTGTTGTTAAGACTCAAAGAGGCGGGGGCGAAGCTGAAGAAGCAGAAGTGTGTGTTTCTGGCGACTGAGGTTATCTATCTGGGCCTGAATATAGACCAGAATGGAGTTCAGCCGGTGCCTGAAAAGGTACAGGCTATTTGGGACATGCCACACCCAACAGACATCAAACAGCTTCAAGCTTTCCTTGGAATGATTAATTACTACTCCCGCTTCATCCCGCACCTGTCCACCATCTCAGCACCATTGTACTCCTTACTGCAGAAGGGGGTGAAGTGGTCATGGGATGAACAACAGCAGAAAGCATGGACTGAAGCGAAGAAAATGTTGCAGTCACCTCAAGTCTTGGTTCATTATGATTCCAGAAAAAAGATCGTTCTTTCCTGTGATGCTTCCAATTATGGGGTTGGTGCTGTGGTGTCCCACAAAATGGAGGATAGGAGTGAAAGACCTGTGGCATACGCATTCCGTACCATGAACAGTGCTGAACAGAACTACAGTCAAGTTGAAAAAGAAGGTCTAGCCATCATTTTTTGTGTCAAAAAGTTTCATCAGTATCTGTATGGACGGAACTTTGAGATTCACACTGATCACAAGCCATTGCTGGGGCTGTTCCGAGAGAACAAGCAGATACCAGCCATGGCGGCAGCTAGGCTCCAGAGATGGGCGTTAATCCTGTCAGCCTATGAGTACACCATCAAGTTCAAAGAAGGAAAGGAAAACAGCAATGCCGATGGATTGAGCCGATTGCCGCTGGGAGTCACAGATGTTGAACAACCAGAACTTAGAGAGACCACTCTGCTCATAGAGCAGATTGATGCCATGCCAGTCACTGCACAGCAGATCCGACTTTGGACCAGTACAGATCCTGTGTTGTCAAAAGTCAAGGAGTTCCTCCTGAGAGGGTGGCCTGAGAATATTGGTGACAAACGTTTTCGTCCTTATGTTGTAAGAAAGAGCGAACTGAACATTGTGGACGGCTGTTTGCTGTGGGGTACACGTGTGGCGGTTCCTCCTAAAGGCCAGGAACGTTTGTTTGAAGATCTTCATGACTCACATCCAGGAATGAGCAGAATGAAGGCTTTAGCCCGGTCGTATGTCTGGTGGCCCAACCTGGACAGTGAGATTGAGATGAGAGTACGCCGTTGCCAGGTGTGTCAGACTCACAGGAACATGCCCAGTGCTGCTCCTCTGCACCCTTGGGAGTGGCCGAACCGACCGTGGAGCCGGCTGCACGTGGACTATGCTGGTCCATTTCTGGGGGAAATGTTCCTGGTGATCATTGACGCTCACTCCAAATGGATTGATTGTTACCCCATGAACTCTTGTACGTCCACGGCTACAATTGAGAAACTTCGGCAGTCGTTTGCTGTTCACGGGCTCCCAGAAGCACTGGTATCGGACAATGGAACCTGTTCCACCAGTGAGGAATTTGAAGAGTTCATGCGGAAGAACGACATAAAACACATCAGGTCAGCACCTTGCCATGCAGCTACAAACGGACTGGCAGAGCGTGCAGTGCAGACATTGAAGCAGGGCTTGAGGAAGGTCACAGGAGACTCCATGGAAAGCCGAGTGGCACGGTTCTTGTCTATGTATAGGGTCACTCCTCAGACCACCACAGGCCTGTCCCCTGCTGAGGGGCTCTTTAACAGGAAAGTTCGGACAGGTGGTTCAGAAACAGCTCAGTCAGAAACTGAACCATGGTCGTGTGGACATCAGACGTTATTCTGTTGGTGATCCGGTGTACCTTAAGAACTTTGCAATGGGTCCAAAGTGGCTGGCTGGCGTTGTAACGCAAACGACGGGACCTTTATCATACGTGATGGTAGAATACTGAAGAGACATGTTGATCACATCAATCCCCGTGTGAGTGAATCAAGCCAGTCTGGCACTGACACTGAGAGTCAGACTCAACTGCCACCTGTCTTGGAGTTTTCTCCAATGCCATCAGCGCCTGCAGACCTGGCATCATCTTCAACACCAGACATTCCTACACCATCTGCAAGTCCATCTTCACTGGTGCTGGAGGATCGTCCAACTCGGCAGAGGAGACTGCTAGCAAAACTCAAAGATGATGTCTTACACTGGTGCAGTGATGTATTCAAATAATCAGAAGTTGTAACAGTTTCTTCATTTTATTTATTATTATTATTATTATGATTATTATTATTATTATTAATATTATTATTATTATTATTCTGATTTTGTTGAAGGCAAGCAGCCTGCTCTGTTTCCGTTATCAGTTTAAACGTTTAGTGTTTCTAAGTAACGGGACTTAGAAAACAACGACAAACAAACACAGACACAAAAGAACAGTTTAAGTGTGCATTGTTGTTGTTTTCTTTTCAATGGGAAAGAGAAGACATGAACATTAAAGTGTGAAGTGATAATCACAGAAGCAAAGACACGGCAGGTTGGAAGTGACTGTTGAATCAGTTGGGTTGGAAAAAGAAATAAGAAGTTCGATTATCTCATTGTTTAAAGTGTTTTGGATTCATTAAGGAAACAATTCGCTTAATTTTGGAATTTAGTTTCATCATAAAGGTGGGGGCATGTGGTAGATTTGTGTATTAAGTTAGTAGTAGTGGGCCAAGGGAGGTCACTTGTTGAACGTATGGCTGCTATGCTATGTCTGTACGATGTTGGAGCAGTAAATAAACAAGTCGTTCCTGACTCTACGGTGTGGTCTTCAGATAGATAGATAGATAGATAGATAGATAGATAGATAGATAGATAGATAGACATACAACATACATATACATACATACATACATACATACATACATACATACATACATACATACATACATACATACATACTAATGATAGTCTCGATACTTTATAAACAGAGTTGCTCATCTCGCAGTTAGCATGTGCTTTAAAGCAGAAAAAACAATAACAATAACAAATTGGCATAACTTTTTCTCGACCTAACCTGTCCTTAACTTTCGCCCATTATTCCCTGTTTGTAGCACACAGTTAACATTTATTTTTATTTTCTAATTGTTTATCTTTTTTGTTGTATTTTGTAAGACAATCAGATTTGACAACTAAGCTTAATATATTATAACAGCTTTTCCTGTTTAAGTAAGTATTACAGATGCAGTGGAGTGCTTCCTTCTCCTTCCCCCACTCTTCTTACGAACTTGTCCACCTCACTCTCTCTTCACCCCGATCTTCCCTTCAGCTGTTCTGTCCCTCCCAGCAAGAAGAACCAGTTGAAAGATTCACTCTTCCTGGACGAACTTCCCGACTTGCTAGAGCACATGAACTCTTTGAAAGGTCGTCTAGTACTGGTGGGGGACTTCAACTTTCACTGGGACAATCCATCAAACAGCTACACAGCTCGGTTGAGGGATCTTTTTGAGTCTTTTGGTCTGAACCAGTCCGTCACATCCTCCACTCACAGATCCGGTCGTGTCATCGACTGGGTCGTCCATCCTGATGGCGATCTGGTTGAATCAGCCACCCCCAGTATGACTCTGACCTCAGACCACTATGCTGTCCTAACCCAACTCAACATCTCCATTCCTGCCACCCCCAGTATGACCCTGACCTCTGACCACTACGCTGTCCTAACCCAACTCAACATCTCCATTCCTGCCACCCCCAGTATGACCCTGACCTCTGACCACCACGCTGTCCTAACCCAACTCAACATCTCCATTCCTGCTAAGCCTCCCGGGTACGTGGAGACCAGGGACTTCGCCTCCATCGACCTCGAAGCCTTCAGAGCTGATCTGCTGGTGTCTCTCCAGTCGGTGCCAACTCGCTCTGCTGAGAAGTTTCATGGCCTTCTCCTGGACGTCATTGACCGCCACGCCACTGTGCTTCGACGCAGAGTCTCCAGCCGTCCACCCTCGCCCTGGTTCCCAGCTGCCGCCTCCCAAGTGCTGGACGCTAAACGTGATAGGCTTAGGGCAAAAGACAATGGATCAAAACTAAGCTGGACATTCATAAACAGATTTGCAAATTGCAAACAATGTTGTTAATGAAATTGTACAACAGGCTAAGTCAATGTACTACAATGCGAAAATAGCAGCATGCACTACCACCAAGCAGCTGTTCAATGTCACAGATGTACTGATGGGGAGA
>CM065697.1:2810159-2814393 GCA_017654935.2 Phymorhynchus buccinoides
CAGAGAACGGCTAGCCAAAAGTGTGCATGATTGTGAGTTTAACGTCCAGTTGGTCGTTTACTCTTATGGACATTTTTCCTGAAGACTGGGTCTTCCCGTGCGACCAAAAAGCGAGACTGTATGTTATAATAATGACCCTATCGCCATTTTTAGCTCGACGTATTTTCTCTCTCTATCCAAAGGACCCTTCCAAATCCATTCCCCGAGGCACCTTCTTGGCCATCATCATCTGCAATGTGGTGTACCTGCTGATGGTGCTCACCATGGGCAGCTGCATGCTGAGGGACGCCCTGGGGGCAGAGTTCATGGCTCCACCCGCTCCACCCCTCAATGTCACCCTGTCCCTGGAGAGCATTACAGACCTGTGCCAAGGGGAGGGTGACAACAGCAACAACACCTGCTTGTCGGGCCTCTACCACTCGGCGGTGAGGATGTTATTGCACACTCTCTCTCTCTCTCTCTCTCTCTCTCTCTCTCTCTCTCTCTCTCTCCTCTCTCTCTCTCTCTCTCTCTCTCTCTCTCTCTCTCTCTCTCTCTCTCTCTCTCTCTCAGCCTGGTGTTGATAGCACTCACACTGGGGCCTACAGATGATGGCAGTGATGGCAGGGGTGGTGTGCCTTCTCCCCTTTCCTCCTCACACCCTCTTTTTCTCCCCCCCACACCTCCCCCATCCTTTCCCCCCTCCCCCTTCCCCCCCCCTCATCCCTCTCACCCCCTCCTTCTTCCCCCTCACACCCTCCTCCCCCCTCACTCCCCCTTCTTCTTCTTCAGCCTTCAGCTCATGGTATCTCTCAGGATCAGCGACAGGATCACGCCAGTGGTGGAGAGGGTGGTGGCGGCTTTATTCCAGCAGTCAGTGTAGACAGGCGTGGAGATTCCCCATCTGCTGGGAGTCAAGGGCGTCAAGGCAGTAAGGAGAGGCTGACTCGAACTGGGTCAGGTAGCAGGCAATCAGGTATGCGCACATACTTGAGTAAAAAGTCAACAGGCTCAGCTGGCAAAAAGGATGGGGGCGGGGGAAATGGTAATGAGAAAAACCTGCGATCTGCTTAAGCCATCTAGGACAGGCCCGACCTTCCAACTAAATTAACATTTCTGAATTATAATATAGAGAATTTATGTATCAAATTAAATGATGTAGCTTTTATGAATTACATTAACTCATTTGACTTCACTGCCAGAGGAAAACATAGAAATTATCGATTTTTTTAATTATAAAGTTTAAAACAAATCTGTTAGACTCAATCTGAGAAAATGGTCTAGAGATATATCCTTTCTGGCTTATCTAAGCCAAAAACCATCATCCCAGGCTTATGACATCAAAAGTTATGACATCATCAATGACACCATTAAGTACGAGACTGTCTTGTAGCTAGGCAGGGAAGTCTTACCGAAACTTTTGTTGATTTATCATTCGACTTTAATGGTATTTTTCCTCATTATATTAAGTTCTGTGCACCGGCTAAAAGGTTTTCTTACTATGGCAGAAACTTCGGAGGCATACTGCTACTTGTAAGGAAAAGCTTAGAACAGTATGTGAAAGAAATGAAGTTAACAGAGAGTGATAATTCTATTGCCATTAAGATAGATAAAATGTGTTTAATGTTGACAAAGATGTTGTGCTTGTAGCATGTTATATAACTATATAGGTTATATATAACCCCTGAAGGAGGAGTTATGTACAATGATAAAAATGTCAAAAATGATGTTCTGTTATTAGAAGAGATTATGTTGAATTGTGTAGAGGAAGAAAATGTGCATTTGCTTATTATGGGTGACCTTAATGCCAGAACGGGAGAGAATCAGACTGAAAATGAAGTTATGTCTAACTATGATTCTATGTGTGATGATGTTGATGACTGTACTGTTGCACGCTGTTCTAAAGACAAACTTGTAAATCATTTTGGAAAATCTTTATTGGATTTTTGTTTTTTGTTTGATTTGGTTATTGTGAATGGTGTTTGTGGTGGTGATAAAGATGGAGCTTATACGTTTGTTTCCCCTAACGGGTGTAGTATCATTGATTATTTTCTTGTTCATGATGATTTCTTGCCTTATTGTGACTTATGTGTGGGTGACAGTTTGTTTTCTTGGCATCTACCAGTAGAAATAACATGGAACAGAGTTGTTAATCAAGAGGGAGATTCGAACTCAAGACAAGCAAAAGAACAAAAAACTGTTAGTGAACAAAATAGTGTCTGGTTAGAAGAGAATGCAAACGTATACAAAAACCAACTGGAAAGTGACGATTTTAAAGTTAGTTTACAACAAGCTCTTCAGGCCCTGAGTGTAAATACTAATGAAAGTCTTGACAAGTTTGTTCACGCCTTGTGCGCAGCAGCTGCTTGTATGGTGATAACTGTTGGTCAATCCAAAAAGAAATGTGATGACTGGTTTGACGAAGAGTGTGAACGGAAGAAGAGAGAGGTCAAGCGGTTATTGAAACGAGTCCAAAGATGTAAAACAAAAAAGGATAAGAAAAACCCCCCATAAAGACTATGCAAAGTCAAGAAATGAATACAATATATTAAGATCAATAAAACAATTAGAGTTTGAAGAAAAAAGAATTTAAAAAAAGCTAACTGGTTCTATAAGTGACTCTAAGACGTTTTGGTCGGTGACAAGGTCTATTAACAGAAAGAGTTATGTTTATAATGACATATCACTACAGCAATGGCATGCACATTTCTTTACTGTTTTCAATGACATAGACACCGACTTTGCATGCGAAGATGACAACATACAAGATAATGAGAATGATGATTTTGTACCATTATTTAATGATGAAATAACATGAGAAGAGGTAATTGCTGGTATTAAACATTTAAAGACAGGAAAAAGTGCTGGCCTGGACAAAGTCATTGGAGATGTTAAAAAATTCGAATGATACTATAATCGATCTTTTAGTTCAAATGTTTAATCAACTTTTTGATAGTGGGATCTTCCCTTTAGAATGGGCAAAATCGATTATTATTCCGATATGCAAAAAAGGGGACACAAACAATCCTGACAACTACTGTGGCATTGCTCTCACTAGCATCCTTAGCATAGTGTATACTCATATTCTAAACCGTAGATTAACAAAATGGGCAGAGAATGAAGAGAAAATTATAGAAGAGCAAGCTGGTTTTAGATCCACATATATACCATAGATCACATAATTTACCCATATTCCTCTTGTGGTCCAAAGTAGCTTTTATAATACAAAACTTTATGTTTCTTCGTAGACTTCGCAGAAGGCTTTTGATTCTGTGAATCGAAATGCTCTGGAATGTTCTTTATTCGAAAAAGTGGGTGAACGGAACATTGTACTCTGCTGTCACAGGTGTTTACATTTAGTGCTTGGGCTGTGTGCGTGTGAAAAACAAATATACAGATTGCTTTGAATGTCCAACAGGTGTTAAACAGGATGTCTCTTAAGTCCCCATTATTTTCATTTTCATAAATGATTTGCACTAGAGCATCCAAAAAAGGCAAGCATGGTATCGCAGTTGATATCGGGGCGTTGGAAGTATCTTGTTACTTTTTGCCGACGATGTTATCCTTGCATCATGGAACGAGTAGTAGGTTTGCAGACCAAGTAAATGTTTAAAAAAATGAAGTCAGATCGCTTGGGTTTAAAGTCAATTAATAACAACAAACATTATGGTTTTAGAATGGTGGTCAATCTAATCACATGAAAAGTTGTTTTATGGGCATACGGAAGTCAAATTACTAATTCCTAAACACACACACACACACAACACACACACACACACACCACACACACACACAAACACACACACCACCACACACACGCCACACATACATGCTTGAAAGAGACAAAAATGAATTTCATTGTCTCTACTGGAATTGATTTTTTTAATATGTTTTCATAATCAATTGCCTGTTATATCTTTTATACTATTGTATATATGTATACGATTAAGGATGTTATGTGCGTGTTTGCGCATATTGTGTGCGTGCGGGCGTATTTTGCAAGCATAATCGTTTGTTTACGCTTTTGGTTGTTTGTCTTTTATTTTTTTAATAAATTTACTGCATGCTCATTTTTTTGTCATTTTATTTATTATTTATTTGTGTTATAGATGACTTGATGTTAAAAAAGCAAACTTCATTGCTTTATCAATGTACCATCTGAAATCTAAAAAATACTTTGCTTTGACTTGACACACACACAAACAACACAACACACACGTTCTGGGAGGTCTGCTCCTGGGGATGAAGGGAAAAG
>CM065697.1:2814893-2822393 GCA_017654935.2 Phymorhynchus buccinoides
AACTAATCATTACAAAGTAGCGAACAAGAAAAGGAAAATATACAAGTAAACAATTAATTAAAGAAACAAGCAAATATTCCACACACAAAAACAGGAAAAAGGATGGGGACTGGGCGAATAGCATATTATGTACAATATATACATCGACATCAACAACGAAACATTTAAAACATCACATTTACTTACCAAAATATGCTATGTAGGCTACGTTTCCATTATTTCAAATAATTGGAATAAAGTTATCAATTATGTTCTGTTAAAGAGATAAAAAAAAAAAATTTCTTGAAGTAGATCTTGTTTTTCATGTTTTTTAAAATGGAGGGTAGTTTGTTTCATAAATCTCCACCCGAATAGAGGAGACTAGATTTGAATAGATTATTATTTGGTCGAGGGAATGAGAGTAAATGGGTGTGTCTGCTTGTGTTTGTCGTAAATGTATCTGTTATCTTTTTTGGAGCATTTCCGTTGACAATATTATGCATGCAGATTGTCTTTTTGAGGAAAAGTCTGTCTTGAAAAGTTAGTATATCTAGTTGTTTGTAGTTTTCATAGGTAAGTGAACTTGATTTTAATAAAATTATTTTAATTGCTTTTTTGTACATACGATTGATCATCTTTAAATTGGTATCACTACAGCTATCCCATAATGTTGAAGCATAGTCGATCATTGAGAGTATGTGAGCATTAAAGAATAGTTTATGAGAAGGTTATCAAGGAAATGTTTAATCTTAGATAGCTGGAGTATTTTTCTAGACAGACCTTTCCCTAAAGACTTTATATGGTCTGTCCAAGACAGATCTTTGTCAATGACAACACCTAATGTTTTATGTGAATCAACTTCTTCAATTTTTTTGCTGCAAATAAATAGTGGTGGAATTTGGGAGTTCATCTTTAGTCTTTTTTGTCTGGTTGATACATACATGCATTTCGTTTTATTGGCATTAATTGACATGTGATTTAATTGTGTCCAGTTAAAAACATTTTGAGCATCATTTTGAAGTTTGCTTACTAGCCTGTTAGCATTCGTCTCACTAGTATGAAGGGATGAGTCATCTGCAAACATTTCACATTTACTATTGACAAAGCATGGCAGGTCGTTTATATAAACAGTGAACAATAGTGGACCTAAGATAGACCCTTGAGGTACTCCATAGTGGATTGGAAGCAATTCAGACATTTTGTTATTAATTGAAACCAGTTGTTTTCACACAAAAAAGATGACATAATATTTAAAAATTCAGGAGGAAGGTTATACAGTTCTAGTTTACGCAGAAGGAGTGAATGATTAATAACATCGAACGCTTTTTCAAAGTCAAGGAAAAGTATACCAGTAAACTTATTTTCATTTATATTACATAGCAGACTGTCAACAAGCTGTATTAGTGAAGTGTGGCATGAATGATTCTTTCTAAATCCAGACTGATCATCATGAAGTAAATTATTTTTATCTAAATAAGAGAATAGGGATTTTTGTATGTGCTTTTCTAGAGACTTAGATAAAGCTGATAAAATAGAAATAGGTCGATAATTAGAAGGGTTAGATCTATCGCCTGATTTATGGATAGGGATTACCTTGGCTTGTTTAAAATTTAACGGAAAATATTGTTTTTCTATACATAAGTTATATAAATAAGTTAGTGAGTCACATATAACTGGGCACGCAATCTGTAGTATGTTAATATCCAAACCATCTATATCGCGTGTCTTTGAATGCTTTAAAGATAAAAGATATCTGCTGACTTCAAATACTGTCATAGGCTGGAGATTGAAAGGAAAATTGATATCTTTTGAACTGAGGAACTATTTTAAATAGGATAAATCATTTTCATTTGATCTATCGCATGTTATATAACTTTTTCTTTTATGCTAGCAAAATGGTTATTTAGCTGATCAGCAGAAATATCTTAGACAATTTGCTGACTTCTTGATACTTGTTTGTTAGTTAGCATGTTTATGGCTTTCCATATCTGGCGGGAATCTTTCGTGGAAATTAACATTTGTCGAAAATAATCGCGTTTAGATTTACGTTTCATATTAGTTACCTTATTTCTTTGTTGTCTAAATTCTTGTTGCGTCCCTGAGTTCTTTAAGTGAGTTCGTGTATTTCTTTCATCATCGATATCTTTGGCAATCCAGGGTGGTTTAGTTTCTTGTTTAACTCTTTTCTTTATAAAGGGAGCATGTTTATTATGCACTACCATAAAAGTATTTAACCAATAATCAGCTGCTTCATTGGGATCTCTAATTTGATATATAACATTTAATTGAGAATTAACTAAGTCTGCTAGGAAATCTTGTTCATTAAAATTCTTAAAGCTTCTATAGTATATGGTCTTATGTCCTACCTTTGGAATTTTTACATGGGTTTTATACCAGGTAAGACAGATGACATTGTGATCGCTACATTCAGAGGGAGGAGTGCATACTTCAATGATGGACTGTTTATTGTTTGTATAGATATGATCAATTAAAGTCTTACTTGTTTCGGTTATGCGGGTCGGTTGGTTAATTAATTGTTCAAAGCCATGTAAACTATAGAGGTTATGCCATGTTGGTTTTGCTTTTAATAAGTCGATGTTAAAATCTCCCAATATTATTGTTTCACGATCTAGCATTGTAATATCATCCATTAAAGAGTTAAAGCTATCGTACCAATCTGATGTTTCTGCTGGATTTCTGTATATGAAACCTATTATCAGTGGTTTGCTATGTTTTAGTGTAATTTCGATCCATAAAGATTCAACAGAATTTAAAATAATGTTATCAAGCTTTTTGCACTTTAATGAAGATGATAAATACAAAAGAAGGCCTGTGGATTTGGGTTTGTATGGATCTAATCCTATAATCTGATTCCGTGGCATGCTAATATCTGCATCTGTTATGTGTGACGATAAGCGGGATTCCGAAAAACAAAATAGGTTAACATTGTTACCGTTATTTTGGAGTATTGTGCCAATGTCATCTGTCTTATTCCTGGCATTATTAATATTAAGATAGCCAATACGAAGGCCGTCTTTGATTGGCCATGTGTTCAATGTTGCAGACATAATTTAAGCTATAAAGATTAGTGCACGCTTTTAAATACAATTGTTTTTTTGAAAGTACAAATACAAAAGTAGAACTAATAGGATCAAAAGAAGACAGGAAAGGGGCGTAGTATCACACTATCAAGGGAATATACAATATTCAAGGGAATATACAATTAAGTGTGAAGTGATAACACAAGTACCTTAAACTGGTTATATACAACAACAAGCAAAAAGAAAAAGATTTAACACGAAAGGAAAAATTAATTGGTAATAGTAATTATTCAAAAGTATAAAATTACAACAAATTTCTATTCGTTATCCAAAGCGTAGTGGCGTAGTGTGTGTGTGTGTGTGTGTGCGCGCGTGCGTGCGTGCGTGCGTGCGTGCGTGCGTGCGTGCGTGCGTGCGTGCGTGCGTGCGTGCGTGTGTGTGTGTGTGTGTGTGTGTGTGTGTGTGTGTTTGTGTGTGTGTCAAGTCAAAGTCAAAGTCATTTTTTAGATTTTCAGATGGTACATTGAATAAGCAATAATGTTTGCTTTTTTACATCAAGTCATCTATAACACAAATAAATAAATAAATAAATGACAAAAAATGAGCATGCAGTAATTTTTTTTAAAAAAACCCGACAACAACAAAGCGTAAACAAACTATATGCTTGCAAATACGCCCGCACTCACACAATATGCGCACACACGCACATATACATCCTAATTCGTATACATATATACAATAGTATAAAAGATATAACAGGGCAATGATTATGAAACATTATTAAAAAAATCAATTCAGTAGAAGACATGAAATTCCACTTTTGGTCTCTTTCAAGCATGTATGTGTGTGTGTGTGTGTGTGTGTGTGTGTGTGTGTGTGTGTGTGTGTGTGTGTGTGTGTGTGTGTGTGTGTGTGTGTGTGTTAGAATTAGTAATTTTGACTTCCGTATTCCAATAAAACTTTTCATGTGATTAGATATGACCACCCATTCTAAAAACCATAATGTTTGTTTTATTTAAATTGACTTTTAACCCCAAGCGATCTGCTTCATTTTTTTAAACATTTAATTGGTTCTGTAAACCTACTACTGTTCCTGATAGAAGGATAACATCGTCGGCAAAAAGTAACAAGAATACTTCCAAAGCCCCAGATATCAACTGGATACCATGCTTGCCTTTTTTGGATAGCTCTATTGCCAATTCATTTATGAAAAATGAAAATAATTGGGGACTTAAGAGACATCCCTGTTTAACACCTTTTGGACATTCAAAGCAATCTGTATATTCGTTTTTCACACGCACACAGCCCAGCACTAAATTGTATACACCTTTGACAGCAGAGTACAATTTTCCGTTCACACCACTTTTTCGAAGAACATTCCATAGAGCATTTCGATTCACAGAATCAAAAGCCTTCTGGAAGTCTACGAAAGCAACATAAAGTTTTGTATTACTAAATAGATACTTTTGCACAAGAGAATATAGGGTAAATATGTGATCTATGGTACTATATGTGGATCTAAAACCAGCTTGCTCTTCTATAATTTTCTCTTCATTCTCTGCCCATTTTGTTAATCTACGGTTTAGAATATGAGTATACTTTTTGCTAAGGATGCTAGTGAGAGCAATGCCACGGTAGTTGTCTGGATTGCTTGTGTCCCCTTTTTTGCATATCGGAATAATAATCGATTTTGCCCATTCTAAAGGGAAGATCCCACTATCAAAAAGTTGATTAAACATTTGAACTAAAAGATCGATTATAGTATCATTCGAATTTTTTAACATCTCCAATGACTTTGTCCAGGCCAGCACTTTTTCCTGTCTTTAAATGTTTAATACCAGCAATTACCTCTTCTCATGTTATTTCATCATTAAATAATGGTACAAAATCATCATTCTCATTATCTTGTATGTTGTCATCTTCGCATGCAAAGTCGGTGTCTATGTCATTGAAAACAGTAAAGAAATGTGCATGCCATTGCTGTAGTGATATGTCATTATAAACATAACTCTTTCTGTTAATAGACCTTGTCACCGACCAAAACGTCTTAGAGTCACTTATAGAACCAGTTAGCTTTTTTTAAATTCTTTTTTCTTCAAACTCTAATTGTTTTATTGATCTTAATATATTGTATTCATTTCTTGACTTTGCATAGTCTTTATGGGGGGTTTTTCTTATCCTTTTTTGTTTTACATCTTTGGACTCGTTTCAATAACCGCTTGACCTCTCTCTTCTTCCGTTCACACTCTTCGTCAAACCAGTCATCACATTTCTTTTTGGATTGACCAACAGTTCTCACCATACAAGCAGCTGCTGCGCACAAGGCGTGAACAAACTTGTCAAGACTTTCATTAGTATTTACACTCAGGGCCTGAAGAGCTTGTTGTAAACTAACTTTAAAATCGTCACTTTCCAGTTGGTTTTTGTATACGTTTGCATTCTCTTCTAACCAGACACTATTTTGTTCACTAACAGTTTTTTGTTCTTTTGCTTGTCTTGAGTTCGAATCTCCCTCTTGATTAACAACTCTGTTCCATGTTATTTCTACTGGTAGATGCCAAGAAAACAAACTGTCACCCACACATAAGTCACAATAAGGCAAGAAATCATCATGAACAAGAAAATAATCAATGATACTACACCCGTTAGGGGAAACAAACGTATAAGCTCCATCTTTATCACCACCACAAACACCATTCACAATAACCAAATCAAACAAAAAACAAAAATCCAATAAAGATTTTCCAAAATGATTTACAAGTTTGTCTTTAGAACAGCGTGCAACAGTACAGTCATCAACATCATCACACATAGAATCATAGTTAGACATAACTTCATTTTCAGTCTGATTCTCTCCCGTTCTGGCATTAAGGTCACCCATAATAAGCAAATGCACATTTTCTTCCTCTACACAATTCAACATAATCTCTTCTAATAACAGAACATCATTTTTGACATTTTTATCATTGTACATAACTCCTCCTTCAGGGGTTATATATAACCTATATAGTTATATAACATGCTACAAGCACAACATCTTTGTCAACATTAAACACATTTTATCTATCTTAATGGCAATAGAATTATCACTCTCTGTTAACTTCATTTCTTTCACATACTGTTCTAAGCTTTTCCTTACAAGTAGCAGTATGCCTCCGAAGTTTCTGCCATAGTAAGAAAACCTTTTAGCCGGTGCACAGAACTTAATATAATGAGGAAAAATACCATTAAAGTCGAATGATAAATCAACAAAAGTTTCGGTAAGACTTCCCTGCCTAGCTACGAGACAGTCTCGTACTTAATGGTGTCATTGATGATGTCATAACTTATGATGTCATAAGCCTGGGCTGATGGTTTTTGGCTTAGATAAGCCAGAAAGGATATATCTCTAGACCATTTTCTCAGATTGAGTCTAACAGATTTGTTTTAAACTTTATAATTAAAAAATCGATAATTTCTATGTTTTCCTCTGGCAGTGAAGTCAAATGAGTTAATTTAATTCATAAAAGCTACATCATTTAATTTGATACATAAATTCTCTATATTATAATTCAGAAATGTTAATTTAGTTGGAAGGTCGGGCCTGTCCTAGATGGCTTAAGCAGATCGCAGGTTTTTCTCATTACCATTTCCCCCGCCCCCATCCTTTTTGCCAGCTGAGCCTGTTGACTTTTTACTCAAGTATGTGCGCATACCTGATTGCCTGCTACCTGACCCAGTTCGAGTCAGCCTCTCCTTACTGCCTTGACGCCCTTGACTCCCAGCAGATGGGGAATCTCCACGCCTGTCTACACTGACTGCTGGAATAAAGCCGCCACCACCCTCTCCACCACTGGCGTGATCCTGTCGCTGATCCTGAGAGATACCATGGGCTGAAGAAGAAGAAGGGGGAGTGAGGGGGGAGGAGGGTGTGAGGGGGGAGAAGGAGGGGGGAGAGGGATGGGGGGGGGAAGGGGGAGGGGGGAAGGGAGGGGAGGGGGGGGAGAAAGAGGGTGTGAGGAGGAAAGGGGAGAAGGCACACCACCCCTGCCATCACTACCATCATCTGTAGGCCCAGTGTGAGTGCTATCAACACCAGGCTGAGAGAGAGAGAGAGAGAGAGAGAGAGAGAGAGAGAGAGAGAGAGAGAGAGAGAGAGAGAGAGAGAGAGAGAGAGAGGAGAGAGAGAGAGAGAGAGAGAGAGTGTGTGCAATAACATCCTCACCGCCGAGTGGTAGAGGCCCGACAAGCAGGTGTTGTTGCTGTTGTCACCCTCCCCTTGGCACAGGTCTGTAATGCTCTCCAGGGACAGGGTGACATTGAGGGGTGGAGCGGGTGGAGCCATGAACTCTGCCCCCAGGGCGTCCCTCAGCATGCAGCTGCCCATGGTGAGCACCATCAGCAGGTACACCACATTGCAGATGATGATGGCCAGGAAGGTGCCTCGGGGAATGGATTTGGAAGGGTCCTTTGGAGAGAGAGAGATAATACGTCGAGCTAA
>CM065697.1:2827393-2843964 GCA_017654935.2 Phymorhynchus buccinoides
AAGGAAAGGTTTGAAACAGGACGGTAGTTTTTCAAGTTTTCGGGGTCTAGAGAAGATTTCTTGAGCAGAGGTCGAACGATAGCAGATTTTAGTGCAGAGGGAAAGCAGCCTGAAGTGAGGGATTCATTTACAATAGCAGTGATGCAAGGCAACAGATCATCCATGACTGCAGATAGCAAAGAGGATGGAAGGGGATCAATCACACATGTCTTAATAGCAGTTTTCTGGACAACATCTTTAACCAGAGAGTCAGTCACAGGCTCAAAACCTGTAAAAGGATTGCCAGTAAAAGAGGCATAATGAACATCAGGTACTGGCACAGACTGAGAGCCCAGGCTCTCTCGGAAAGTTCTGATTTTGCCAGTAAAAAAGTCACAAAATGTTTGGGGCAGATCAGAAAGATAGACAGACGAAGGAAGTGGGGATGATTTCAATCTCCCCATCAGTACATCTGTGACATTGAACAGCTGCTTGGTGGTAGTGCATGCTGCTATTTTCGCATTGTAGTACATTGACTTAGCCTGTTGTACAATTTCATTAACAACATTGTTTGCAATTTGCAAATCTGTTTATGAATGTCCAGCTTAGTTTTGATCCATTGTCTTTTGCCCTACGCCTATCACGTTTAGCGTCCAGCACTTGGGAGGCGGCAGCTGGGAACCAGGGCGAGGGTGGACGGCTGGAGACTCTGCGTCGAAGCACAGTGGCGTGGCGGTCAATGACGTCCAGGAGAAGGCCATGAAACTTCTCAGCAGAGCGAGTTGGCACCGACTGGAGAGACACCAGCAGATCAGCTCTGAAGGCTTCGAGGTCGATGGAGGCGAAGTCCCTGGTCTCCACGTACCCGGGAGGCTTAGCAGGAATGGAGATGTTGAGTTGGGTTAGGACAGCGTGGTGGTCAGATGTCAGGGTCATACTGGGGGTGGCAGGAATTGAGATGTTGAGTTGGGTTAGGACAGCGTAGTTGTCAGAGGTCAGGAATGGAGATGTTGAGGGTTAGGACAGCATAGTGGTCTGAGGTCAGAGTCATACTGGGGGTGGCTGATTCAACCAGATCGCCATCAGGATGGACGACCCAGTCGATGACACGACCGGATCTGTGAGTGGAGGATGTGACGGACTGGTTCAGACCAAAAGACTCAAAAAGGTTCCTCAACTGAGCTGTGTAGCTGTTTGATGGATTGTCCCAGTGAAAGTTGAAGTCCCCCACCAGTACTAGACGACCTTTCAAAGAGTTCATGTGCTCTAGCAAGTCGGGAAGTTCGTCCAGGAAGAGTGAATCTTTCAACTGGTTCTTCTTGCTGGGAGGGACAGAACAGCTGAAGGGAAGATCGGGGTGAAGAGAGAGTGAGGTGGACAAGTTCGTAAGAAGAGTGGGGGAAGGAGAAGGAAGCACTCCACTGCATCTGTAATACTTACTTAAACAGGAAAAGCTGTTATAATATATTAAGCTTAGTTGTCAAATCTGATTGTCTTACAAAATACAACAAAAAAGATAAACAATTAGAAAATAAAAATAAATGTTAACTGTGTGCTACAAACAGGGAATAATGGGCGAAAGTTAAGGACAGGTTAGGTCGAGAAAAAGTTATGCCAATTTGTTATTGTTATTGTTTTATGCTTTAAAACACATGCTAACTGCCCCCCCCCCCCCCCCCGAGACTGAGCAACTCTGTTAGAAACAGTATCGAGACTATGCATTATTAGATATGTATGTATGTATGATGTATGTAGTTATGTATGACGTATGTATGTATGTACTGTAGGTAAGTATATGTATGTATGTTGTAGTTTATGTCTATTCATCTATCTATCTATCTATCTAACTATCTATCTATCTATCTATCTGAAGACCACACCGTAGAGTCAGGAACGACTTGTTTATTTACTGCTCCAACATCGTACAGACATAGCATAGCAGCCATACGTTCAACAAGTGACCTCCCTTGGCCCACTACTACAAACTTAATACACAAATCTACCACATGCCCCCACCCCTTGATGATGAAACTAAATTCCCAAAATTAATGCCGAATTAGTTTCCATTAAATGAATCCAAACACTTTAAACAATGAGATATCGAATTCTTATTTACTTTTCAACCCAACTCCTCGGATTCAAACGTCCACTTCCAACCTCGCCGTGTCTTGCCATGTCTGCCTTGATTATCACTTAACACTTTAATGTTACATGTACCATTCCTCTTTCCCATGTAAAAGAAAACTAACAACAATGCCCACACTGTAAACTAGCTCCTTATTGTGTCTTCGTGTTTGTTTTGTAGTTCGTTTCTAAAGTCCCGTTACTTAGAAAACACTAAACGTTAAACTGATAACTGGCAAACAGAGCAGGCTGCTCTGCCTTCCAACAAAATACAGAATAAAATAATAATATTAATAATAATAATAATAATCAATAATCAATAATAATAATAAGATAAATGAAGAAACTGCTTACAACTTCTGATTATTTGAATACACACATCGCACCAGTGTAAGACATCATCTTTGCAGTTTTAGTAGACAGCTCTACCCATAGGCGAGTTGACGATCTCCAGCACCGATGAAGATGGATTGCACATGATTTTTGGGGTTTTTAGAATGTACTAAACTGCGTGTTGAAGATGAATGCAGGCTGAGGCCGCTCCGATGGCATTGGAAGTAAACTCTCAAGACAGGTGCGCAGTTGAGTCTGACTACTCAAGTGTCCCCCCCCCCCCCCCAGTGCCAGAATGAGCTTGATCTCACTCACACGGACCGATTGATGTGATACAACATCGTGGATCTTCAGTATTCTACCATCAGTATGATAAAGGTCCCGGTCGTTGCCGTTACAACGCAGCCAGCCACTTATGCGAAACCCATTGCCAAAGTTCTTTAGGACACCGGATCACCAACAGAATAACGTCTGATGTCCACACGACCATGTTCAGGATTTCATGACTGAGCTGTTCTGAAACCACCTTCCGCAACTTTCATGCATCCTAAAGAGCCCCTCAGGCAGGGGACAGGCCCTGTGGTGGTCTGAGCGAGCCTGACACTTATACCATAGACAAGAACCGTGCCACTCGGCTTTCCATGGAGTCTACTGCTGACCTTTCTACAATGCCTGCTTCAATGTCTGCACTGCACTGCTCTGCAAGTCCGTTACGTAAGCTGCATTGTGCAAGCGTGCTGACCCGGTAGTGTTTTATGTCGTTTTCCGCCCATTGAACCTCTTCAAATTTCCTCACTGCCCGTGCCCCGAACATGCGGTCCCCATTGCATCCTCGATACCAGTGCATTCTGCGAGAGCCCGTGACCAGCAAACGAATCTGCCCTGAAGTTTTATCAATTGCTAAAGCCGCTGGACGTACAAGAGTTCATGGGGTAACAATCCAATCCATTTGAAGTGAGCACGTCAATGATCACCAGAACATTTCCCCCAGAATGGACCAGCCCATAAGTCCACGGGCAGCCAGGCTCACGCGTCCGGTTCGGCCACTCCAAGGGTGCACAGAGGACAGCATTGAGGCATGTTCCCTGCTGAGTCTGACACACCTGGCAACGAGCGTACTCTCATACTCAACTCACTGATCCAGGTTGGGCCACAGACATACGACAGGGCTAAAGCCTTCCATTCTGACCACTCATTCCTGCGATGTGCAGTCATGAAGATCTTAAACAAACATTCCTTGACGCTTTAGGAGGACACAACCGCCACACTGTGTACCCCACAGCAAACAGACCGTCCACAATCGCTTCAGTTCGCTCTTTCTTACAACTATAAGGACGAAAACGTTGCTAACCAATATTCTCAGCGCCACCCTCTCAGCGAGGAACTCCTTGACTTTTAAGACAAACAACAGAGATACTGTACAGGTACAAAGTCGGATCTAGCCCATGTGCAGTGACTACGGACATGGAATCAATCATGCTCTAATGAGCAGAGTGGGTCTTTCTAAGTTCTGGTTGGTTAACATCTGCCAGACTCCCAGCGGCAATCGGCTCGAATCCATCGGCCATTGCATGTTTTCCTTTCCTCTTTGAACTTGAGGTGTACTCATAGGCTGACAGGTTAACGCACATCTCTGGAGCCTATGCTGGACCGCCATGGCTGCGTATTTCTGACTTGCCTTCTCCGAGAATCAGCCCCAGCAAGGCTTGGATCAGTGTGCAATACTCAAAAGTTTTACTTTTTTTTTTTTTTTTTTTGTCTTTTTTTTTTTTGTGTTTTTTTGTTTTTTTTTTTTTTTTTTCCTTTTTTTTTTGTTCTTTTTTTTTTTTTTTTAACGCATCCATACAGATACTGGATGAAACTTTTATGACACAAAATGAGGCTCCAGACCTTCTTTTTCAACTTGACCGTAGTTCGTTCAGCACTGTTCATGGTACGGAATGCCGTATGCCACAGAGTCTTTCACTCTATCTCCATTTTGTTGGGACACCACAGCACCAACCCCATATTGAAGCATACAGAGAAAGAACGATCTTTTTTCTGCGAATCATAATCAACCAAGACTGAGGTGACTGCCAACATTTCTTACGCTTCAGTCCATGCTTTCATGCTGTTGATTTTTTTCTTTTTTTTATTCATCCAAGGACCACTTCACCCCCTTCTGCAGTAAGGAGTACAATGGTGCTGAGATGCAGTAGCGACAGCGGCGCGGAGAAGCGGGAGTAGCTATATTAATCCATTCCAAGGAAAAGCCCTGAAGACTGTTGATGTCTGTGCGGTGCTGGCATGCTAACACCACAAAGCCTGTACCTTTTCAGGCCACCGGCCTGCCAACTCCATTTGGTCTATATTCAGGCCCAGATAGCTAACCTCAGATCGCCAGAAACACACAACTTCTGCCTTCTTCAGACTTCGCCCCGCCTCTTTGAGTCTTAAACAACACCAATCTCAAGTCTTCAGGTGTTCTTATGAGTCATCCCTGCCACACAAATAATATCGTCAATTCGAACATGCACGTTTGAGATACCCCTCAGCAGATTTTCTATGGTTCGCATGAAAAATGCCCTAGGAGCCTGCAGGGACACTGACCGTATAAGGTAAGCGTTTGTACCTGTACAGTAGCAGCTGATTAGTGTTAATGTGTTGAAATCCTTGGAACAAGATCTCATCTAGTCCTGTTGCTATATGATAAGCCTGAGTTAAATCTAACCTTTGGAGAAAAAATTCCAGCCCAAGAAGATAATTAGTCTTAAGGATATCGGATAATGAGTCCAGTTTGAGGCTGCATAGTTCACTGTAGACTTTAAAATCACCACAAATGCCGAGCTGCTCTTAGTCAGGCATTAACCACAGTAAACGGCATGGCGACCGACCCAGTCCAGAAAATGTGCACCTTCGCTATGGTTCCTTTTGTTCCATCCGCATCAAGTTACCTGTTAACCTGCTTCATGAAGAGCATTATCGTGGACTGGACGTGGTGTTGAAAATAGCGTCGGTTGTGCAGAAGGATCAACAACAATGGATTCACCTTTAACTCCCTTGATGCGTTCCTCTGCTTCTTGGAAGACCTCACTGCCACATTCTTGGAGAACTTTCTCTAAGCTATGCATCGCCTTGCCCTTGCACGCGAACCGTTTGACTTGATGCAGAAACAATCTCAGTCCAGTCCAATTTCAAAGTGCTCAGCCAGTCTCGCCCAACAAGCAAGCGGCACTTCCCCTTTGACCACCATACTCAATCAACATGCCCACGTCTTATCGTAACTTTCACGTTCACTTTGCCACGTCCTAACACAGGAATCTCCTGCTTCCGTGCCCTACGTTTCAAGGTCGCTGAAAATGCACACACGATGTCCAAGCGGCTCCTCTGACTGATGACCCTTTCACGCCTCTTCCACGATGATATAGTCAAGACGCCCCCACCACTCATCCAACCTCCATTTCCACGGAACACCTTCAAGTTCGATTGTCACCAAGAAGGCAACTTCTCTTTGGTAAGCACTCTGAACACAGTGAACAAGTCGCCATCTTCTCTTCAGCGCAAATAATCCAACTGTCTGACTCGAAGAGGTTTTCTAGCCTTTGTACTACGTATATGCTTTTTCAGCCAGACTACTGCGGGCACTGTCTCTGCACAGTACCTTTGACATGACAAAAACCAACACTCGAATGGATTCTTAGAGATGGCCTTGATCTTCTTCATCACCCATAATTCACATCATCCTTAACATTGCTCCACCTTGTCACACAGCTGCATTTGTTAGCAGTGAAACAGACGCTGAAGCCCATCAGAAAGACTTCCTTGACTCTCAGCCCAGCCACTCTTCTAATGTTTGTTCATGCTGTTGAAAGTTCTAAAAATTATGAAAGTGAGTACTTTTATCAGACAGCAAACGCCTTTGAATGCAGCCAATGCCTCTGATACCACAGACCAGTCTGTCTCTCAACACTGAACTCAGTGACGCACCCAAAGTGCCAATCCTGCCCGCCAAATGACGCAGCCTTGAGAAACTGATTCATTTGCTCGGACGTAGGCATGCTGTTCCAACCTGAATCTCTAGGCTTCAGCTAGCCGATTTTGTTACTGTCCTCTAGTCAGCCATTCAAAGTAATTATCACTAGTTTTTTCATGGTGCCACCAATCAAACATTAATTTGTACGGTATCACTCTACCACAAGCACTCAAAGACTTGCTTTCTTCCTTTCTCGCATTGTCAATATCGTTAGCTACGAAATAGTACTTCATCTCTCACCGTACTATGCCTTACCCCACTCATTCACCCCCCTTCAGGGTTGAACTGATGCCAAGGCTACCCAAAAGAGCGAGCATCCTGCCCAGACCCCGTCCTCTACTACGTACTGTCCCACTCTTCAGCCTTCAGGGATTGAACTGATTCGCAACAAGTCCCAAAAGAGCGCCATCCCTCCAGCGTTGTTACTACGTCGCCCAGATGAAGCAGACCACACCGCAGAGAAGGAACGACTGTTTATTTACTGACCCCAACATTCGTACAGAAAGCCCATAGCCAGCCATACGCCTTCCAACAATGCCATTCCTTGGCCCAGTATACTAACGTAATACACAAATCTACAACACTAATCATCTATCTATCCTCATATAGTAAAGCAGAAAGAATAATAAAATTAAAAAACAAAACAAAAATCTTATGCAATTAAAAAATGCAATATTTCGAGATAGTACTACTGTCCTCGAGTGGCAAAGCCTCCAAATGACTGATAATTCAAGCAATAATACAATTCGTTTAAAACCAGAATCAGTGATACTGAATTCAAGGAACATAAATAAAGGTTTAAAAAACATTGCCAAGAAAGATTGGAGTGTCTCGTGCGCATTCATAACTAATGTTCACATACACATCCTTCTATGATCTATCTATCTGTCTATACTATTTATGCATCTATGTAGGAGCACTATCTATGTATGTTTCGTCGTATGCATGTAGATAATGTATATTATGCAGTATGAATGTATGACATGTTGACTAAGTCGGTAGTTTCGCTATTAGATATTTGGCCTAGAATGCCAAGCTTGTATATTTTGTATGTGTAAACATTATGTATAGCTAGATGGTATGGATAGATAAATGAGTGTATGCGTGTGCAATGATGTGTGTGTTGTGTGTGCTTAGGTGTGAGTATGTGGAAGTCATGTGCTGAGTGGTGTGTCGTGTGTGTGTGTGTGTAGTGATGTAGTGTGCGCGTGTGCGCGTAGTGCGCTGCGCTGTGATGCTGTGTGTGTGTGCAGTAAGCGCGCGTGTGGTTGGATGCGATGTGTGCGTGCGTGTCGTGTGCGGTGCGCCGCAGTGCGTGTGCCTGTATAGAATAGTCGTAGGGTGTGGGTGTGTGTGAACAATGGATTGTATCTGTGCGTGCATGTTTAAAAATAAGTTTAGGATATCTTAATCTTGTGGCTTTTCTAACATTACAGTGTCTTTTGCCACTCGTGGGGCTTTTTTTACTATTTTTTATTTATTGCCCTTTCGGGCTTGCCATCTCTGCAACAAAGAAATATCCTCGCTGCCAATTGGACAATACAAAGAATTGATTGATTTTAGGTCCCCTTTAGACCCCCCCTCCCCCACTTTACGCCCTATGCGCTACAATACATCTATACCCCTCACACAAATCACATACAATAGACCACCCATTCGACCCTGCTGTCTTTTTTTTTATAAAAAATAAGACATTTCAAACATATTAAAATCATATCGTCTATCACTAAGCTGCGTTTTTCTGTCTTACTATGTGCGAGATTTTCTTTCTTGTAAAACAACAAAACACAGAACCAAGCAAAACAAACAGGCCAGAGCGGTTGGGCCTTGGGTCAGAGATTAATTATTATACAAAAAACAGGAAAGACAAATAGAAACCCCCCAGTGTGCCAATTTTAGCCGTGGCAAAAAAAGCAGAGCGGACAGAAATATAAACAACTATGCCATACAGCTGGTAGCTTAACTGTATTCCACAAAGGAACATGATAGATTTCGTAAAAAAAAACATTTAGCCGCTGTCGCACGCGCACACATTTCACCCCCTAACATTTTACGCATTGAAACTTTTCACTAAAAAAGCACATTTTTGCCAATTCTCGGCGAAAGGAACAGGGTTGAGAATCAGCCTATGATTTCTCTTTCCCCAACTATTTTCATACAAACCTGAAAGAAACAGACTTGCTAGATTGAAGGCCAGTGCAACGTGAGCGAGGGCCGCGTGTCTAAAATAGCAGTATTGCCCACTTTCACCTCTAAGGTCTCCGAAATTCGTTGGCCCCGCCAGAATAGCCAGCGGCCTACCCTTGTCAAGAAGACGGCGAAGGCTGCCCACCTAAAGAAATTGCTAAGTGACGCCATCAATCGCTGCGAAAGTCGCCCGGACCCAGGTTGTCCACAAACACTTACATCCTGACCCTGCAAGCACAACTTAATATGTCAGTGGCCATAATTTCATAACTATGCTAATATTATGTCAACGTTCTTGCCCTTAAAGTTTATAATGCCCCAAGCTGAAGATTTGCTTTTGAAAGAAGAACAATAACAAAACAAAACAATGTAAGCACCAGTAGCGTTAGTCCTGTTTAAATCAACTTCTTGGTTACCACTTAATGCTAAAATTAATATTAAATAAGAGCGGAAATAGGAATAATGATTACAACAAAAATATGTAATTATCCAGCCACCATGGCCGTATGTGTTAAAGCATATCTCGGGTGTTGGTGGTACGACTTTTTTGCGATTTCAGAGACTGAAAACAAACCCCTTCCTATCTCCCTCCGTCAGCGACGACCATACTCTGCCTTTTCAAATCAAACCTCAAAATCCACATGCTTCCCCGTCATTTAAGCTCATTCTCTCTTTCTCTCCCCTCATCTAGAGACCCTGATAGGTCTATTTCTAAAATCGCGCGCACGCGGAGTGTGTGTCGTGTGTGCGATGTGTAGATACTTTTTGCTCGTACTTTGCTATAGAGTTTTGATCTTGAATGACATCTATAGAATGTTGAGTGTATTGATTCTGAATCTGATTTACTATCGAGATCAGTGCTCTGTATAAATAATGTATTTTTGTGATTGCATCAAGTCAAGTCAAGTCAAGTACAAAAAGTCAAGTCAACGTCAAAATTTTAATTTAAAGAAGCGACATCTGAATAAGCAAAACATACATGCCTTTTTTTCCATCAAGCCATCGTATTAAACATGAAGCCATAAACCAAACATACATGCCCCACGCAAACATAAACTATACATGGCTTAAGCGCAATCAGCAAAGAAGAGAGAAGAGAGAGCAAGAGAGAGAGAGAGCAGACGAGAGAGCAGAGATGAGACGAGAGGCCAAGAGGACGCATTGAGAGAAGAGAGAGAAGAGTAGACAGAGAAGACGAGCGAAGCATATAAAATATTTACAGAAGAAAATGAAGCATATAAATTTTACAGCAACAAACAGAAAGACATATGAAATAGCTATACAATATCAACATTTTTTAGTGTTCCACATATCACAATGAAAAAAAGGCCGGCACATTATATATTATACACAGCTTTACACTCACACACCTATGTATTGTATCTATAGGGCCGCGGGATGACCGGACTAAGGAAAGACATTAAAACCGATTGTAGATAACCATTACATATTCAACTGCTTGAATAAATTCGAAATATGCAGTTGCAGTATTGTCTTGAAATAAGTTCAGTTTTTTTAATTTTTCTTTAGCAGTAGCAGCGCAGGCTGTTCCCACAAGTTCCACCTAGAGTATAGCGCAATGCTAGATTTATAGAGTTATTTTAAGACTATGCGTCTAGGGAAAGATCAACAAATGTTATGTCTGTGCAGGATTGACTTGACTGAATCTATAAGTTTTTCGCCGCAGCATTTCCGCTTTATGAGATTAGTTGCATAAAGTATAAGCCTTTATGAACAACAGTCTGTCATGTAAAGCTTAATAAGTTTTAGTTCTTATATACTCTTGATAGTCAGATGAGCATTAGATTTATAAACAAATCAATTTGACAGACTTACTCTTTCTCATACATACGGTTATGCATTTGCTTCAAATTGGATATCACTACAGTTGTCTCCATATACTGATGTATAAGTCAATTATCGAAAGAATATGCCCACTAAAAAATAACTTACCGCCGAATAGAGTATCTACAAAAGTTTTTAATTTTACTATAGTGAAAGAATGTCACTTGCGAAATATTACTTCCCCAAGAGATGTTGTATGTTCAGTCCAAGTTAGAGCTTAATACAATTATATAACGCCTCAGCATTTTTTTTTTTTTTGTTTTGTAGTGATGAATCGACTCCGCCCAATCCTTTCGCTTTTACTTAGTGAGATACGTGGTGTGAAAAAGCATATTTACATTTCTTGTCTTTTTGCCATGCCCGCATACCATTGCATGCATGTTGTTTATAGCACTGATTTAATGACATGTGATTAAAATGTGCCCTCCAGATAGATGCGCTTTATTAACATTTCTATAAGTAGACTGTAGCCTGATTACGTGAATGTTTTTCTTCTCAAAATCACTATCAGTGAGTATCATCCGCCAGACATCTGTACTATTGCAATCAATATGGCCATGGCAAGTCATATAACATATATAGAAAATAAGCAATAGGACCTAAAACAGAACCCCGTCGAGAACACATGACTGCATATGGTAGAGATGTTGGTGATTTTGTTGTTACCATTGACTAGCTGCTTTACTGATTAAAAACAATGATGACATCACTTAATAATTAATCAGGAGATCAGAATTATTAGAGTATTAATGTTATGCGCAATAAAAGTAGTTGTGGTTGAGATACATCAAATGCTTTGCAAAATCTATGAAAAGAAATCCAGTAAATTATTTTCATTATGCTATCTAAAGACTGTCCATGAGCGTATAAGTGTGTATTACAAGAATGATTTTCCCGGAACCCGATTGACCCCCTTCATGTGCAAACGTTCTTCAAGGTAAGGCCGTATGAATAAAGACGACCTTTTAAGATGTTTTTCTAAGGGTTTGCGACAAAAATTGATAGGATAGTCAATGAGATACCTGTAGTTTGATAGGATTGCAAGTATCGCCAGATTTAATGTAGAGACGGATGACTTTAAGCCCTTCTTTGAATTTTAGCGGGGAAAGAACGCTGTTTGCTCTCCCCTCCCCCCCCCCCCCCCCACCACCCCCTATGCACAGATTGATAGAGATGATGTTACAGCAGTCTACAATAGTAAGAGCTTAGCAATTTTAAGTATTTATTGCAATCTAAAACTCCTAATCGCGAGTACCTGAGGAGCTTTAAGCAGCAATAATACTTTTACTGACATCTACCTAGGGTCACTGGTTCATATGGAAAGGAAAATCTTTATAATAATACTTTAGACTTTCTAATGTTCAAACGGAAAAGGTTGTTTTTCTTTTGAACTGTCACTCTTTTGATAATAACTTCTGTCTGCTACGTCTGCCAAAATTGATAATTTAACTGATTTGAGCAGTAACATCTCGCTTAATGATTTGTTGGCCTTTTATGAGACTTTTTTTTATTTGTTAAAATATTTATAAGCTTTCACTATATTTGTACTGAGATTCCTTGTAGACGTTAACATATTGCGAAAAGTATGTATTGACCTTAAGGATTTCCGTTCATTGAATAGCTACTTATTTCTCTGTTTATTAAATTACTGGCCCCACGGGGTGCCTCATGTTCCAGTGTACTATAACTGCTGATACTTTCTTATTTATTCGCGAAATGCGTGCGTGCGTGCGTGCGTGTGTGTGTGCGGCTGGTGCGTGTGTGCCCTCGCTGTGCGCGTGCGCGTGTGAATTGTCCCGTGCGTGTGTGCGTTGTTCACATCCGTTGTTCGAATATTGTTTCACATGCTTTATATTAACGTGCTCAATTGTGCGGTTTTCTTTGTTTTGTCTTTTGTTAGCTACATTTCATGTGGTTTAAGTTAACTTTTTTAAAAAATACGTCACAGCAGAAAACGTTTTCGCTTTAGATGCTAGATATTTTAAAGGCTGGCCAAACGAGAATATGGTCGTTTGTGTTCTATATTTTCTTAGTATATATTCTAAAAGGACAGCAAACGTTTTATATAACTGATTGCATGGTTGATGATTGACATAACTGATTGCTCAGTCTTTTTTGATCGATTGAATTGATTAGATGGATTGATTGAGCGCATCGATCGATTGACTGGATTGATTTCGAACGACGATCGATCGCATCAGCCTTATTGATCGATTGATTGATTAGATCGATCGATCGCATTGCACTGTGTTGATGCATTGATGGATTGTTGATTGATTGATCACCATGTAGCGACGAATCATTGCGGCGGTCGTTCTCTCCGCCTCGGGAGCAGGAAAGTTGCCTGACGAAGTAGTATGACGATGTGACACGATTGCAGAATGCAGGAGAAGACACGAGCAGGGCCCTTGGTCTCGAAGTTGAACGACTCGAACCATCGACCTATGGCCATCAGCTAGCACACTGACCCCACCCCGACCAGCCCGCATGTCGAGCATTTTCATCCCCCCGTGATGCTGCCCCCCTCGTCCTCAACAACACAGCAATGATCATACAAAAAACACACTATTATTGGGATTACACATCCCCTTCTATTACGCATTTCGCCTACAAATTCTTCTTTTATTCTTGATCTTTTTCTTTTCTTCCCCCTTTTTGGGGAGTCTGATTTAGGATGTCAAATTATTCAGAACAAGCTCGTTAAGGATCACATGGGGCTACATGAAAGATTGAATTATTTAAATGATTTCGCCCGAATTTTCAGCGAAATCTGGCGAAAAAACCGCGAAATCGGCGAAATTTCAATCCTTGAATATCTCAAAACTGCCTCGAACGCGAATTCGTTCATATTATTCGAATCATTTACTTAAAACAGATGTACCAACATTACCCGCTATAACACCGAACCGGAAGTGCTCAGCTAGGAACGTGAAGTCTACTTATATGCTTCACGACAGTAGCAACACAGGAAGTGACGTTTTTTCGTCCCCCCCCCCAAATGAAACTCCCTGGGTACGGTAGCCTTAGTTAGGCTCCAGGTCGGAAAGGAGCCCCTATAAGGCGATGATATGTTAAATAGATTTGGAAGTATCTCAAATTTATGTAAATTTGCGTTGTTCACTTATCAAATGCTGGCCAAAATGTTAATCTTGAATAACTCGAAAACGCCTGTACGAGAATCACTTTCCTTTATTTCAGTATTCACTAAAGAAGCCAACAGTGCAATACCTTTCGTCATAAATCTGAGCGGGGGTGGGGTGGGATGTTGGGGGGGGGGGGGGAATAGGACGAAGTGTCAACCGGCATCGTGGGGACGAAAACGGCCAAAATTTTCGGCCACATTTAAACATTGAATATCTTCAAAATGAGCCTGTTTTTAGCGGAGAATCCTTGCTCATGTTTGCCTCATCAAAGCGCAAACGAGTAAGCCCTCTAGTTAAAATTATAATATTATTATTAATTATTAGTATCTATTAGAGATTCTCCCCTTTAGGGAGAATACTAAATATTGTATTTGTAAAAATTCTACTTTTTCTTCTTTTTTCTTTTGTTTTCTTATTTTCCCTCTTCTTTTGTCCGATTTGGCTGACAATTTCAGAAACGTTGCAGGACCCTATGCTGTGGGTATGTGAAATTACAAATATTAAATTGATTTCGCCGATTTTTTTTTGGTTTTTTTTCGCCCATATTAATAATTTTGCCCAAAGCAAATCGGACAAAAAAGGGGGAAGGAGAAAGAAAAAGAAAAAGAAAAAAAGAAAAAAATTTTGTACAACTGCAATAGTATCTCTCCATAAATCATAAATGGGAGAATACTAAGAAATAACGAGAGGGTTTATGTTTGCCATTTGAGAAGCCAAAATGACAGGATTCTCCCTCCATCCTCCATCTACCACTTGCAAGTTAGTCAATAGTACCAATTTGGCCAAAGGCCAGCATTTGCCGGTTTTCGTCCCCACTTCCGGTTCGCATTTATAACGAAAGTACTTGCAATGTTACTCTTTAGTAAATACTAAAAAAATGAAAGTATTCCGTACAGCCGTTTTTTAAGTTATTGAAGATTAAAAGTTTTGCCCAAATTTGCACTACATTTTGACCATATTTCCTGCCACATTTTGGTTCAATCGGGCTTGATATTTAGCAGTCCAATCTCGGCCATTTAGAATATTGTCTTGCAAAATATCCTGCAAATGTTTAAACGAAATCAGATGAAAAATATAAAAAAATCTATATATGGGAATTAGTTAAAGTGACACAACCAAATGTACATATATTTGAATAACTTCCAAATTATTTAACATATTGTCACCAAACTCCTTTCAGACATGTGCCAGAGTAAGGGCTACAAAATCCAAATGTTAGTTTTGTGACGTCACTTTCGGTTTTGGTTATTCCGTGAACCAAACTAAAGCTGCTTGACAATAGCTGGGGCACTTCCGGTTCGTACCTCTGGTTCCGTTATATACCAGAAGTGATCTGAATACACTTGTTAGTAAATTCTGAAAATATGAACGAAATCCGTTCAGAGGTCGGCCGTTTTGTGTGATATTCAGAGATTGAAATGTCGCCGAATTTTTCGCAGTTTTTCGGCCATATTTTGCCGAAAAATCGGCGAAATCATTTAATATTTGTGATTTCACATACCCAAAAGGTCCTGCAACGTTTCCTGAAATTTTCAGCCAAATCGGACACAAAAAAGATAAAGGAAAACAAAAAGAAAGAAATTTTTTAAGGGGAGAATCCTGAAAAAGAAACATTTAAAAAAAGAAAAAGAAAAAAAGAAGACATTTTACAAATGCAATAGTATTCTCCCTTTTTAAGGGGAAAATCCTAATTAGGATTAGGTGTGTGTAGGTTTGTGTGTGTGTTTGCGTGCATTATAAGAAAAAGGAAAAGGGAGCCACCAGCCCTCTACGCTACCACGTTTCTTCGAGAGAAAGAAAGAAAGGGGAGAGATTTTCTTCACCCAACCAACCTGCCGGCCTCCCACTACTCAGCGCCCCACTAGATCACGCCACCTCTACGCCCTGCCGACATTGTCATTGAAAGATAAGTACACGAAAACGAGCCGCTGGCCGTTCGAAATTTCGAAAATAACAAAGTAAATTGCGTGATCTCTTGGCCTGGGGAGGCATATTGTGTATAGTATTTGTTTACTAACATCCTTTTTACCCATCCCTTATTATTTTCCTCTTATTATTTTCTTGTTTAGACACAATGTAATAGGGCACCATGAGCAAGGAATTATTTAAGATAGAGGGAAGGGAGGGGGGGGGAAGAAAAAAGTAAGGAATAATCCGAAGGAAGATCTGGACGTCATGTTAGACAAATCAGGGGAGTAAAATACATTCAGTGAAGTTACGTTGGGTGAGGTTGAGAGAAAGCTCCATAACACGGAAATCAAACAAAAGGAATAGCGAGAAAAAAAAAAAAAAAGCAATAAAAAACACAAAAAAACGTAAAAGAAGAAACAGAGGGAACAGAATCGAGAGAAACTAGAGAAAAGGACATGTCCCCAGGCAATAAGAAAACCAAGGAGGACTTACACAACATGGACAAAGACATCAGTCCAATAGAGACGATAGTACAAAGCATAGACCCATCCCCTTCACGGGAAAAAAACATGAGTCTTACAAAAGAAGGGGAGAACAATACAGACACCCCCCCCCCCCACTCCTCGCATCCCAAAGACAACTCATTCATCAACATAGAATCCATTTGGGGTCCACACACCAATACAAACACAAACACAAACTCTCAACATGAACACGAACAAGAACAACAAAACAAGAGTCAGTCGGAGTCTAGACCAAGGCCGAAACCGAAACCGAGACGAGCGCGCGCGCAAACAGCTACCCACACGAGGGAAACTCTGAGAGACCCTCCAAAACCCACATTCCTAAAATACCCAGTTATTGTGGAAGACCAGGGCACGGGCCCAGCCACAATCAAGGGCCTTGGCCCCGTGACGAGCATGCGCCTTTGGCAAAATGCCATTGGTGATATCGACGAGCCAGAAGGTCCCTGGCGGCAATCGTTTACTCATAGTTGTGCTATCTAGCAGGCCAACAAACAAAAACAAATTCGTCTA
>CM065697.1:2844464-2870750 GCA_017654935.2 Phymorhynchus buccinoides
ACACACACACTCCAATAGGCCAAAATGAAGCCATTGTAAAAAACAAGGCAGCATAGCGATAATTTATGCTCGGGTGTGTCTACTCTCGGCTATGCCAGTACCACACACAATCTGACAGCGCTTCTGTCAAATACAAAGGTGGAAAAATATGCTTAAAAAAACCCATTGTTTAGACCCTACCACTTCAAGGCCTACGATCTCCCGGACCTTGAACGAACCTGTCAGTATGCCATCATCAGAACGGCCATAAGCAAGTACTGCCATGCCAAATTTGAAGACTAAGACCAACGGCTGTGGAAGTTATGGCCCATTAAAGATGTTAGGTTTTTACGGTCATACGCAAGGTCAAGGTCAGGACGGCAATTGTTTTTTGCGCGGATGCCTTACTCTCATGGTGACACACCACCACACAACATTTGAAGCGATGCGGTCAAGCGTTACGGGAGGATATCCTGGGACAGACAGAAACAAGGTCAAGGTCACGGACGGCGAACTTATGCGCGGATGCCGTACTCCATGGTGACACACATCACACAAAAAATTGAAGCGATCGGTTCAAGCGATGTCGCAGGATATCCTTTGGACAGACCACTCTCTCTCTCACAAAACAACAACAACAAAACTAAGAAAAAACACAGAACGAAAACATACACGAACGAAAAATACACACACACACAAAAAACCCAAGGGCTCTCCCCCTACACATCTTAGTCCCCGTCCTCTCGTGACATTTGGGTGATTGCACCTACACACCATGGACTAGGCTGCAAATCGTTTTTCCGGGTGCACACCTTAATAGGGCATTTGCCACGAGTGCTCGTTCTCTATACTAGACTACTAATTGGCCGCACTCGTTCTGCCTGAGTTTACCGCTGACCTTTCTAATTCACTCTCTAAATTCAAACTCAGGAATTTCAAGGTCAACCTCAAGTTGGCAAATGCCCTATTGGGACAGAAGAAAAGAATAAAAAAGAAACAAACTCGAATGAAAACATTTACCCCTTTTGCGAGCCGTTAGATCTTTTTTTTTTTTTTTTAGGCAAGAACAAAAACAAGAAAAATACACAAACGAAAACATGCTCTTTGTGATCGTAGGCAAAGGAAACAATTGATAATAGTTGATATCAAAAGGGCAAAAATGAATGTCACAAAGTTTGCACAAAAACAGCAACTTCTTACTCAACAATGTGTAGCTGTTGCAGTTTACTCCCCACTCTTTCATAGATCTCAAAATGCTACTGAACGGATTTGATCAAGTTTAGCGAGATTAAAAACACATATCCAATGAAGCTTTCCAGGGACACCCCAACAGCGAAACACTTCTTGAACCTATGGTACAAAATTCACTAGGTAGGGATGAGAACATTCGTGTGTGTTCATTCTTGATTACCCCTCCCCCCATTTTGCGCACAAGTACCAAAGGATTAATCAAATGTTGTTAGACACTTAGGCATTTGTATTGATAACGGGATCATCTAATTTGTCATGATCCTGCTGAATTTTGTTGATTGGTATTGTTTTTGTTTCAACTATACCCTGTGCTATGGGGAACCTTCCTTTAGCCAGTGGTGCCATTGTTGCTGATGTCATTGTGTTGGACCCCCGCTGACTGGACAGCGAGAAAGGGAAAGGGTCGTAGTCAGTGGTAGTAGTAGTAGTAGTAGTAGTAGTAGTAGTAGTAGTAGTAGTAGTATAGATAATAGTAGTAGTAGATGTAGTAGTAGTAGTAGCAGTAGAGCAGACAGCAGCAGTATAGTAGTAGTAGTAGTAGTAGTAGTAGTAGCAGCAGTAGTAGTAGTAGTAGTAGTAGTAGTGTAGTAGCAGTAGTAGTAGTAGTATATGTCTGTCGGCATGTGTGAGCTGCGTCGCTTGGTACGATCGCCATCTCATGGTCTATAGATATACTAAAATACTAGTCTGAGCTTTTGTTCTCTCTAAAATTGATTATTGTAATTCCTTTTGTATGGCTGCCCCACACCTCATTGGCCTCCCCACCTTTGACAAAGCTTCAAACAGTCCAGAACTCTGCTGACAGACCTTGTCCTCAAGAGTCTCTAAGTATCATCATGTCAAACCACTCCTGATAATCCCTCCATTGGCTCCATCAAAGCACGTATTGACTACAAAATTTACCACTCATGTCATTCTTATTTCTCTGGCAATGCCCCTCTGTACATGCTTTCTGTCTTACTCCATCAAGGCAATTGCGGTCATCTCAGATTCCAAAATTCTCTGTGTTCCTGGTACCGAACAAAATGTTGGTGAGCGATCCTTTTCCTTTTCGGCCACGTCAGTTTGGAAAATCCTTACCACGCCCCCCCCCCCCCCCGAAATTCGCCATATCCAGTCCTTGCCAATGTTGCAAAATCAGATTCAAGACCCACCTATTCAAGCTACATCACAACCTTTAGGCCACATTACGTGTCTGGATCTATCTCACACCACACCCTCCCCTCCCCCCCCCATCCCCACCATAGTCGTTTCACTGTGTGTTGACTGCAAGTATACGTCAGCTCTGTTGCGAGACAGAGAAGAGAGAGAGAGAGCGAGAGAGAAGGACGAACTGGTAGCGAGGAGAAGAGAGATGAAAGAGAGAGAGAGAGAGTTGATGCTTTATTGAACTGATTGTGTTTTTGGTGGGTAGTGGTGCTGATGTAACGGCTGTCGTGTGAGTGCGCGGAATCGCGCGCGCGTGTGTCCTGTGTGTGTGTCTGTGCGTACGTGCGTGTCTGTGTGGGTGGGATGTGGGAGGTGTATGTGTATGCCTATTTGCATTGCGTGAGCCGAGTTATTTCGGTTTTGTTGTTGAATTTCTTGCTTTAATTTTTGTTTGTTGAAGCGCATAGAGCTCCGCATTTGGTTGGAGGAAGGCTGCTATATAAATGATTCACTCTTATTATATTATTATTAGTATTAGGAGTAGTAGTAGTAGTATAGTAGTAGTAGTAGTAGGAGTCAGTAGCAGTTAGTAGTAGTAGTAGCAGTATGTAGTAGTAGCAGTATGTAGTAGTAGCAGTAGCAGTAGTAGTAGTCAGGGGTAGGACTAAATAAGCCGTTGAGCTATTCTGGTAGTCCCTTCTTATAATCAAGCTATCTTTGATCCAGGCGTAATAATCGGTTGAATGTCTCTTATTATGCTTTTAAATCAATGTTTTGAAATATAGTTATAGACAGGCAGGTTTAGAGGTGAGTGGTGTCAGCTCAAGGGGAAGAGGAGTGGAAGCGGAGTTAGTAGGGGTGGGGTGGGTTGGGGGGAGCTAGGACCAGGCAGGTTTTAAGTGGAGGGTGTAAGCTCACGGAAAAGGGGAAGCGGAGTAGGGATGGGTGTGGGGGGGGGGAGCTAGGACAGGCAGTTTAGAGGTGGAGTGGTGTAAGCGCAAGGGAAAGGGGAAGCGGAGTAGGGGATGGGGTGGGTGGGGGGAGTAGACAGGCAGTTTAGATGTGGAGTGGTGTAAGCTCAAGGGAAAGGGGGCGAAGCGGAGTAGGGATGGGTGGGTGGGGGGGGGGGGAGCTAGGACAGGCAGGTTTAGAGGTGGAGTGGGTACTTTTCTTCAAGGGTAAAGCGGGTAAAGCGGAGTAGGGGGGGGCTGTGGTGGGGTGGGGGGGGGGGCTAGACTGCAGGTTTAGAGGTGGAGTCGGTTTGTAAGCTCAAGAGGGGAAAACGGGAATCGGAGTAGGGGATGGGGTGGGTGGGGGGAGCTAGACAGGCAGGTTTAGAGGTGGAGTGGTGTAAGCTCAAGGGAAAGGGGAAGCGGAGTAGGGGATGGGGTGGGTGGGGGGAGCTAGACAGGCAGGTTTAGAGGTGGAGTGGTGTAAGCTCAAGGGGAAGCGGAGTAGGGGATGGGGTGGGTGGGGGGAGCTAGACAGGCAGGTTTTGAGGTTCGCAAATGTGTTGGTCAGTGTGTTCGTTATTCACCAGTCTTGCTGGTTTGTACTGTCACGGCGCATTTTTAGTTGACTGATTTGTTTTGTTTTTTCAGGACCCGCTCTCTCAAGGAATCCCAAGCTTTTGGAATACGTTTGGCAAGTGGAAAAAAAAAAGTTTTGTGGGGGTGTGTGCGCGACGCGCGCGTGCGCGCGCGCGCATGCCACACGTATATATGCGTGTGGGTTTGTGTATGTGTATATTGTGTGTCTGAAAAAAACCCGGGTAAAAAAGAGATAATTTAAAGGAGCGATACATCATTATAATTATAGCCTGCCTTTGTTTCCATATTTGCAACGAACGAACGAAATTTTGCGTTTTCCATCTCTCTCGACCTGGGAAGGCACACATGAGACATTTGTATTGGGTTAGCCTAGTATGGAAAAGTAGATAAAGCAAACCCAAGACATATGTCAGACCATACACGGACGTGAACTGTATATATGAACAGTGGGGGAGATTCTTTAAAGTGCAAGTAATATGTATTCTTATATTAAGGGGATTTAAAATTTGTAAAATATAGTTGTTTGTGTCGGGTGAAAATATGAAAACTATGATGATGTAAAATAGTTGTATAACATTCATATATATGTTTGTGTTTTACGTCCTCTCGACCTGGGAAGGCACATATGGGACATTTGTGCTGGGTTAGTATGAGAAACTAAAAATAAAACAGAACAACACGTACAAAGACAAACCGAGGACGCAGACAATACATAAAGAATGAAAGGGGAATTCTAAGGAGCGCAAGTCTATGATTGTTGTAAACAAATGTAAAATTTATAAGTTATTTGTGTCAGATGACACTGATTAAATTTACTACGTTTAGTTAAGATTTTAGTGTTTTAAATTCTTTTTGTTGTCTGTCACCCAACCGAAACCACATCTCCCCCCGAGATTAAAATTCAAGGGCTACAGCGTTAAAAAAAATCAAAATTTTATTTAAGACAAATAGGAATAGGATGATTGTTTTAATGATTCATGTCTCCATCCTTTGCAGGGCCCACATTCTGTGCACATGTGCAGACAAATAGGATGATGAATTTAATGATCATGTCTCCATCCTTTGCAGGGCCCACATTCTGTGCATATGTGCAGACAAATAAGATGATGAATTTGATGATCATGTCTCCATCCTTTGCAGGGTCCACATTCTGTGCAGACAAATAGGATGATTGTTTTAATGATCATGTCTCCATCCCTTACAGGGCCCACAGCCCCCCCCCCCCTCCCCCCCCACCCCCCCCCCCCCCCTCCACAACATATTATGTACAGATAAATAGGATGATGGTTTTAATGATCAAGTGTCCATCCTTTGCAGGGCCCACATTATGTACAGACAAATAGGATGATGGTTTTAATGATCATGTCTCCATCCCTTGCAGGGCCCACATTCTGTGCAGACAAATAGGATGATGGTTTTAATGATCATGTCTCCATCCCTTGCAGGGCCCACATTATGTACAGACATAAATAGGATGATGGTTTTAATGATCAAGTGTCCATCCTTTGCAGGGCCCACATTCTGTACAGACAAATAGGATGATGGTTTTAATGATCATGTCTCCATCCCTTGCAGGGCCCACATTCTGTGCAGACAAATAGGATGATGATTTTAATGATCATGTCTCCATCCCTTGCAGGGCCCACATTCTGTGCAGACAAATAGGATGATTGTTTTAATGATCATGTCTCCATCCTTTACAGGGTCCACATTCTGTGCACACAAATAGGATGATGGTTTTAATGATCATGCCTCCATCCCTTGCAGGGCCCACATTCTGTACAGACATAAATAGGATGATGGTTTTAATGATCATGTCTCCATCCATTGCAGGGCCCACATTCTGTGCAGACAAATAGGATGATGGTTTTAATGATCATGCCTCCATCCCTTGCAGGGCCCACATTCTGTGCTAAATAATAATAATAATAATAATAAATAATTGTACATTTATATCCCAAAGCGCTTTACAATCAATGATTCATCAACAGACAACAAAAACAGCATTCAAGAATGACACCAACCAGCAACAGCGCATATACAAAGCAACTCTCTCTCTCTCTCTCTCTCTCTCTTCTCTCTCTCTCTCTCTCTCTCTCTCTCCTCTCTCTCTCTCCTCTCTCTCTCTCTCTAACACACACGCACACGCACACACACACACACACAAAAAACACACACATTTATCGAAGCCAACTCGTTCATACCCCATTCGGTAAGCCACAGCAACTGAGCCGCATGGACTGACCACATACACCAACACACATACACAAACACCCTCACACAAAAACGTACGCACGCAGACAGACACACAGACACGCACGAAAAAGATGGGTTTTAAGAGAGGTTTTGAATGAGGAGACTGAGTTGGAGTGGTCGGAGAGGAGAAGGCAGAGAATTCAACAGAGATGGTGCTTGACAAGAAAAAGAACGTTGGCCAGCAGATTTGAGACGGATGGAGGGAATGGAAAGGAGACGAGAATCAGAAGACGAACGTAGTTGGCGAGCTGGGACATAGAGATGTAGAAGATCAGAGAGATACATGGGAGCTTGATCATTCAGTGACTTGAAGGCAAGGAGGAGAAGAATGTTTGTAATCAATACGTGATTGAACTGGGAGCCAATGTAGGGAACGAAGAACCGGAGTGATGTGATCGTACCTAGGGGAGCGAGAAATGAGACGGAGCAGCATTATTCTGGACCCGTTGGAGCTTAGAGATGAGAATTGATGGACAGCCAGCAAGAAGTGAGTTACAGTAGTCAAGGCGAGACAGGACAAAAGCACATACTAGAGTCTTCAGGGCATCTTGAGAGAGGAAACGGCGGATGGAACTAATTCTTCGAAGTTCTAGATAGCAAGCCTTGCAAACATTGGAAACATGCTGTTTGAAAGAAAGGGTTTTGGTCCAAAGTAACACCTAGATTGCGGACGGATGCCGATAGCTTGATCTCAGTGCCATCAATGTCGACAGAACCTGGGAGAACCTGAGTTTTAATTGTGTGGTTAGAGGCTACAAGAATCATCTCTGTCTTATCAGCATTTAGTTGCAGTTTGTTGTAAAACATCCATGTTTTAACAGCAGAGATGCACAACTTAGAAGAAGAAATCATTTGATCTAATTGACTCAGGTGGGCAGAAATGTACAGTTGATTGTCATCAGAAAAGCTATGATGTAGAATAGAATGCTGGCGGAGAGATAGGATGATGGTTTTAATTATCATGTCTCCATCCTTTGCAGGGCCCACATTCTGTGCTAAATAGGATGATGATTTCATTAAATGATCATGTCTCCATCCCTTGCAGGGCCCACATTCTGTGCAGACAAATAGGATGATGGTTTTAATGATCATGTCTCCATCCTTTGCAGGGCCCACATTCTGTGCAGATAAATAGGATGATTGTTTTAATCTCCATCCCTTGCAGGGCCCACATTCTGTGCAGACAAACAGGATGATGAATTTAATGATCACGTCTCCATCCTTTGCAGTGATCACTTAGAGGAGCGCCACAGCCAGCAGGCTGATGTCAACAATGCCAGGTTTTGTGGCGACAAGGCCTTTATCCGGGCAATTGTCGAAAAAAACTGGCATTGTGGCCGTGTAAGACCTGCCAAGGGACACAGGCGGTTCACGGCTGTATGGGATCATAGGTAAGTGCATGGCAAATTCGTTGTGATTATGTGTGTCTGACAGTAAGAGATAATTTAAAGGAGTGATACATCATTATAATTATAGCCTGCCTTTGTTTCCATATTTGCAACGAACGAACGAAATTTTGCGTTTTCCATCCTCTCACCTGGGAAGGCACACATGAGACATTTGTATTGGTTAGCCTAGTATGGAAAAAAATGTATATATGAACTGTATATTATGAAGAGTAGGAGAGATTCTTTAAAGCGCAAGTATGTATTCTTATATTAAGTGGATTTAAAATTTGTAAAATATAGTTGTTTGTGTCGGGTGTAAATGTGAAAACTATGATGGTGTAAAATGGTGATATCACATACGAAATAATATTTTACGCCCTCTTTGGCCTTTTGGCCATGTGGGGCTATATCACATACTTTCGGTAGTCTGGCCTAAGTACAAACCTCCCTGTTGTATTAAACTTCAAGGGCTACGGAGTTTAAAAAATCAACATTTAATTTTATTCATTAAAAATACTAAGTGGCCCTTATTTATTTTAAAAGAAAGTATATACAAATATTTGATTTATATTTACAAAATAATTATGTAAGTTATTGTGTTTATTTACAGAAGATGAAACATTTATATTAGAATGTTTATAGTCCTACCAGGGGAAGGAACTCCTTCCCCCGGGACTTCCCTACAAATAGGGGAAAACATTTACATCGCGGTCTTTCTTCTAACTTAGTTAAGAACAAAGATGCTGGCTCGGGGGTTGCGATAAAAGGGTTCTTTACAGGATCCTTTGTGGGGGTGGGGGGTGGGGGTGGTGGTGGGGGTGTCCCAGGAGGATCTCAGCGCACCGAGTGGGGGCGGGCCGACTGAGGGAGGTATACGCGAGCCATTCTCGCGTCAGCAACCCCCAGTAGGTCCGCCCCATCAAGGGGGGAGACCAGCTCACGGGCTGGCGGGGGGGGGGGGGGGCGGGGGGGGGGGGGGGGGAGAGGCGCAGGAGACATCCTCGCCTCACAGCCAGCAGCGGGCCGGTGGGCTCCCCGAGGTGGGGGGGCCGGTCGCCGGCATGGCTGGCGGGGGGGAGGGGCGGGGGGTGTCTCTTGCGCGGTTTAAAATTTAAAAAGTGATCCCAAAATATATTTGTTATTTACCAAAAATATAAATTTATTTTTATTCTGTAAAACAGTTTTAATGTAGGGCACCATGTCCTATTGTTTAGTTTCTTGTTTACCTCATTATAATTTTTTGATGTCTAATTATTAAGATTGTTGTATGGGTACCAGGCCCCCACCCAACAGAGGGGAGACAACCTGTGTTGGCTTAGTGGTTGTGGTGTGTTTATTTGGCATGTCATGATTGTTGTATCAGGCCCCCACCCAACAGAGGGGAGACAACCTGTGTTGGCTTAGTGGTTGTGGTGTGTTTATTTGGCATGTCATGATTGTTGTATCAGGCCCCCACCCAACAGAGGGGAGACAACCTGTGTTGGATTAGTGGTTGTGGTGTGTTTATTTGGCATGTCATGATTGTTGTATGGGTACCAAGCCCCCACCCAACAGAGTGGAGACAACCTGTGTTGGATTAGTGGTTGTGGTGTGTTTATTTGGCATGTCATGTCATGTTTCCTTTTTTTTTCTCTTATAAGTTATATTGGTTGTCCATCCATCCGCAATACCTCTGTGAGCTTCTTGAAATTTCCGTTCCATCTCGAACTCTCCGCCCAGTAAATAACAATAGGATCTTTCGAATACAAAAAAATAAACGTGATAGGCACGGTGGTAGAGCTTTTACATCATCAGCAGTCAAACTCTGGAATTCATTGCCTTCTGCTGTTGTCAATCTTGAGCATCGTTCAAAACAAACCTGAAAATCCATCTGGTCCGGCAGTCTTTCGTATAACACCCGCATCTCCATGTGCGCGCGCGCGCGTGTGTGTGTGTGAGAGTGATCGTGCGATGTGTTTGTGTGTGTGTGTGTGTGTGTGTGTGTACACGTGCATATGCGTGTGTTTGTGTACGTGTGTGTATGTGTGTGATTGTGCGATGTGTGTGTGTACGGTGTGTATGTGTGTGCACGCGATGTATGTCCGTATGTGTATGTCTGTCATTTGTGTGCGTGTATGTGTGATATAATGTGTGAGAGAGTGTGCTTTCGCCCAAATGCGCTAGCATGTGTGTGAGTGTATGTGTGATATAATGTGTGTAAGAGTGTGCTTTAGCCCAAATGCGCTAGCATGTGTATGAGTGTATGTGTGATATAATGTGTGTAAGAGTGTGCTTTCGCCCAAATGCGCTAGCATGTGTATGAATGTATGTGTGATATAATGTGTGTAAGAGTGTGCTTTCGCCCAAATGCGCTAGCATGTGTATGAATGTATGTGTGATATAATGTGTGTAAGAGTGTGCTTTCGCCCAAATGCGCTAGCATGTGTATGAATGTATGTGTGATATAATGTGTGTGAGAGTGTGCTTTCGCCCAAATGCGCTAGCATGTGTATGAATGTATGTGTGATATAATGTGTGTAAGAGTGTGCTTTCGCCCAAATGCGCTAGCATGTGTATGAATGTATGTGTGATATAATGTGTGTGAGAGTGTGCTTTCGCCCAAATGCGCTAGCATGTGTATGAATGTATGTGCGGGCAGGAAAGATTGTGCTCGGCTGGAGAGACGGGAGGGGGGGGGGGGGGGGGAGTGAGTGTGTGCCAATATGTGTGTGAGTGTGAGTACACATGAGTGTTTTGTGTGAAACTATGTGAGTGAGTGCGTCTTGTTTGTGTGTGTGTGCGCGTATTTGTAAGTGTATGTTGCAGACCTGTTTACCATCCCGGTTTTGCCGGAATTATCCTGGGAATTTGCAAAACTTCTTGGTAAAATAATAAATTCTGGGTGAACGCTGAAAATCCCGGGATTAAAAAAAAGCCGTCTATTATTTGTTTCCGTTTGTATGAAAAGACGCAAGGGTTGACTGAAACCTTGGAGTTCTGAGATGCGATTTTTCATTGATCCATGGACCCCCCTGAACCAATAATAGTATTTCGTGTTGGCGGAGATCAGTTTTGCGCCAAACATGTCTGGCAAGTCACCCGCAGGCGGCAAGCGCCATAACTCTTCAACAAACGACAGCAGTGATAGGGTGAAACGGCCAAAAGTGAAGCAGAAGTTTTCTCAAAAGTATTTGAAAGTGCCAGGAATAACAGGTTCACGTTTTGGAGACGAGCATGCACTCCGCAAGTATTGCAACGATGACTTCAACATTTCGCATGGAGGCATAAGCGATATTGTGATGTGAATTCTGGTTTTTCTTCTGCTCAAATTCCGGGTTTTTTCTATGGCAAATTGCAGGTTGTTCATTATAAGGGTAAACAGGTCTGATGTTGAATAAGTTGTGTGCGTTTCAGTGATAATGTGTTTTCTGTGTGTTTGATGAAATGTGTGCGGGTCTGCGTGTGTGTGTGTGTCTATGTGCAATAACGCGTTCACTCGCGTTCGTGTGTGCACGCGTCTTGTGTGCACGCGTGCGTGTGCGTCTGTTGACATTAATGGGATGATAGTTATAATGAGCATGTCTACATCCCCTGCAGAGCACATTATGTACTAAATAGGATGATGATTTTAATGATAATGTCTCCATCCCTTGCAGGGCCCACATTCTGTACAGACATAAATAGGATGATGGTTTTAATGATCATGTCTCCATCCCTTGCACAGCACATTCTGCACAGACATAAATAGGATGATGGTTTTAATGTGGGTATGTCTCCATCCCTTGCAGGGCCCATATTCTGTACTAAATAGGATGATGATTTTAATGATCATGTCTCCATCCCTTGCAGGGCCCACATTCTGTACTAAATAGGATGATGATTTTAATTATCATGTCTCCATCCTTGGCAGGGCCCACATTCTGTGCAGACAAATAGGATGATGGTTTTAATGATCATGTCTCCATCCCTTGCAGGGCCCACATTCTGTACAGACAAAAATAGGATGATGGTTTTAATGATCATGCCTCCATCCCTTGCAGGGCCCACATTCTGTACAGACAAATAGGATGATGGTTTTACTGATCATATGTCGTACATGGCGAAAAGCCGATACGCAACGTTTAAACTGAACTTCCACCAATGATCATGTCTCCATCCCTTGCAGGGCCCACATTCTGTGCAGACAAATAGGATGATGGTTTTAATGATCATGTCTCCATCCTTTGCAGGGCCCACATCCTGTGCAGACAAACAGGATGATTCATTTAATGATCATGTCTCCATCCCTTGCAGGGCCCACATTCTGTGCAGATAAATAGGATGATTGTTTTAATCTCCATCCCTTGCAGGGCCCACATTCTGTGCAGACAAATAGGATGATGGTTTTAATGATCATGCCTCCATCCTTTGCAGGGCCCACATTCTGTGCAGATAAATAGGATGATGGTTTTAATCTCCATCCCTTGCAGGGCCCACATTCTGTGCAGACAAACAGGATGATGGTTTTAATGATCATGTCTCCATCCTTTGCAGTGATCACTTAGAGGAGCGCCACAACGAGCAGGCTGACGCCAACAATGCCCGTTTTTGTGGCGACAAGGCCTTTATCCGGACACTTGTTAGAAAAACATGGCATTGTGGCCGTGTAAGGCCCGCCAAGGGACACAGGCGGTTCACATAGGTAAGTGCATGGCAAATTCGTTGTGATTTTGTTTTTGGTGATTGCAAGAAAAATTCTCAATGATAAATATAGTTTTTGTGACCGTTGTGTGTTATGTCTAAAAGTATCGTGACTAGAATCCCACTTCATAGTCTGCATTAACGACCGTTGTGTGTTATGTCTAAAAGTATTGTGACTAGAATCCCACTTCATAGTCTGCATTAACGACCGTTGTGTGTTATGTCTAAAAGTATCGTGACTAGAATCCAACTTCATAGTCTGCATTAACGACCGTTGTGTGTTATGTCTAAAAGTATCGTGACTAGAATCCAACTTCATAGTCTGCATTAACGACCGTTGTGTGCTATGTCTAAAAGTATCGTGACTAGAATCCTACTTCATAGTCTTCATTAACGACCGTTGTGTGTTATGTCTAAAAGCATCGTGACTAGAATCCTACTTCATAGTCTGCATTAACGACCGTTGTGTGTTATGTCTAAAAGTATCGTGACTAGAATCCCACTTCATAGTCTGCATTAACGACCGTTGTGTGCTATGTCTAAAAGTATCGTGACTAGAATCCAACTTCATAGTCTTCATTAACGACCGTTGTGTGTTATGTCTAAAAGCATCGTGACTAGAATCCTACTTCATAGTCTGCATTAACGACCGTTGTGTGTTATGTCTAAAAGTATCGTGACTAGAATCCCACTTCATAGTCTTCATTAACGACCGTTGTGTGTTATGTCTAAAAGTATTGTGACTAGAATCCTACTTCATAGTCTGCATTAACGACCGTTGTGTGTTATGTCTAAAAGTATCGTGACTAGAATCCCACTTCATAGTCTGCATTAACGACCGTTGTGTGTTATGTCTAAAAGTATCGTGACTAGAATCCTACTTCATAGTCTCCATTAACGACCGTTGTGTGTTATATCTAAAAGTATTGTGACTAGAATCCCACTTCATAGTCTGCATTAACGACCGTTGTGTGTTATGTCTAAAAGTATCGTGACTAGAATCCTACTTCATAGTCTGCATTAACGACCGTTGTGTGTTATGTCTAAAAGTATCGTGACTAGAATCCTACTTCATAGTCTGAATTCACATTGATTTGTAGTTGCACATTTCTTTCTGTTTTGATTACGATGTTCTATGTAGGATTAAGGGTAAGGGAACAAACTTCTGACTTCTTTTTTATGTCCATCCTGGGTCTGCTCCTCTTTAGGTCGTACCGTTTCCTGGCAGTGAGCTAGGTGGATAGATGCTGCAGGTGTCTTGATAGCAGTTGTGTACCTTTTCCTGGTAGTGAGCTAGGTGGATAGATGCTGCAGGTGTCTTGATAGCAGTTGTGTACCTTTTCCTGGCAGTGAGCTAGGTGGATAGGTGCTGTAGGTGCCTTGATAGCAGTTGTGTGCCTTTTCCTGGTAGTGAGCTAGGTGGATAGATGCTGCAGGTGCCTTGATAGCAGTTGTGTACCGTTTCCTGGCAGTGAGCTAGGTGGATAGGTGCTGTAGGTGTCTTGATAGCAGTTGTGTGCCTTTTCCTGGTAGTGAGCTAGGTGGATAAATGCTGCAGGTGCCTTGATAGCAGTTGTGTACCTTTTCCTGGCAGTGAGCTAGGTGGATAGGTGCTGTAGGTGCCTTGATAGCAGTTGTGTACCTTTTCCTGGTAGTGAGCTAGGTGGATGGGTGTTGTAGGTGCCTTGATATCAGTTGTGTGCCTTTTCCTGGTAGTGAGCTAGGTGGATAGGTGCTGTGGGTGTCTTAATAGCAGTTGTGTACCTTTTCCTGGTAGTGAGCTAGGTGAATAAGTGCTGTAGGTGTCTTGATAGCAGTTGTGTGCCTTTTCCTGGTAGTGAGCTAGGTGGATAGGTGCTGTAGGTGTCTTGATAGCAGTTGTGTGCCCTTTCCTGGTAGTGAGCTAAATGAATAAGTGCTGTAGGTGTCTTGATAGCAGTTGTGTGCCTTTTTCTTTACTGCAATGAGCCAGGCGAATAATTGCTGTAGGTGTCTTGATATCAGTTGTGTACCTTTTCCTGCAATGAGCTAGGTGGATAAGTATCGTAGGCGTATTAATAACAGGTATGTGCCTTTTTTGGCAATGAGCTAGGTGAATAAGTACTGCAGGTGCCTTGATAACAGTTGTGTACCTTTTAGGGATTATATTCAGTTCTCTGTCGTAAGTCGTTGATTTGTACATTTGTTTTTTAACAATTATTTTTCAACAAAAGTTTATAGTCTACCATCTGCTTGGCCCATTGGAACTATTCCGATTTGAGTACAACTGCTTGGGCTGGTTTAGTTTTCGTTGAGTTTTATAATTATGATTAGGGTTGTGCTTTCAAAACTATAGCCATGCTTCTTGGTGTGATTTTACTTGCATTACTTTCTGCTGATTATACGGGTGAATACTGTCAGCCAGCACTTCTTTGATGTTCCTCGTTGCCTGTTTGTCTACAGGCAAACGATCGGGAAACACCATGGGAAGGCGTGCACGTGGGTGGTGGAGCACAAGTTCAGCAAGGAGTGGAGGACAATGTTGTGGCGGCTGGTCACCGTCTACCCATTTGTGCGCCAGCCGCACACCACCCCCCGCCATCGCACCAACACCCTCACCCTGTTGGACTTTATCCCCAAGGCCAGGGCCTGAGGAAAACGGAGGGTAAGTAAGAAATTACAAGAAAATCCGTAGGAGCAGACTAGTTTGATACAGCGACTTTGTCTGCATGCCAGAAGAACAGTCTCCCAGGCTGAAACAGGCACGTGTCGGACATTGATAGATATAAGGATTGTGGGACGGTCCTGGAGGTACTGCGATATCAAGAAAGTTCCGATGATTTTCTAAACATCCAGATAGCTAAGCGGATCCCGTTCACCCATACAGGCACGTGTCGGACATTAATAGATATAAAGATTGTGGGACTGTCCTGGAGGTACTGCGATATCAAGAAAGTTTCGATGATTTTCTAAATATCCAGATAGCTAAGCGGATCCCGTTCACCCATGAACTCTGGAATAGCAGTCTGTCTCTTCCCACCACGACTGCCAGGCAGCAGAGAGAGCTGCAGGGATTCTGCTCCGCTGAGCTAGAATTAGTTTATGGTGGAGATGCCTTTCCCAGGGTACATTCCCACTCTTTGAAGGCTAAAAGGATTTGATGACAGCTGATGATATTATTCGGGGTAGGTTCTCGGAGGCCAACCACCCCCCTAGGCTGCAGCACTTAAAGCCAATGGAAGGCCCCAGTTTGAGAGTCATGGCTTCCTCAGAACTCTGGACTGTGCCAGGAGGAACCATTTCTGCCTAAACATTGCTATACAGCTGTCACTTTACTTTTGGCTTCGGCTACAGAATAATGTCAACCAATGATAAAAGCCATTTGAGCGAAGGATCACAATATCTTTGATAAGAAATGCTGCTTCTTCTTCTTCTGCGTTCCTGGGCCATAAGGCCACAACGGGTACGTAAGTGTTCATTTTGCCAGGTTTCACTGGTGTCCTCGCTGCATTCAGCCGACCCATTCCGATTTCGGAGGTGCTCAAATGAGAAAACTATATGGAAGATGTTTTGTTGTTGGTTTTTTAGGGGGGAAGGCAGGAGAATGGGACAAACGTCAGAAAGATAGTAGATGACACAAAGCAAGGGAAAAGGTAGAGTCAAAAAGAGACAGATTGGAGGAAGTTACAAGCACAGAACTTCCAGAAGGTGGGGGGACTATTTGCAGGGAAGACCCCCGTGGGGATAAGAAATTCGTGTATCTGTTCATTTTATTTCTCTCTATGCAAATCAGTTCTGGGAGCAAATTACTCCATCCCATATTATAGCTAGCCGTGAATCTGTCTTATGAAAGGACATGTTGAATATTATTATGAACTATTGTATAGTGTGGGATTTGTTGAGTGTGCACTGTAATTGCACGACGATTTAGCAATTAATCAAGGTTGATTATTTATAGACGAAAGTTGCTATAACCTTTACACATGATAGTTGATATATATTTTACACATTATATATGTTTAATATTTAAGTTTATATATGTTTAACTGACCCTCAATTAATCAAGGTTGATTATTTATTAATTGTGGAACTGTGGATGTTTTCAGAGAAATACTGGACTATTGGAACTGTGGATGTTTTCAGAGAAATACTGGACTATTGGAACTGTGGATGTTTTCAGAGAAATGCTGGACTATTGGAACTGTGGATGTTTTCAGAGAAATACTGGACTATTGGAACTGTGGATGTTTTCAGAGAAATACTGGACTATTGGAACTGTGGATGTTTTCAGAGAAATACTGGACTATTGGAACTGTGGATGTTTTCAGAGAAATGCTGGACTATTGGAACTGTGGATGTTTTCAGAGAAATACTGGACTATTAGAACTGTGGATGTTTTCAGAGAAATACTGGACTTTTGACAGTGTGGGAGTCACTGGACTGTTGCTTTATTTAAACTTGACTATTGCTTTGTGTTCTCAAAGAGTCACTGGACTGTTGCTTTGTCACTATTTTAAAAGAATCACTGGACTGTTGCTTTGTCACTATTTTAAAAGAGTCACTGGACTGTTGCTTTGTGGGTATTTTCAAAGAATCACTGGACTGTTGCTTTGTGGGTATTTTCAAAGAATCACTGGACTGTTGCTTTGTGGGTATTTTCAAAGAATCACTGGACTGTTGCTTTGTGGGTATTTTCAAAGAATTACTGGACTGTTGCTTTGTGGGTATTTTCAAAGAATTACTGGACTGTTGCTTTGTGGGTATTTTCAAAGAATCACTGGACTGTTGCTTTGTGGGTATTTTCAAAGAATCACTGGACTGTTGCTTTGTGGGTATTTTCAAAGAATTATTGGACTGTTGCTTTGTGGGTATTTTCAAAGAATTACTGGACTGTTGCTTTGTGGGTATTTTCAAAGAATTACTGGACTGTTGCTTTGTGGGTATTTTCAAAGAATCACTGGACTGTTGCTTTGTGGGTATTTTAAAAGAATCACTGGACTGTTGCTTTGTGGGTATTTTAAAAGAATCACTGGACTGTTGCTTTGTGGGTATTTTAAAAGAATCACTGGACTGTTGCTTTGTGGGTATTTTCAAAGAATCACTGGACTGTTGCTTTGTGGGTATTTTCAAAGAATTACTGGACTGTTGCTTTGTGGGTATTTTCAAAGAATCACTGGACTGTTGCTTTGTGGGTATTTTCAAAGAATCACTGGACTGTTGCTTTGTGGGTATTTTAAAAGAATCACTGGACTGTTGCTTTGTGGGTATTTTAAAAGAATTACTGGACTGTTGCTTTGTGGGTATTTTAAAAGAATTACTGGACTGTTGCTTTGTGGGTATTTTCAAAGAATCACTGGACTGTTGCTTTGTGGGTATTTTCAAAGAATCACTGGACTGTTGCTTTGTGGGTATTTTAAAAGAATCACTGGACTGTTGCTTTGTGGGTATTTTCAAAGAATCACTGGACTGTTGCTTTGTGGGTATTTTAAAAGAATCACTGGACTGTTGCTTTGTGGGTATTTTAAAAGAATCACTGGACTGTTGCTTTGTGGGTATTTTAAAAGAATCACTGGACTGTTGCTTTGTGGGTATTTTCAAAGAATCACTGGACTGTTGCTTTGTGGGTATTTTAAAAGAATTACTGGACTGTTGCTTTGTGGGTATTTTAAAAGAATCACTGGACTGTTGCTTTGTGGGTATTTTAAAAGAATCACTGGACTGTTGCTTTGTGGGTATTTTAAAAGAATCACTGGACTGTTGCTTTGTGGGTATTTTCAAAGAATTACTGGACTGTTGCTTTGTGGGTATTTTCAAAGAATTACTGGACTGTTGCTTTGTGGGTATTTTCAAAGAATTACTGGACTGTTGCTTTGTGGGTATTTTCAAAGAATCACTGGACTGTTGCTTTGTGGGTATTTTAAAAGAATCACTGGACTGTTGCTTTGTGGGTATTTTCAAAGAATCACTGGACTGTTGCTTTGTGGGTATTTTCAAAGAATCACTGGACTGTTGCTTTGTGGGTATTTTAAAAGAATCACTGGACTGTTGCTTTGTGGGTATTTTCAAAGAATTAGTGGACTGTTGCTTTGTGGGTATTTTCAAAGAATCACTGGACTGTTGCTTTGTGGGTATTTTCAAAGAATTACTGGACTGTTGCTTTGTGGGTATTTTAAAAGAATTACTGGACTGTTGCTTTGTGGGTATTTTCAAAGAATTATTGGACTGTTGCTTTGTGGGTATTTTCAAAGTATTATTGGACTGTTGCTTTGTGGGTATTTTCAAAGTATTATTGGACTGTTGCTTTGTGGGTATTTTCAAAGTATTATTGGACTGTTGCTTTGTGGGTATTTTCAAAGAATTATTGGACTGTTGCTTTGTGGGTATTTTAAAAGAATCACTGGACTGTTGCTTTGTGGGTATTGTAAAAGAATTACTGGACTGTTGCTTTGTGGGTAGTTTCAAAGAGTTACTGGACTGTTGCTTTGTGGGTATTTCAAAGAGTTACTGGACTATTGCTGCTGTAGTAACTTTATAGAATTACTAAAGCACTGGTGCTATACACGTATTTGCATAAAACTGCTGGTTAGGTGCTGTTCATGTATTTGCAAAACACTGCTGGTGCTACTGTCATTTTCACCTAATTACGGTGCTCTCTACTGGTGCTCCTTTGTCATAATTGTTACTGTGTGTCTACAAGCTGAATTCAGCGACAGTCAATAATGCTCATCATTTACATTTGTGCTAAAAGAGAAAGCATATAAGAATAAACAGAAGTGTTCCAGACTGTACAATGTGTGATCTATGATGTGCGTTTGTCTGCCTGTATCTTTCAGTCTGTACTGTAATATATATATGTGTTTGTGTATGCATGCGCAAATATGTGTGTGTTTGTGTATGCATGGGCACACGTGTGTGTGTATGTCTGCCTGTCTATCCTTCAGTTTGTGCTGTAATGTGTGTGTATGCATGGGAACATGTGTGTGTTTGTGTGTTTGCAAGATTTCCTTATTTGGTGGCAAATTGAAAGCTACATCCAATAATCACTCAATTACACTTTTAGCGCATTCTTTGGTTTAGCGCATAAGGGTATAATATGTTAGAAACAATATCATTCTTTTTGGTAAAAGCCAGAAGGTACTGAACACAAAAAACAAGAGAGTGAACATGGTAAATCAACCAGCAGCGCGGCAGCATTTTTGGCTCCAGTGACCTTGACCCGTGAGCGATGACCTTCATCTTCAAGCATCGCCGACATATCTTAGCGACCTATCTGCGTGCACAACTGGAGGGTCCTAGGGTCGTTCGTTCAAACGCTATCGTGGTGAAACAGATAGAAAAAAACAAATAGACAGCCCTGAAAACAACACCCATCTTTCGCTACGCTGCTGTTAAGCTTAAAAAAGCTTAGCACCTTCTGGCTTTTGCCTAGAATAATGAAAATAGGGGAGACTTGTTGATATAGTACCTGTCCTGCGATTTGTACCACCAGGTTTCCTAGCAAACGGTAGAATATTAAGGGTTAACGGTATGTGAAGTTTGGACAATGTGTGGGAAATATTGTATCACAACCAAACTGTGACAAAGCCGAAACCCTTTTGTAAAGCAAGCGAAAATTATTTCTGGCAGCATCTGATATTATTTTGGGTACTGTTTTGTTATTTGTTATTCTACGCACCAATACAAAAATTATAACTCTAAATGTCACTCAACAAATATTTAAAGTGTTAGGATAAATGCTGTCTTTTTTTGTAAAATGAAATATTCAAATCAAAACTAACTTAGCCACAGTCATGCAATTCGTGCTTCTGTCATGTAATTCGTATCTCCTGTGTCTTGTCAATGGCGCAACCGCTCTAAGGCATTCAGAAACCTTGTTTTAAGTGACTGCAAGCCTTTGATGAGAAAATGACATAAGATTTATTTTGGCGTAACAGAAACTAATATAACTAGAACATCTAGAAACAAAGAAAGGCCTATAGCTGAAAGCCAAGTCACGAGCAATCTACTGTTGAATTAGTGCTATAACCCCCCTGGTAGGATGTCAGTAACTTGGTGGTACATATTCTGTAACAGGTCTTGTAATTAGTGCTATAACCCCCCTGGTAGGATGTCAGTAACTTGGTGGTACATATTCTGTAACAGGTCTTGTAATTCGTACCTTTTGAAGAAAACAAGTGTTCTTACTATTAAGCCAAAAGTATAAACCTTACACAGTATACAGTTGTAGCCCTCTACCAGCAGTATCTATGATGAAAGTTTTAGAGCTTGGATTATCTGCCCTTGAGATAGAGATTTCTATCCTTAAGAGGTAATGTATCAATAGGCGTCCCCTACTTTCTGGCAAAACCCCTTGATTTTGAGGGAAGGAAGAAAGACAGAGAGACCCATTTTCAAGAGTTCAGGCCCTGTAGTCATGAGAGTGGCTTAGACATTCAAAACGGGGATCAGTAGGTACATTAGACTAATCTCCCAAAGCGATTAGTTGTTCAGCCTAATTTAAATACTAATCCCAGATTTGAAAATCTATGACGCACTCATGACTACAGGCCCAGTGCAACAGAGAACACATCACAGCAATCCAAACAAAATGGTTACGGCCAATGTGATCGCAAATAATGTAATTTCTCCTTTTATTGGTCACAACCTTCACATCCAACAGAAGATCTTGGACTGGACCTTGGTCACAATCTTCACATCCAACAAAAGATCTTGGACTGGACCTTGGTCACAACCTTCACATCCAACAGAAGATCTTGGACTGGACCTTGGTCACAATCTTCACATCCAACAGAAGATCTTGGACTGGACCTTGGTCACAAACTTCACATCCAACAGAAGATCTTGGACTGGACCTTGGTCACAAACTTCACATCCAACAGAAGATCTTGGACTGGACCTTGGTCACAATCTTCACATCCAACAAAAGATCTTGGACTGGACCTTGGTCACAACCTTCACATCTAACAGAAGATCTTGGACTGGACCTTGGTCATAACCTTCACATCCAACAGAAGATCTTGGACTGGACCTTGGTCACAACCTTCACATCCAACATAAGATCTTGGACTGGACCTTGGTCACAAACTTCACATCTAACAGAAGATCTTGGACTGGACCTCGGTCACAACCTTCACATCCAACAAATGATCTTGGACTGGACCTTGGTCACAACCTTCACATCTAACAGAAGATCTTGGACTGGACCTTGGTCACAACCTTCACATCCAACAGAAGATCTTGGACTGGACCTTGGTCACAAACTTCACATCTAACAGAAGATCTTGGACTGGACCTCCAGTCCAAGATCTTCTGTTAGATGTGAAGTTTGTGACCAAGGTCCAGTCCAAGATCTTCTGTTGGATGTGAAGGTTGTGACCAAGGTCCAGTCCAAGATCTTCTGTTAGATGTGAAGGTTGTGACCAAGGTCCAGTCCAAGATCTTTTGTTGGATGTGAAGGTTGTGACCAAGGTCCAGTCCAAGATCTTCTGTTGGATGTGAAGGTTGTGACCAAGGTCCAGTCCAAGATCTTTTGTTGGATGTGAAGTTTGTGACCAAGGTCCAGTCCAAGATCTTCTGTTAGATGTGAAGTTTGTGACCAAGGTCCAGTCCAAGATCTTCTGTTGGATGTGAAGGTTGTGACCAAGGTCCAGTCCAAGATCTTTTGTTGGATGTGAAGGTTGTGACCAAGGTCCAGTCCAAGATCTTCTGTTGGATGTGAAGGTTGTGACCAAGGTCCAGTCCAAGATCTTCTGTTGGATGTGAAGGTTGTGACCAAGGTCCAGTCCAAGATCTTTTGTTGGATGTGAAGATTGTGACCAAGGTCCAGTCCAAGATCTTTTGTTGGATGTGAAGGTTGTGACCAAGGTCCAGTCCAAGATTTTTTGTTGGATGTGAAGGTTGTGACCAAGGTCCAGTCCAAGATCTTCTGTTGGATGTGAAGGTTGTGACCAATAAAAGGAGAAATTACATTATTTGCGATCACATTGGCCGTAACCATTTTGTTTGGATTGCTGTGATGTGTTCTCTGTTGCACTGGGCCTGTAGTCATGAGTGCGTCATAGATTTTCAAATCTGGGATTAGTATTTAAATTAGGCTGAACAACTAATCGCTTTGGGAGATTAGTCTAATGTACCTACTGATCCCCGTTTTGAATGTCTAAGCCACTCTCATGACTACAGGGCCTGAACTCTTGAAAATGGGTCTCTCTGTCTTTCTTCCTTCCCTCAAAATCAAGGGGTTTTGCCAGAAAGTAGGGGACGCCTATTGATACATTACCTCTTAAGGATAGAAATCTCTATATCAAGGGCAGATAATCCAAAAGCTATAAAACTTTCAACATGGATACTGCTGGTAGAGGGCTACAACTGTATACTGTGTAAGGTTTATACTTTTGGCTTAATAGTAAGAACACTTGTTTTCTTCAAAAGGTACGGATTACAAGACCTGTTACAGAATATGTACCACCAAGTTACTGACATCCTACCAGGGGGGTTATAGCACTAATTACAAGACCTGTTACAGAATATGTACCACCAAGTTACTGACATCCTACCAGGGGGGTTATAGCACTAATTCAACAGTAGATTGCTCGTGACTTGGCTTTCAGCTATAGCCCTTTCTTTGTTTCTAGATGTTCTAGTTATATTAGTTTCTGTTACGCCAAAATAAATCTTATGTCATTTTCTCATAAAAAGTTCGAAGTCACTTAAAACAGGCTTTTGAATGCATTTGAGTGGCTGCGCCATTGACAAGACACAGGAGGTACGAATTACATGACAGAGGTACGAATTGCATGACTGTGGCTAAGTTAGTTTTGATTTGAATATTTCATTTTACAAAAAAAGACAGCATTTATCCTAACACTTTAAATATTTGTTGAGTGGCATTTAGAGTTATAATTTTTGTATTGGTGCGTAGAATAACAAATAACAAAACAGTACCCAAAATAATATCAGATGCTGCCAGAAATAATTTTCGCTTGCTTTACAAAAGGGTTTCGGCTTTGTCACAGTTTGGTTGTGATACAATATTTCCCACACATTGTCCAAACTTCACATACCGTTAACCCTTAATATTCTACCGTTTGCTAGGAAACCTGGTGGTACAAATCGCAGGACAGGTACTATATCAACAAGTCTCCCCTATTTTCATTATTCTAGGCAAAAGCCAGAAGGTGCTAAGCTTTTTTAAGCTTAACAGCAGCGTAGCGAAAGATGGGTGTTGTTTTCAGGGCTGTCTATTTGTTTTTTTCTATCTGTTTCACCACGATAGCGTTTGAACGAACGACCCTAGGACCCTCCAGTTGTGCACGCAGATAGGTCGCTAAGATATGTCGGCGATGCTTGAAGATGAAGGTCATCGCTCAAGGGTCAAGGTCACTGGAGCCGAAAATGCTGCCGCGCTGCTGGTTGATTTACCATGTTCACTCTCTTGTTTTTTGTGTTTCAGTACCTTCTGGCTTTTACCAAAAAGAATGATATTTGTTTCTAAAATAGTTATACCCTTATGCGCTAAAACCAAAGAATGCGGCTAAAAGTGTAATTGAGTGATTATTGGATGTAGCTTTCAATTTGCCACCAAATAAGGAAATCTTGCAAACACACAAACACGACTACATGTTTCCCATGCATACACACACATTACAGCACAAACTGAATGATAGACAGGCAGACATACACACACACGTGTGCCCATGCATACACAAACACACACATATTTGCGCATGCATACACAAACACATATATATATTACAGTACAGACTGAAAGATACAGGCAGACAAACGCACATCATAGATCACACATTGTACAGTCTGGAACACTTCTGTTTATTCTTATATGCTTTCTCTTTTAGCACAAATGTAAATGATGAGCATTATTGACTGTCGCTGAATTCAGCTTGTAGACACACAGTAACAATTATGACAAAGGAGCACCAGTAGAGAGCACCGTAATTAGGTGAAAATGACAGTAGCACCAGCAGTGTTTTGCAAATACATGAACAGCACCTAACCAGCAGTTTTATGCAAATACGTGTATAGCACCAGTGCTTTAGTAATTCTATAAAGTTACTACAGCAGCAATAGTCCAGTAACTCTTTGAAATACCCACAAAGCAACAGTCCAGTTACTCTTTGAAAGCTTGTACCCACAAAGCAACAGTCCAGTAATTCTTTTACAATACCCACAAAGCAACAGTCCAGTGATTCTTTTAAAATACCCACAAAGCAACAGTCCACTAATTCTTTGAAAATACCCACAAAGCAACAGTCCAGTTATTCTTTTAAAATACCCACAAAGCAACAGTCCAGTGATTCTTTTAAAATACCCACAAAGCAACAGTCCAGTAATTCTTTCAAAATACCCACAAAGCAACAGTCCAGTTATTCTTTTAAAATACCCACAAAGCAACAGTCCAGTTATTCTTTTAAAATACCCACAAAGCAACAGTCCAGTGACTCTTTTAAAATACCCACAAAGCAACAGTCCAGTGATTCTTTTAAAATACCCACAAAGCAACAGTCCAGTTATTCTTTGAAAATACCCACAAAGCAACAGTCCAGTTATTCTTTTAAAATACCCACAAAGCAACAGTCCAGTAATTCTTTTAAAATACCCACAAAGCAACAGTCCAGTTATTCTTTTAAAATACCCACAAAGCAACAGTCCAGTTATTCTTTTAAAATACCCACAAAGCAACAGTCCAGTGATTCTTTTAAAATACCCACAAAGCAACAGTCCAGTTATTCTTTTAAAATACCCACAAAGCAACAGTCCAGTGATTCTTTGAAAATACCCACAAAGCAACAGTCCAGTGATTCTTTGAAAATACCCACAAAGCAACAGTCCAATAATTCTTTGAAAATACCCACAAAGCAACAGTCCAGTAATTCTTTGAAAATACCCACAAAGCAACAGTCCAGTGACTCTTTTAAAATACCCACAAAGCAACAGTCCAGTTATTCTTTTAAAATACCCACAAAGCAACAGTCCAGTAATTCTTTTAAAATACCCACAAAGCAACAGTCCAGTGATTCTTTTAAAATAGTGACAAAGCAACAGTCCAGTGATTCTTTTAAAATAGTGACAAAGCAACAGTCCAGTGATTCTTTTAAAATAGTGACAAAGCAACAGTCCAGTGATTCTTTTAAAATACCCACAAAGCAACAGTCCAGTAATTCTTTGAAAATAGTGACAAAGCAACAGTCCAGTGACTCTTTTAAAATACCCACAAAGCAACAGTCCAGTGATTCTTTTAAAATACCCACAAAGCAACAGTCCAATAATACTTTGAAAATACCCACAAAGCAACAGTCCAGTGATACTTTGAAAATACAGACAAAGCAACAGTCCAATAATACTTTGAAAATACCCACAAAGCAACAGTCCAATAATACTTTGAAAATACCCACAAAGCAACAGCAACAGTCCAATAATTCTTTTAAAATACCCACAAAGCAACAGTCCAGTAATTCTTTTAAAATACCCACAAAGCAACAGTCCAGTGATTCTTTTAAAATACCCACAAAGCAACAGTCCAGTTATTCTTTTAAAATACCCACAAAGCAACAGTCCAGTTATTCTTTTAAAATACCCACAAAGCAACAGTCCAGTTATTCTTTTAAAATACCCACAAAGCAACAGTCCAGTTATTCTTTTAAAATACCCACAAAGCAACAGTCCAGTTATTCTTTTAAAATACCCACAAAGCAACAGTCCAGTTATTCTTTTAAAATACCCACAAAGCAACAGTCCAGTGATTCTTTGAAAATACCCACAAAGCAACAGTCCAGTAATTCTTTGAAAATACCCACAAAGCAACAGTCCAGTGATTCTTTTAAAATACCCACAAAGCAACAGTCCAGTGATTCTTTTAAAATACCCACAAAGCAACAGTCCAGTGATTCTTTCAAAATACCCACAAAGCAACAGTCCAGTGATTCTTTGAAAATACCCACAAAGCAACAGTCCAATAATTCTTTTAAAATACCCACAAAGCAACAGTCCAGTGATTCTTTTAAAATACCCACAAAGCAACATTCCAGTGATTCTTTTAAATACCCACCAAGCAACAGTCC
>CM065697.1:2871250-2886250 GCA_017654935.2 Phymorhynchus buccinoides
AACAAAAGGAGGAAAAGGGAGGCAAAAGAAAAGAGAGGTGAAAATGAGGCGGAAGTGGTGGTGGGTTGCATGATGAGTGAGCAAGAGAGCGGATGAATGATTGGGGTGCTATGTGAGAGTTAAATATTTTGTTAATGTAAAGTTATGTTTCATACTTTTATTTAAATTTTATTTGACACGGTGGAAGAAACGTTCCATGTGCGTGTACAATGCCAAGGACAATAAAGAAACTATGGGACGTGCGACACGAAGTTTGAAATAAAATGGAGGAACAGGCATAATTCGTTGAAAGTCTTGCCAAAAACAAGAACCACAAAACTTGGATATCCAGGAGCAGAGAGGCACCAAACAACGACCAGAAGACAGTCTACATCATTACAAATCCACTCGTACAACTGTGGCTACAAACAACACACCATAGCCATAACAATCTATAGAAAAAAGCGAGAGAGAAAACACTCAGCCTGTCAGACGAAGGGAACATAACTCCCTATCCTTCATTCAAATGAAGGGGATTATACAAAACAAGTTAAATAATATATTACTTGTCTGCACAACAATTAGTTTTAAGACACCAAACAATCGAAACAAAGCAAAAGTAAACTTGCAATTCATAACATTATTAAAGGGCATTAGTATGCTAATGGCAGCAAATAATATTAGAAAATGTCAACTTAAAAAACAAAAACAAAAAACAATTAATTATTTTGGGGGTCAAGACTGACATGCCAAAAGAATATTGTAGGACTGTATCTCCTCGATTCATGTGATTTCTGCCCCACTCACTGTATGATTGCCTGCGTTAGTTGTGGACCTTCCTGGGGTCCACCATACTGCCAGTTGTTCTTGGAGTCCCAGCAGCAGAGTGTTGGGCCGCAGCTTGCCCAGCCCCTGGGACTGTCGCCACCAACATGGAAAGGTTCATGTCACTTTGTTTTACACATCATTTGATGTAGCATATAAACTAATAATAATATAATAATAATAATAATAATAATACTACAATAATAATAATATATAAACAGTAATAATAATAATAATAATAATAACTAATAACAATAATAATAATAAATAATAATAATAATAATAATAACAATAATAATATTAACAATAATAATATTAACAATAATAATATAATAATAATAACAATAACAATAATCATAAACTAATCGCTAATAATATAATAATAATAATAATAACTTAATAATAATAATAATAATAACTAGAGGGTTTATGTTTGCCTTTGAGAGCAAACATGACAGGATTCCTCCCCTTAAACAGCCATTTGCAAGTTATTCAATATTACAATTTTGCCAAATTTGGCGATATTTGTCCCCACTTCAGGTTGGCACTCCCGGTTCGAATCTATAACGAAAGTATTGCAATGTTACTCTTTAGTAAACACTGACAAAACAAATGTATTCTGTGCAGCCGTTTTCAAGTCATTGAAGCCGAAAATCCGCGAAATCATTTAATATTTTAAATTTCATTTACCCATAAGGTCCTTCAACTTTTCTGAAAATGTCAGCCAATCAGAACAAAAAGAAAGGGTGGGAAAAGAAAAGAAAAAGAAGAAGAATTTTTTACAAATGCAATAGTATCCTAACTAAAGGGCTTATGTTTGCATTTGAGAGCAAACATGACAGGATTCTTCCTCATCAAACAGCCATTTGCAAGTTATTCAAGATTAAAATTTTCGTCCCCACTTCCGGTTCGAATTTATATGAAAGTATTGCAATGTTACTCTTTAGTAAACACTGAAAAAATGAAAGCATTCTGTGCACCTGCTTTCGAGTTATTCAAGATTATTTTTTGGCCAAAAGTTGCCAATTTTTACCATGTTTCGGCTAAATTGTGGCCAATTGATTTAATATTAAATATGTAGCATTAGAATAGTGTCTGTCACGCTTTCTGCAAAATTTCAGCGAAATCGGATGAAAAGTAAAAACATCCATAATAATATGGGAATAAGTGAAAGCGACACAACCAAATTTACATACATTTGAATAAGACCTGTAGCTCTGACATGCATTGTTATGAAAGTGTTTGAACGCCTTATTCTCTGCTATCTGAAATCTGTGACTGACTCTCTAATGGACCCCTTACAGTTTGCATATATGTTGAGGATGTTGTGTCTCTTGGTCTTCATTTTGTTATCCAACATTTAGAGAAAGCTAATGCCTATGCCCGCATTCTTTTAAATGATTTTAGTTCTGCATTTAATACTATTGTCTCTTCTCAACTTATTCAGAAGCTCATTAGTATGGATGTGAATATTGAGTTGTGTAAATGGATTGCAGATTTTCTCACCAACAGACCCCAAGTTGTCAGAGTTGGCAGTCATGCATCGGAAAAGGTCATTTTAAACACTGGTGCCCCCCAAGGATGTGTATTATCTCCCTTGCTATTTACACTGTTTACCAATGACTTCCGCTCTGCAAACTCATCTGTTGTAGTTATTAAGTTTTCTGATGACACTACTATGGAGGGATAACATAAATGTAACAAAAAATAAAAAATAAATAACTGCAGGATTTCACAAAGTCTCAGGAAAATTTAAAAATAAAGTGGTGGGTTGGGGAAATCCAAAACACTAAACAACAACACAAATAAAAACAAAACCCACATTTCTGAGCATAACTCCTTCGTCTGGGTACATACATACACCCACCCACCCACCCACCCACACACACACACACACACACACACACGTGTGCGTGCGTGCGTGCGTGCGTGAGTGCGGGCGGGCGTGTGTGTTTTGGAACCGGCTTTGGACATGGTGACATGGCCGTTATTATAGAACGGTTTTTTTTAGTATCTCACCTGATTCATGCGCTTTTGAGAAAATATTGGCTGGCTATATAATTACATAAGTTTGTGCTGATTTTTGTGAAATATTTTCTTTGGCATAGACGTTTATTTGATATTTTGCTGCTGGGTTTCCTGCAGAGTTTACGTTCTTACTTTTCGAATCCAGTTCAATATTTTGTAGACGTTTCAATTTTTTATTTTTTCCCTCATTCATAAATATTTATTGCTCATTGTTTTCTTGTTCTCTCTGGGAACGTTGTTACTTGCTTAATTTGATTGACATTTGTCCTGGGTTTGTTAAAGGTGTATATGCATCTGAGTGATAGTCTAGGCTCGGTAAGCTTATCACCTTGTTTGTTTGAACACAGTTACTGTAATTGTGATTCACACTGAGTGTGGGCAGCGGGCATTGCTTTACATTTATACTTGGTATAGACTAAATTGTCTAATTTATTGCTTGTTCACTTCTACATTGACCGTTGTCAATTGTCTCTGTCTTCTACCCTAAATAAATGTCCCTCACAGGAGGGACTTCGTATTGGATACCTAAATATCAATAGTGCCAGAAATAAGACCGATGAAATCGCAACAATACTCCGTAACAATGGTAAACACTTTCATTTATTTTGTATAGCTGAGTCCTGGTTAACTGATGTAATTTGCGATTCTCACGTGTCTAGGCCTACCTATAACATGATTCGATTAGACCATAGCCTAGATACACAGGCTCTGATTAGACCTCAATGCACCGCGTTCAACAGGTTTACTTTTGTACTGCACTCGTTCCCTAACTCTCAAAAGAATAACTAATCTAGAAAATTATAATGTAGAGTCGATTTGGGTTGAAATAAGTCTGAAGCATTGTACACCCATTATGATAGGATTCCTTTACAGAAACCCTGCACAAAAAGTTGACTGGTACGACAGATTCAATTCAATGATGGATGCAGCAATCTTAGAATCAAAGGAAATCATCCTACTAGGCGATTTTAATATTGATCTAACAATCCCAGGAACTAACTGGAATCAAATGTATACACTGTATGGCTTGGATCAAATACTTGATGTTCCAACACGCATTACTGAACATTCTAAAACTTTAATTGACCACATATATGTAAACTCTAAAGCGAATATAACAGAAATATGGTCTGTACAAACCGGTTGTAGTGACCATTTCTCTGTTTGTTTAACTTGGAAGAAAAAAGGCATAAAAATCCCGAAGTCCAGCCATTAAAAAATATTTTACAGGTGTTTTAGGCATTTTCATCAAAATTCGTTTCTATAAGCTTTAGTTAACTCTGATTTAAATTATATCTAAGCTAGGAACCTGCAGGTAACTTTGCATTCACGGAATTGCCAAAACCGCAAGTGATGTCACAAAACTAGCTCATGGATACTGTAACCCTTACTCTGGCCCAGGTCTGAAAGGAGTTTGTTGATGTTAAATAGTTGGGAAGTTATTCACATTTATGTAAATTGGATTGTATCACATTCACGTATTCCCATATTTGGGAATTCTTGTTTTTAACCCAATTTCGCTGAAATTTGCAAAAAAAAAGCCGAAGAACACAATTATAAGAGAAGGGTAGAAAAATTGTCAAATTTCAATGTTGAATATCTCGGAGACGGCTGCACAGATTGCGTCAATATTTTCAGTTTTTATCAAAGAGTAACTTTGCATCATTTGCGGTATAAAACTGGAAGTGCCAACCAGAAGTGGGGAAGTAAACGACTGGGGATGAGGAAATCCTCCCACGTTTACTCTGAAAGGAAAACGTAAGGCCTCTAGTTATGTTTATTCTTGTGCATGACTTCTTTAATTAAAGAGACCTAGCATGTTGGCAACTGTTTTCCCTAACTTGTATTCTCTTGTATGACAAGGTTCACGTACCAACATGTGGAATTTCATTGCTTACTGCCTTCTTTAACCAGACCAGTTTAAAACGAACAAAAACTAAATACTAATGGTAAAAGATACCGTATGTCAATATGTATGAGCTGACTTTTTAATCAACAATACTCTAAGGCGTGGCACTAAACAAGACAGCAACACAGTGGTTTGCTGAAAGACGAAGAATAAACATTCCAAAATATATTTCTTGTTTACAGGCAGTAGACAGAAAGTCTAGAAAAAACACACAGAAAGGTACCTGTAATAGGGCTCGAGTACCGTGTCTGACAGTCGTGGCAGCCAAACTGGTGAAGAAGGAACGTATTTTCCGGTTCCGGAACCAGCGATAAGCCGCCGTACTGCACAGGTGCGGTAAGTGGTCCACAATGTCTCCCTGTCAATAAACAATTTCAAATTGAAGAATAAAAAGGCAACTTAAAACTTAGAACTTAAAGGTCATACTCAAGCTTAAGTATGACCTTTAAGTTCAGAGACTCAAATTTGATTGGAGCAAACACCTAAGCCAATGAAAACTAAGCTTGACATAGCACGATGTAGGACACAATCCGCAATTCAAGAAACTGCCAAACGCTTTAGACCAAAGACAAGAAGAAACAAATTCCGTATAAAAACTTGAAAACTGAGAAAGAAGAAGATTGTCTCTAACACGGTCGCCAAAATTAACACAGTAGCGAGAGAAACTTGATAGACAAAATCTAATATCCATGTCGTGGCAGAAATAACTAGCCTAGGCCAAAGTAAATAAGAGAAAAATTCGATAGTATACACACATTATAAAGTGATCTGTGACAAGGTTCCTGTTATTTGTAACTGAGAAGGATGGCAATGTTGAACAGTGTGCCTTTGGAAAAGCTTTGGATGTCATGTACCACTTAGTGGTCAATACGTCTGGTGGTTAAAATGCTGGAGGGTAAATGGGGGAAAATGTGACACTGGTCATTTAAATGTGTGTGTGTGTGTGTGTGTGTGTGTGCGTGTGTGTGTGTGTGTGCGTGTGCGTGTGCGTGTGCGTGCGCGCGCATGAGTGTGTGTTTCACCTGGAAAACTTGAGCACAGATGAGCAGGTTCTGTTGTTGTGCAATACAGACAGCAAAGTCCACCAGATCAGGTCTGTTTCTGGGGTACCCCGTCAATACAAGGATCTGAGGCCTGGAAGTAGATAAGAAAAAATATAAAACAATATCATAAATCATAGGGTTTGGTTTAGTCATTACACATGACTTATACATTAGATCTGCTTAAAAATATTTTTTGAAAAGAATGTAGAAGATCTGAATAATGTAGCCTAAATAAAAAAGGATCAAATCTCCCTTACTTTTTGGAAGATTGATTAATGAAGAGATGATGAAGTTTACCTTTACAAAATTTAGAAGCTTGACAAAACTCGTTTTCGGAGTTGGGGTTGAGATAAGGAAATAAAGGCAGGCAAACTTCTTCATTTTTCATCGACCCAGCACCAGAACAACTTGTCCCTAAAGGGCTTTCCGCCATGAGGACGTAAAACCTCCACTCAACAACAACAACTTAATTTTCCCCCTCTGTATTATAGTCAAGAAAGTGAAACCAACTAAACGTTACTGGTTAGAAGCAATCATCCACCTGCGATAGAATGTGTGGATGTAGTGTAAAATATTCATCATGGATGCTGCTTCTGGATTCGCGAATTATGGGCGCCATGACAGTTTCGAAAATGGCGGCTAAATCGGTCTAATCGCCTTATATGTTGTTTACAAAGTGGAATACATTTACCATCTCAGTGGCTAATTATTCTTTTTAGGGAGCGCAGAATCGAAATAAGCATGTTACAAAGTTATTTGAAGAGAACAAAATTGATTTTTGATATCCATTTACTGCAAAACACTTAAAAACAAACTGAAAAGTTTAAGCGATTCAACAAGTTTCTTGTTAATGATAAAATATTGACTCAAGTATCTTGATTGTTCCTACTCTCTCTCTCCCTGCTATAAAATCACCACCCAACAGCCCCCCTACATTCCCATACCCCCACCCCCTCCCTTACCCCACCCACCTTGATCTCTTTGATGTCTCTTTATAATTTTTTTCTCTTCAGCTCATGAACTGTCATCACATTATTTTCCTCCCTAGTCCTGACACGTGAATAAAACAGAAAAGGTTGCTGGAGGTCTTGTTGGAATCACTGGAAATGATACAGCCAGAGACAGGTGGTGCATCACAATGAAAGGGCACAACTCGCAAGAGACACCAGAAACATGTTCAGCCTCATTGATGACGAAGAAGGAAACGAACATGCATCCTCACACAAAGACTTCGGAGAAAAGATGCTAAAAAGATACCACGACGATGTGCAGAAACTTGCCAGTTTGTTCCAAACCTTCAATCCATGCTCTTGCTCAAGTCAGAACTGTCAGCACTGACCACAGGTGATGTAGCCAGTGGTAGTGTGGCAAGTGATATGCGGTCAGCTGAGGAAACTGGGAATGAAGTACTCACAGACTTTGTCCGAAACAGATTTGTGTGTAGAGCTATCAGCTTTCATGACAAAATAAAAGCAAGAATAATCAAAACATTTCACAGCATGTACACAATTCAAGTCAATGTATGGAAGGAGAAAGCTGTTGCAGATTAGCCAGACAGAGAACTCTTTAGATTTGTCATAACTGCAATGAAAGCAGGTTGGGACATTGACATTGACAGGGTGCTAGAAAAAGAGCTCTGTCCAGTCCCACTTTCTCTTGCAACGGCAGGTCAAAGACTGTGTCTACCGAGGAACAAAGCTGAACTAGCCACACTCCTCCAGCATGGCCACCCACAGAATGATACTCCTCCTGCCCACCCAACCTGTACCATTGTTGATGGCATGGCAATGGTCCAAGCAATTGGAAATTGTGCAGGCATAGACATTTTGGGCAGTGGTGTGACAATTTTGCACAACATGTGCAAAATCTCTTATCAGATTCGTGTAGCAGGGTTGACTTGGTCTTTGATCAGTACAATGAGTGCACCATCAAATCAGCCGTGCAGACTAAGAGAGCTGAAAGAAAGCAAACTGTCAAACGTAGACTGCAGGAAATCAGGCCATTGGCCAATGGGACAGATTCATTTCTCTGGATGAAAACGAAGCCAATCTGACACACTTTCTCTGTACAGAACTTGCAAGCAAGTTTCCAGATGAGCAAGGAAGAGAGCTGGTGTTGTCTGGTGGGTTCCCAGATCATGCAAAAGTTTGCTCATCATCAGGGAGAGATATCTCTTAACTGACTCTGCTGAACATGAGGAGGCTGATACAAGAATGCTCCTTCATACAAGAGATGCAAGTGAGTGTGGATACTCCCAGACAGTTGTCATCAGCCGTGACACGGATGTCCTTGTACTTCTTCTTGTGCACCAGCCACAACTCAGTCTCTACATGTGGATGCAAACAGGGACTCATCGAAAAAAGCATTTCATACCAATTCATTTCATCAATGTCACTGACACACAGAGATCCTCTCTCCTGGCATTTCATGCCATCACAGGATCAGACAGCACAAGCCAGTTTGTTGGCAATTGCAAACGATCTGCCTGTAGTGTCTTTGTCAACAATCCCAAACTTCTCCAAAACCTGAGCACTGAAGATTTTCCTGACGAGTCGGTTCTGGCTGATGCAGAGTCATTTGTCTGCAAACTCTACGACCCAAGCACACAGAAACAATCCATACAGCAAGTTTGATATGATCTCTTTCACAGCTTGAACAAAAGTCATGGAGAATCTACCACCTACACATGAAGCACTGACACTGCATGTCAGGTGATCTCATCACCAGATAATTGTTTGGAGAAGAGCCCTGGAAGTTCTCCCACACCCGCATCCAGATATGGACAGTGGGTGGAAACTCACTGTGAAAGAGAATGGACTTGAAGTACTGGACCCCCAACTTCTGACAGAAGAACCTTCAATCAGGTTGCTGATGCAGCTTACAACATGTACTTGTGCCTCCTGTACAACATGACTGTGTTCATGTGCTCGCCTTGCCAGAGCAAGGACAATTGTAGAGACCCAGTCACTGTTGGGTTGTATAACGAGCCAAACAAGGTACAACAAGCATAAGGGCTGACACGAGACATACCACTGAGGTTCAGTCGGACCAAGACAAGAAATGCCCGTTATTAATCTGAAAATACAAAGTTATAGCAACTGTCAAGTAACTGTTGAAGTTAAGTTTAGTCATGCAGTTGTGGAAAAATGTTTAAAAGTTTAACATTACTAGTAATGTGTGAACAGTAACCTCAGCATAGATAACTTTAAATCTTTGAGATGCAAAATCAGTATTTCTGTTTTTGATGCATGTTTTTCTTTTCTTTCATTTCTTTTTCTTTGGGGTTGGGTGGTGGGGGTGGGGTGGATGCAATAACAATGATCATAGCACCAGACAATAAGGTACAACCAGTATTTTGTACAGGGTATTTTTCTCATGACAAGTGCACATTTGGGATTGAAACGGTCATACATTAACATCCTTTTACACTTCAAGGAATTATGTTCAGTCAACATCTTACATTTGCCTTCATATAAGTACACATAATATTTTGTTCATGGCACGTGCACATTTTGGGTTTAGAAATGCTGATACAGTGACATCCATTTAAACATCAAGGAATGATGCGCAATCTGTATTATTGTATTTGCCATCATAGGTAACAGAATGAATGTTATATGAAAAATTACTTTATAATAAAGCATGTTAACGTTTTCTGCATCAAGTTATGATGTGCAATCAATGATTTTGTTTAATGGATTCAGTTAAAATCTTGAACTCTGTCGTCTGTGTATCGTACCCGGAAATGACAGACCAAAGCCAACATCCACCCCAGTAACCTTCACATACATGCAGACAAGCCATTCAGACTGGATGTTTGCTTCTAACCCGAAACGTTTAGGTCAGCTTGTTTTTGCAAGCTGCAGATCTCTGCTTCTAAACTATTATATCAAGACCTGGCTGTCACCATTTAAAACCTCATCAAGGATTTAGAAGGTTATCCTGGTGGTTATTTTCGGAATTCGGATCAAAGCTTTGGAGAAAAAAAAGTCACAAGTGCTGAGCAAATTATAAAAAATTATGGAATCAACACAAAGCAAATCCAAGGCAAGGGAAAATGAAGATCCCACGTTTTGCTGCACTATAATTATACCAGAGGCCCCAGTCGTTGTAGAATAATGGAAATTAAAGTAAATTGCTCGAATATTTAAGAAATCAAGGAAATGGTAGGCTTTCTCTGAGGTAGGCCTACTTGAATGCTTCTCACCCCATTTCGTGAGCAAGAGCACGTTTCTGACACACGTAACGCTGACTGTCATGCTACGGCTGGATAGTTGTCAACGTTTTCCTTTTTCAAGCAATGAAATAAGAGGGGCCCAAGCCGCGATCTTGGGATAAAGATGGCGTGGCATCCAACTAGTTTTCACTAGTTAGATTTACCCCAAGATGGCGGCTATGACGACAGCTGATATCCAGCCATTAAGAAAGGTTCAGAAACGATTGATCAGCTTCTTTTTCTTCTTCTTCTGCGTTCCAAAAGTGCTGATGGCCGGTTGATCAAACCCGAATTTTGATGGTTTTGATGAAATGGGTGGTTTGTTGAAGGTCGTTTTCTGTTCCCCACAGCTTCGTCTGCATGTCTGTCGAAACTGGCCATACAGTCGATCTGGGGCCGGCATAGTTCGGACAGTACTGTAGAATGTGTTCGGGGTCTTGGATACCCGTCCCACATGGGCATTCGTTTGTGTGGGATATCTTGAGGCGGTACAGATGAGTGTGCAGCTGGCAGTGGCCTGTTCGTAGGCGAAAGATGATGGTTTGCTGCCATCTCTCCAGGTTTGGGAGGCAGTCATTCTCAGGAGGGTTCCTTTGTTGTTTCCATTCCTGGCGGAACCTGCTCTTAATGAGAGTTTTGGCCTCAGGATAGGAGATGCGGTGGTCTGACTGTCCCAGTCTGCTGCCTGCTCTGGAAAGTTTGTCTGCCCTTTCATTCCCGTCTAAGTCGCAGTGAGATGGGATCCACTGAAGAACGACAGTGCATTTTTGGGCAAAAGTGTAAAGGGATTTTTGCAGGTTTTGGGTGATGGTGTCCTTTGCTGGTGTTTGGATGTTTTCCAGCATTGATTTACAGTCAGTCAGGAGGACGACATGCGTTCCATGGTTCTCTACGGTGCAGAGGGAGTTAGCTGCTTCCAGCAGGGCGATCTGTTCTGCTCGGAAGTTGGTGGACAGCTTGCCAGATCGGAGGGATTGGGAGGTGCATCTTCCATCTGGAAATTGGATGTAGAACCCACTGCCACCATTTATCACTGCGTCCTCTGCACTGCCGTCTGTGAATGCATGTGTCCATACAGATGGGTTGTAGTCTCTGTCAAGCATTACCTGTGTCAGGGCCTTGAGGTGGTGAGGTTGCTGGTCTCCCTTCTTGGCAATACCAGGTACTGTTGTGGTGACCTGGACATCTGGGCACAGGGTCTCAACTTCTTCCACTGCTGACAGGGGTTCTTGCTTGGCAGGGTCATGGCTGATGATGTCCCCAAATTTCTTGCTAAGTTCTCTTGAGACATGGATGAAGCTTGCACGTTTCAGCCTGTTTTTTGTGTGCTCACTGATCTTGTCATGAGCAGGGTGAGATGGGAGTCGCTTCAACTTCTCTCTGTGGACAAGGACCTTTTCTTCTCTTCTTTCATTGAGGGAGTGAAGACCGGAAAAGGTCTCAATTTCTTTGATGGGGGTTGTTTTCATGGCTCCAGTGATGATGCGTAGCCCGGCATTTTGAATCTTGTCCAGCTTTCTGGTGTTTGTCTTGGCAGCTGTAGACCATGCCGACATGCCATACTCCATCACTGGGCGCACTGATCCCGTGTAGACGGTCCTCAATATCCGGCTGTTGGCACCCCAAGAGGTGCCGGCAAGCTTTTTCATGAGGGAGAGGCGTTTAGTTGCTTTTCCCTCTGCTCTCTGGACGTGGTTGCTCCAAGTGAGCCTTCTGTCAAAAGTGACACCCAAGTAAGTAGGGGTGTCAGTCTGTGGCAGGTCCTTGTCTTTGATTTGAAGCCGATAGCTCTCTCGTTTGGTGGATAGTGAGAAGCAAGTGGAGACAGTCTTCTCGGCATTGATTTTGACACCCCAGTCCACTGCCCTTTTCTGGATGCTGTTCTGGGCCTCCTGCATGCGTATTGCTGCCGTAGAGACATGTTCTGCGGCGTGCCAGGCAGCCAGGTCATCTGCATGTAGTGCTCTGGGGATGCGTACCGGGACATCCCTGGTGATGTCATTGATTAACACAAGGAAGAGCGTAGGTGAGATTACTCCCCCCTGTGGGACGCCTTCTTTCAGCTTGACGAGATGGCTGGTGTGGCCCACCAGCTTGACCCGGGCAGTTCTCATGGACAGGAAGTTACGAATCCAGTAGTACATGAGTCCACTGATCCCACTGTTGGCGAGTTTCAGGAGAAGCCCCTCCTTCCAGACCTTGTCGAATGCTTTGGATAAATCGACAAATACCGCCAGGACTTTCTTCTTTTTCTGGAAGGCATTTTCGATCTCCTGCGAAAGGTAGACAATCTGGTCGTCAGTGTTGCGGCCCCTCCTGAATCCAGTCTGACTCTTGTCTATGAGGTGATGGGATTCCAGATAGTTCAGTAGTCTGTGATTGACTAGTCTCTCCATGAGTTTCCCAAGACAGCTTAGGAGGCTAATCGGTCTGTAGTTGGCCTTATTCTTCTTTTCTTTTCCTTTCTTCAGAATTGGCACCACTATTGCTTCCTTCCACTGGCTTGGATACTTTCCTGTCTGCCATGATTGGTTGAACAGCTGAAGGAGTTTTCTTTTTGCTTGGGGTCCAAGGTTGCAGATCATCTCATTTGTGACTCCATCTTTGCCAGGTGCCTTCTTGAGTTTCAGTTTTTGGATAGCATGGTTTAGTTCTTGCATTGTGTAGCTGTCCGTCATGCAGGGTTGTGGGTTGTGATTTTGGAGGGATTGTTTGGTTGCAGCTCTCACTTCAGACGTTCGATCTTTTGGCATTTTAAGGTTGCTCGCTTCCTGAAAAGCGTCTGCCAGTATGTTGGCTGCCATTTTTGATTGATCACCAAAATTTATTGGTTTCATGGTAAATAGTGATTTTGATTGATCAGCAAAATCACTATTTACCATGAAACCAATAAAAGGAGCCCAATTTCACACGACAGATTCGAGGTTCAACAATTGCCTGATGTTCGCACGTTACCTGAAGTTCTTGACGTGTTCTTCCATGTGGGCCATTTTGGAGGCGGACTTCAGGGCGTCATTGTAGGTATGAGCCTGCCCCGAGGACCCCCAATTGACATCTGCACAACGCAACACCATGGTCACCACGGATGAGAAACAATTTTGATGGACAACTTTGATGCAACGTAAAAAGTGGTAAAACAAAGTGGCTAGTTTAAATCAGCAGATGAAAAAAAAGGCAGATTCCACAACCAATCAATGTGTACTAGAGAATCAGATGGCCACTTAACTGAAGTGCAGATATATTTATTTTGAATCTATGGCTTTGTTTGTAATTATAGTCCCTTACACTATGCTCAAAGAAATTGCTCAAGGTTATGTATTGTTGATAAACTAAATGCTGTGTGTAAGAGCCCACATTGCAGTTGTTCAGGATAAATCCGTGGGTATTTTTGTTGAACTTTGAAGAAAGGTAATGGATGAAAAGCTTAAAATATTTAAATGGCCATTGTAATTAATATGCAAGGGAGAGAAGGAGTGAGGGGTTAAACGGAATGAAAGAACAGAACCCAGGATGGACAGAGGAAAGGAACAGTTTGATCCCAGTGGATATGGAAGACATGAAGTAGGAAATCCGAGAAGGGACCACATAACCACTTGCTATGATGAAAGAGGATAGAGAGACAGGTTAAACAATGAAGGAATGTGGTTAAGGAGATGGATGGAAAGAGGGGAGGGGGTAGACCAAAAGGAGTGGAGGTTCTAAAAGGAGGCAGGAAGGAAAGAAGAGGACGGGGTCTGTCCGGAATATATATATGAAGTAGGCTACTCAAAGCTTTAGTGCCAGAACATGTACTAGCAGCAAGCCTATCTGTGCAATTCTAACGCCCCACCACCAAACCCCCACACAACCACCATAATCCAATGTCTGTTGCAAATCCGTACATGTATATGACACAATGTAAATAGGCCATTCTCCTTCTTCCTTTCACCTTATTACCAATAATACGAAATTGGAATTAATTGCACAGCCCTATGACATGTTTTTCCTTAAACGTTTCTGGCTACCATTATTACAATTTTCTTTTTCCAAGGGTGAATTATGTGAATGTATTTCTTTCTGTATTGTTGATAAACAAAATGTTGTGTCAGAACGAAGGGACCTATGACGCTCATATTTTGCATGCGGACAGGTACTACATATATCTAAGCCAATTTCAAAAATGAAGGTCAAAGGTCAAGGTCACTGGAGCCAAAAATGCTGCCGAGCACCTGGCACGATAACGTTTGAACGCAGGGACATAGGACACTCAAATTTTGCTTTTGGATAGGTACTAATTATATCTAGACCAAGTTCGAAAATCAAGGTCATAGGTCAAAGGTCAAGGTAACTGATTCGAAAATGCTGCCGCGCGACTGGTGGCTTAGCGTCTTAACGATCTAGTTCAGTAGTATATTCATTGGCTTCTTTCTGGTGCTCGCCCTGATTCAGTCCACAATACAGAAGTTCTTATTGCAGACATTAATTTGATTTTCCTGCAAACACACCCAAATGGTTGCCGCTAGAAACGTCTAGTCATGGCATGGACATTCCAGTCTATTTGTACATTCTGGCTTAACTGCTTACCAGCCACGAGGCAAAGATGGTAATTTTTTCAGAGAATTCTGTTCCTATTCTGTCCGACTATCTGACTAACTGGTTATGTTAACACGATAACGTTTTGAACGGAGGGACCTAGGAGCCTCAAAGTTTGCATGCGGATAAATACTAAGGATATCTAGGCCAAGTACGAAAATGAAGATCATAGGTCAAATGTCAAGGTCAATGGAGCCGGTTTTTGCAAGTTTCAGTCCAAGGTAAAGAAATATTGAATAGAGGGACCTAGGAAGCTCAGATGTTGTTTGCTACTAGGTAGTTAGGATATCTAGGCCAAAATCAAAAAATGAAGGTCATTGGTCAAAGGTCAAGGTCACTTGAGCCGTTTTCTTGCAATACACGGACCAAGGGAAACAACTCTTGCCTTGTTACTTCCCTTTACTTGTCGAAGTCACCTGTAGGTGTGC
>CM065697.1:2888750-2900243 GCA_017654935.2 Phymorhynchus buccinoides
AGCACTTCAGAGTTGGAATGTTATCAATAGAGTGGAATCAGGAAAGGAAGCACTTCGGAGTTGGATTATTATCAATAGAGTGGAATCAGGAAAGGAAGCACTTCGGAGTTGGATTATTATCAATAGAGTGGAATCAGGAAAGGAAGCACTTCGGAGTTGGATTGTTATCAATAGAGTGGAATCAGAAAAGTGAGCACTTTAGAGTTGGAATATTATTGTTCATAGAGAAGAATTAGGAAAGGAAGCACTTCGGAGTTGGATTATTATCAATAGAGTGGAATCAGGAAAGGAAGCACTTCAGAGTTGGAATGTTGTTCGTAGAGATCGGAAATGTGACCACTTTAGAGTTGAAATTGTATTAATTGAGAATAAACAGAAAGGATAATTGAACTAAAATATCACAAACGCTACACATTAACACAAAGAGATAAAGATTAAAAAAATAAGCTAAGTTAAAAAAAACACCTACATTTTTGTCTTAAAAATACTTTTTTTTAAAGGTGACGAAGTAATGTGTTTGTGAACAAAATGGTTCGCAGTCCCTTTGTTTTACTTTCAGATAATCTTGCTCAGGTTTTTCTTCTATTCTTTTTAGCATGCGCATGTGTTAGTAAGTACTTGAAATTGCTTGAAATTGCTGAAAACTAAAGATATAAGATAAATATGGTGAAGATCAACTGTCAGAGCTTATAACAATAAAGTTGCTCTTTTTTGTGGCCTCCTGCCAACATAGCACTTGTCGTCCCTACTGTAATGGGAATAAGACAGACAACTGAGAGAGTTACGGCGAGCCGGGCTGATAGGGTTATCGTTCGTGATCCCATTAGCAATGGCGGCTCTATCCAAAGACTGGACTTTGAATCAACTTTTTTTTTTAAATACCAGATTCAAATTTTGAGTGCTTGGGCAAGCCTTTTTCTGTTTTCCTGAAGACAAAGAAAGGTAAGGAAGCTGCAAATACGGCCAGAAAATCTATGAAACAGTAACAACCAATGTTAGATTACTGCTGATGTTCATGGTTCAAGGGGGGCATAATCAGGGTTTCTGTCCTCACTACTCATATAGGGGAAAATGGCCGCTTGTCTGTCTTATTCCCATTACAGTGTCTTTGATCCACACCCATTCTGTGCTTTGTTCGCGAAACTTAATCAACACTGTAGGTTCATATCTCACCCGGAGAGTTGGCCATGGCGGCGTCAAAGCAAGAGAAGTTGATGAGGGTGTAAGACATGAGGAAGAAATTGGTGATAAAGGGAGAAATGAGATCCACAGTACCTGCAACAGAATGGAGCACGAATGAATTGATTAGTTTTCATTTGGATCATTGTTTCAAACGTTTTCTGAGCGGGCATTGAAACTCGAGCAGCAAGTAGTGACTATGAGAGAACGGAAAGTAATGGCATGTGTTAAACATACATGCTATTACCGTTCTTTTAAAAGGTAGCAGGGTCACCTGGATTTTGATCAAAACTCTTTTTTTTCATTCTAAATTATAATGGATGTGTTTGTATAGAAAAATGACTGAATGTTAACACACAGTTTACAGATTTTGGTTTTTTTGTGTAGTGTTTTACCCACAAGGATAATCAAAATTTTCACCTCTATTTACACCCATTTTGTTAGGTCAGGTTAGGCTTGTTTGAGTCTATCGCGGCAAGAAGACGCTATAGCTAAGAACAGCAACTCTTGCTGACTGTCTGCCGAGTTTGTTGTCGATTTAAAAATAGATTTTAGTACATTTTGGAAATATTCATTATATTGTATCTAGTCATACGGAAAACTTCCCACTGATCGGATAAGGGGGATGAAATATACAAGAAAAAGACGGTTTCAAGGCAGTCACTGCATTTTATGTTTACTAGCAATCGCCCCGTGGCAGTTAACTCCCGTGGCAGTTTTAACCCCATGGCAGTTTTAACCCCGTGGCAGCTATCTCCTCCCTACACCTACCCCCTCCCCACATTTACTTGCTCGGGGACTTATCTGCCACTCGGCGACACACTTGTTTGCTATTGTGGCTTTCAACAGACAGCCAGTCTCAAACACACGAAAGTGAAACTTTCGGTTTTACATTTCCAAGAAGAAGGCAGCATTTCACCTTCCAAGAAAATGGATCACAAATGTGTAAGGTCTTTCATTTCAGGGGGGGGGCACATCTTGACCTATCGCAGAAAGAGTGTTTCATAATCATTTTCACTTTGACCTCGTGCATGCAGAGAGAGAGAGAGAGAGAGAGAGAGAGAGAGAGAGAGAGAGTATGTACTTCTTCTTCTTCTTCGTCTTCTAAGTTCTTGTTCTTCGGTCGTTCAAGCATGTTTCTGTCATGCTGCTGTTATGTGCCTAAGTAAGAATAATTAGGCCCAGCATGTCTGACTTCGGGTAGAGGAAATGTTTTTGAAAGTATTTTCTTGAAAATTAGGCAGGAGAATTTCTGTCAATTACAAACGTAGATGCATCATGCTGCTGTTATGCACCTAAGTAAGAATAATTAGGCCCAGCATATCTGACTTTGGCTAGAGGAAATCTTTTTTGAAAGTATTTCTTGAAAAAAGGCAGGAGAATGGACTCGGAAAGGCAGAATGATAGTAGATAACAGCATGCAAAAGGGAAAAGGCAGAATCAAAGAGACTGACAGATTAGAGGTTAGCTATAAGCACATAACTTCCAGAAGGTGGGGGACACTATTTGTATGGAAGACCCCCCCCCCCCTCCCAGTATCCCTAGGGGAGGGGAAGCTTGCTGCGTTCTACTCCCACCCCGACCCCCCACCCCACACACACACACCCCAGTCAGTTTCTCTCTCTCTCTCTCTCTCTCTCTCTCTCTCTCTCTCTCATCTCTCTCTCTCTCGGTTCTCTCTCTCTTCTCTCTACTGTCTCTCCACTGTCTGTATAAAAATAGCTGCAGCGCCTCGCCGCAGGGAGGCAAGCAAAGAGCCAAAGACATTGAAAAGAAAAGACTAACATCTGGTCCCTTTTCCCTATATGAGTAGTGAGGACAGAAAGACTGGTTGTGTCCCTTTTAAACATCTTCACTGACATAACACGTCGATAGGCCAGTTGAATTCTCCGTTCAAATTCCAATCTGAGTCTTTGCATAGTCGCCACTGTGAACTACCCCATTAACGATAACTCTATCAGCCAGGCTCGTCGTAACTCTTTAGTAGTCCATCTTCCCCTTTTAGAGTCTTTGGTTATGTGTCAAGTGTTGGTTGAAATTAGCGTCCTGCAAAATAAATCGGATTCATAGCGCGTGTTTATGAACGGATGGTGTTGAAATTTTGCACGACGATAGTCACTATCCCTGGTCACGCATGTTCCAAATCTCGAGTCAATGTCTGGTCTGGTTACGCCGCAGTTTGTGAAAACGTGAAGCGTCCTGTCGGCGCCCGTATCTCCGGCCATTTCTGAATCGATTCGCTTTCCGGTTTGGCACACGGATAATCCCCGGTCCCGGTCATCTTCCTGCTAAATCGGCAATCGGCAATCGGCCCAGAAACGCCGGAGATACGGGTGCCGAGAGTCCGGCGGATGCGCGTTTTCGCGCATTTGCGAAATCGCGCAAATGATACGGCCGCCTCGGTTGCCGTTGCCATCGCCCCCCCGTTAGGGCTCACAGCAAATTTGAAGCGATTCGGTCGAAAAACGGCGTAGTTATAAGGCCCGTTTTTGTGTTTCAGGCACACAGACAAACACACACACCACACACACACACAGGACACTTGGCTTATTACTATATGAATGATGATGATAAAGGTGAATTAAACGTGTGTCGTGTCGTCTGCTACAATAGCAAGTATCGAATCATGTCTGCCTTCGGCACAAACAGTCACCGAGTGTTCAATAAAATAAATTGAGACATTGTGACACACCCACTTCTTCTGAAATGACATTACAGTGGGTGTATAATGTAATGAGGAGACAACTGTTTTAGCAGTTCTAGTGATAATTATAACAGTGCTGAAGAGGCATGCATTGAATTTGATCCATCTGTGCCAACTGGAAATAGAATAAATAATGGATATGACATAGCTGATGGACACTTGGCAGGATTTGTATCATATTTGCAATATAAATATTGTGACCGAGTCACACTCATGGAAGCAGGGGAGCTAGACTTAGATAATGTGCTTGTTATTCATTGCAGCAACAAAAATATGATCAATGCTTCAAACAAACATCAAAGCAAATTGTTGGGTACTTAGTGATAAGTTCAGTAAATTAATGCTCGGTTTTAGACGCGACATTGATTGCTCGGAGTTTGCCTTATTTTATGCAATAAATACTCAATATCAGGCCAAAATAGCATCCCATGAAGTGAGAATAGACTGAAGGAGAAGTAGAAACTTCACAAGATAAGCAGCAGGATAGAAAAGAGGGTTTTCTTATCAGGCGGATGCCTACTAGGACTTCATCTGCTTGGAACGACAGAGTTTCTGCCATTTTGACGGTTGAAAAGTTAGCAACATTTCAACGTTTTTCCAACGTTTTCCGATGATTTCTCAAAAACTATTAAAGATGTCATGTTGACATTTTGCACATTTGCATTTCATAACATTTGCAGGAAGCTGAACCAAACCCTTTGTCTGTAAGTTGACAAAGAAAAAAATGAGGGGAATGAGAATTTTTAATTTTTAATAAAAGTATTTAATTACGAAATCAGACGGGCCTAAAAAACACATTTTGCAAGTCAGAAATATAAACTTTGGTTTAGCTTCCTAATAAACTTAAAAGTGCATGTGCAGAATGACTAGGACACATCTAACAAAAAGTTTAGTGTGAGTGTTTGTGAAAACTTCATAGCATGATTATGAAGGTCGGCCGTTTACCTAAGGTTGGTACCTATTCAATAATCATTTATTTTGGGTGTCCTAATTACTTGTTTGTAAATAATGTCAGTTGTAATGCAAAGGACCAGTCTGATTATCTAGTGTGTGATGCAACAAAGTCATAAACATATCATGATATTTAACTGACATACACCCAACAGAAGACATGTACCCCCCGCCAGGTGACCCTGCTACTAGCCATAGAAGCCCCTTTCCCATTTTTTAACCCCCCGCATGGGAGTTTTTGACGTGAATCGTTTTCGTTTCAAAGATCGCTTGATATTGTTTGTTTGTGAGGATCATTATGAGATATTCATTCTAATCCCCATACCTTCAGAATCAGAGACTGTTTTTAATGCTCCAATTCGGATCAAAATGATGCCGTTTAGTACGTACGGTGACGGAATGCGTTAAATAGGCCGTGAATAGGAAGCAAATAGAAAGGACATTGCCAAAGTATGCTGCTTCTGCACAAACTTATCTCTGTCATGTTAAGAAGAGAGCGAACGAAGACAGAGAGTGAACGAAGACAGCGAAGGCGAATGGTTTCAGCGAAGCTGGTAATGTTTTCATTTTGACAATGCATTTTGTTGAGCTGACGCACACCACATACACCAACACACGACACACAACAACACACAGTACGACAGACGAGAGTCATCAAGGATTGACAGAGAGAGAGAAGGAGGAGGGGAGAGTAGGGTTGATGGGGAGAGAGAGATCGAGGATTGGACTGGTTGGGAGTGGAGGAGAGGTTTCTGGAGGGGGGAGGGAGGGACTGAGAGAGGAGAGAGAGACGAGAAAGAGAGAGAGAGGAGGGGGGGGACGAGGAGGAGAGAGAGCGAAGGGGTGAGAGTATTGTTTGAGGAGAGAAGAGAGAGAGTGAGGAGTGTTTTAGAGGGGAGGGAGGGAGAGAGAGAAGAGAGACAGAATACGAATGCTTGTATTTTCATTTGGTTTATTAGGGAACATATAGACTGGGTAGCTTTTTTACAGCATTTCACTCCTCAAGCAAATAAACAACAATCTCCCATGAAGAGAAATGGTGAACAGTGGGTCCTAAACCACAACAAAAACATGGACAAAGACAATAAGTGACAGCAAAAATATGACAGAGGCTGGTACTAATAGGGAGTGAGCAAGGGGGGACCATAATGGATGCAATTCAATGGGATTAACTTCCCCGGCAAAACAAAACAACAAAAAACCCAAAACACCACACACACCAAAATCCCGAGTCCCCCTGACCACCCCACCCAAAACCACCCCCCCAAAAACCACGTGCCCACATATATCCTGCCCGCCACCAAAAAAAATTAATTACATCCCACCACACCATACATGCCATACCAAGTTTTTTTATATTTGTTGATGCATTGTATCAGTTCACATGGTCATTTTTTTTATTGTTTCTTCTTCGCACCTACCGTTTTTGCGAGCTTCTTGGGTTTAGTGATTATAGCTGCTGGTCCGGTTCGTGTGATGATTGGTCGCAATCATTGCCCGGTGCCTTTGGTGCTGTGTTATTAAAACAAGAGGTCAGCCGTTCTAAAGGTGTTTGTTGATTTTGTGGAGTTTGTTTTGGGGGTCTATGTTTCGGACCCAAAAAGAAATTAATAATTTGTATATAGTTTTAGGGTTTGCGGTTTCGGTCAATAAGAAAGCGTTTATTGTACTTTGGCCATGGGGCCCTTATACAAACAGTGCGTTACAAATCTATAAATAGCATGACTACATCGAAAATATTCAAACCCATTTTTGTACAAAGATTACATATTGCAATTTCTAGTTCGTTGTATTAGGGAGGAAAAAAATTTTCAGGGGGTTCCATCAATTACATTTTTCCTCATGCACATGGCATGAAGACGAACTTGGCAAATTTCTATATTTTCTTCATCAGTGACCCGAGATAGTTTTTAAAAACCCATTGTAAGCACAAGCTTAAGGAATTTCCCCCTCAGATCTCTGTTACTATGGGGCACTTAGACAACACATGTGCTCTTCATTTTCAACTGAAACTTTATCCACACATTTTATCTTGGGGTTGATTCACTGTATCTAAACAATAAAATTGTTATTGATTGGTAGTATATTCAGGCTTAAGCTGGAAAGGGATACTCTAAAACAATATAGTCAATATTGGGAAAGATAAAAAAATTTTTTTGTTCTTTTCAAAGATGTTTTTATTTAAAGGAACATAGAGGAAACATAGCATCATTTCTGTCACTAATTTCTAAAGACCCATTCCATCTTGTATATAAATAGCTATTAACCGTGTTTTAAATGCACTCAAAAAACAATTTCGTATGCCCACAACCTTGCTGCATCCATACAAAGCTACAACCAGTTCTACAAAGGAGTTCTCATCTGTGTTACCCAACAATTGTTCCTCCCAGGTCCATGTTTAACAACATTGATATGATTGATAAGGAACTGATGGGGTTCTAGCATTAATTAACTCAGCCACAATATCTCACACTGCTAGAAAAAGAGTGGACAAAGATGGGTATCTACCAATTCGCCCCGTAAGCCATCTTATTAGGTGTTGAATGGGGAAAGCCCAAAAAACGGTTACATGCTAGTATTGGGAACTTTTTTCGAGGACTAGTCTGTGGAATCCCCATCTTGCAGAAGATACAAAAGTATTGGTTAATATTTAGTATCAAACATTTTTAAAGAACAAATATGTCATTTCTTTATGTTTATTTAAAAACTTAAACAAAAGACAAATGGTTGCCTTTTTTTGCCTTTGATACTAAATGTTGTGTTCCTCAAATTTAGGTGACTAATTGTGTTGTGAATGTGTAGCCAAGATAGCAAAGCTATTAACAACATCCAAACGAATCCAGCGAAATACCACTGCTCATGTTTATTAGCCAAAGGACCACCTTTACGAAACACCATATCTTTTGTTGTATATATGTTGAATTTAATTAAAGCTTTTTGATCTCACGTTCATCACAACAAAATTTTAAAAGATTAAGTTCGATTTCTTCATCAGAATGTTTGTCGTTGACAGTAAGGCAATGTCATCCGCATAAAAGAAGAGAATAAACAAATTCCCACTATTCTGTAGTAGTGAACTCCATGATTTCCTTTATCTGAAATATGTTAGTTAGTTGATTTATGGAAAAACTGAAGAAGAGAGTAGGACTTAAAAACACATCCTGACGGACACGGCAGCAAAGAAGTTGGAATATGATTATTAGCTCTAACACATGAAAACAAGCGAATTATACATAGGCCTTCACAGAACCCAAGGAATGTCCTTTAATGGCCTCAGTTTTTAACAATCTAACAGTATATCATGCTAGTACGGAATCGAAACGCTTTCCTGAAGTCTACGAACGCTACATAATCTTAGACCCCCTCTTGTTGACAAAATTTTCAATTATGGGCATGTAAGGTAAATATGTGTGGGTGTTTTTTTGCGGGAAACAAGCTTGACTGATATTTTGTCGTTAATCTTTAGCCACTGTACAACCTTGTATTCAGAATCGTAGTTATAGCACTTAGAGATGATGCTCAGAAGAGAAATTCCACGTAGTTGTCTGGATTTTGTACAATCTCCTTTTTTATGTATCGGAATATAATTGCTTAGCCCACTCTCAACGGATATAGCCTTCCTTGAACCAAAACATTAATAATTTAACTAAAAATGATACTTACATAAGCCTCTCCATTTAAGCATTTCTGCTGAAATTCCATCAAACCCACAGGCTTTCCCTTACTTAAGGCACTAATAGCTTGTTCTAATTTCTCCACACTTATTGATTTGTTCAAGTCATAATCATCTTCTTCTTCAACGGTTCGTCTTTACTATTTTCAATCTCTATGAGTGACACAGAGAGAGACATAGAAGACAGAGACAATTTGACAATTTGATAGTTATTATCATGCAACATAGATCTTATAGAGAGACAGAGAGAGAGAGGACAGAGAGTTGTAAATCCCATAGAGGTTGCACATTATGACGTTTGTACGACCAATGCAGGCCACGCCGGCACAGAGGAAGAAGGCGAGGGACCGTGCCCCGCTTTGGCTCTCATTATTGCGTAGCCCTGGCAAAGAACCCCTATCAGGAAACAACTTGTCCTGCACACCGCCTGCACACAGCCCACGTACGCCGGGACCAGTAGTAAGTATACCATATGCACCCGTCTCTTACTATCCCCGCATTGTGCCCACCCCCCCCCCCCTGGGGATACCTGGGGTGGGGGGGTGAAAGGGTGAAAGGGCTTAAAGATAGGAGGGAAGACTTGGAGCATAGCAGGGGACGAGTGCAAATTGAAATCAGAGAGAGAGAGAGAGATATGACGAGAGAGAGAAGAGAGAGAGAGATGGAGAGGAGAGAGAGAGAGAGAGAGTGAGAGAGTGAGAGAGAGAGATGAGAGAGTGAGAGAGAGAGAGAGAGAGGGCGAGAGAGGAGAGAGAGAGATGAGAGAGAGAGAGAGGAGAGAGAGGAGAGAGGAGATGAGATAGAGGGAGAGAGAGAATAAGAGAGCGACGGATAGGACCAGGAGGAGGCAGAACACAGACACAGGAGAGAAAAGAAAATGAAATGAAATGAAAATGAAAATGAAATGTTTTCATGTCATCAGCAGTTATCAGCAGTTTACATGCTATTGAAATGGAGGTACCAAAGAAGAGAAGAGAGGAGGAGAGAGCGGAGAGAGAGAGAGAGGTGGAGAGGGGCGGGGGGGGGAGAGAGGTTGAGGACCGGAGGGAGGCTCGGGACGCAGAGGGAGAGAGGGACGATCAGAGGAGGAGTGGGAAGGGTGAGGAGAGAGGGACTACGTCGAAGTTGGAAGCAGAGCGAGGGGCGACGAGGGGTTGAGACGATGACGAGAGAGAGTGTTGGACATAGAGGGGAGACGGACTCGAGAGGAGCGGTGATCGAGTGACACGAGAGGGGAGAGGACTAAGAGAAGAGAGGAGAGAACAACCTTGAGGAAGAGATGAGGAGGACGGAGAGGGATGCAGGAGTGAGAGGAGAGAGAGGAGGGTCAGACGGCGTGGACCGAGAGCGGGGAGAGGCAGGAGGGTGGGATTGGAGAGGAGGGGAGGAGGAGGGGAGAAGAGGGAGAGGGAGGAGGGGGAGAGGAGGAGAGAGCATGATTGGGGGAGAGTGGAGGAGTGAGGAGAGGAGAGAGGAGAGAGAGAGGAGAGAGAGAGGGGGAGAGGAGAAGTGGAATGGGGGGGAGGGGGAATGAGAGGAAGGTGGAGAGGAATGAGCGGAGAGAGAGGGAGGGGGGCGGGGGAGAGAGAAGGAAGGGATTGTGAGAGGGCGATCAGGAGAGAGAGAGGAGAGGAGGAGGGGAGGGGAGCTGAGAGGAGGGAGTGGAGGAGAGGTGGAGGAGGAGGGAGGGGTGGAGAGGGGCAGTAGGGAAGGGGGAGAGCGAGCGGGTGGAGGGGGAAGAGGGAGGAGTGTGAGAAAGGGGGCGAGGACGGGGAACGGGACGGAGGGAAGGGAGGCAAGAGAGGGAGAGGATAAGGAGGACGAAGAGACCGAGAGAGGGGGGGGGGACAGAGAGTGAGAGAGAGAAAAGAGAGAGAGAGGGGGGCACACAGATGAGCGGAAAGAAGAGGAGAAACTGGACTTAAGGGCCTCCTACACTAACATATCGATTCCATGTCATGCCGATGCGCGATTGTGACGATTTGCCAGTCATGATTTCACGTGAAATGTATTGTTTTGGTCTACTTGTGAGTATATTAGGAGCAGAACCCTACATTAGGTAGAATCGTTTCGACGGAAGTATTTTCACCTGAATCATGGGACTCGCACCGTCACAACGCATCGCATTGACATGGAATCGTATTGTAATGTGGCAGGCCCTTACCTGCTTTTTTGGAAAAAACACCTTGGTTACTAACCGAGGGCACGTAAGCGCAGTGGAAGAGAGGACGAGGGGGGGGAAGACCCCCGCGACGTTAAAAAGGCTCGAAGGCAGACCCTATACCATCATCTGGACAATCAGGCAAGATAATCCATTTTTAAAACACCACCAATTCAATTCAACATTCATCAGTATTGTTTTTCCAGCGTGCCCATAAATCTAAGGTCGTGTGCACACATAAGCGGAATTCCTGCGGAAACGGGCGCAATCAATAAGTAAGTTGAAACAAAGAAGGGAAAAGATTTGCGCACGTGTGGAATTGCCTCTATATAGCATAAACTTTATCCTTCGTTCTGCACTATTTAGGGTTTTCCGTATGGAACTTACGTATCTAATGTGAACCCAGCCTAAGAGTAAAAACTGACGAGAAATAGTGACTACTATGGTGTGTGTGTGTGTGTGTGTGTGTGTTGTGTGTGTAGGGTTGTGTTATGTTGTGTCAAGTCAAGTCAAGTGGAAACGTCAACAAATATTTCGCAAAAAAAACATGCTTTTTTCAACAAGCCATTCCCCATACAAATTATGTTAAAGAAAATTTTAAACAACTAATCATTAAAAGTAGCGAACAAGGGAAAAGGAAAATATACAAAAGTAAACAATAATTTAAAGAAAACAAGCAAATATTCAACACACAAAACCAGGAAAAAGGATGGGGGGACTGGGCGAATAGCTATTACGTACAATATATACATCGACATCAACAACGAAACATTTAAAACATCACATTTACTTACAAAATATGCTATGATAGGTTACGTTTCCATT
>CM065697.1:2900743-2998243 GCA_017654935.2 Phymorhynchus buccinoides
CGGAGGTGGACTCCCCAGCGAAAATCTTCGCCATCCTCGAAGAACGCTGGGGAGAGCAGCGCGACGCGGTGAGTCTGGCCGCGGCTTTCTTCACCAGGAGACGGGGGCACGGCGAAGACATTGGGGCCTATGCTTGCGACCTCCAGCGCCTCTGGGAGAAGGTCAACACAGCCAAGGCTAACCTTCTCCCGGCGGACATCCTGCGTGACATGTTCGCCAGCGGCCTGCAGCCAGCGTCCCTCCGGTGTGAGGTCCGACGCCACATCCGCAGGCATCCAGACACCACGTTCGAGTTGGCCCGCAAGGAAGCTCTCTGGTGTGTGCGGGAAGGCGGTGCTGACGACCACTATGTGCGCTCCCAGCACAGCACCGCCCCTGCCGACCATGTGCAGTCTCAGCTGGCCGCCTTATCAGCTGAGGTGGCCACCCTGAGACAGGAGCTGAGCCAACCGCCATCATCGGAGCAGCTCCAGCACACATCTGAGGCACCACCGTGGGTCTGCCAATGTGCGGCAGGCTCTCCAGACTCCAAACGGCGGCGCAGACGACGACGGCGGAAGGCTGGCGGTAACTCTCCGCGGGCTGAGGACAGGTCTCAGTCCCCAGCCACTGTCCGCCATCAGCAGGGTGGATCACCGCAGCAGCAGATCAACGCTGTGGCCACATCGCACCCTGCTGACGCCATCATCCCCCAGTTGACGCCGAAGGAGCTCCGGCGTCTGCAGTGGGAGGACCCCTCCATTGGTCCTCTCGTTGCCTCCTGGCCGTCGGCACCTGCTCCCACCGAAGACTGGCAGATGCAGCTGCTAGTCAAGCAGCATGATCGCCTTGTGTGCCGGAAAGGTGTTCTGCACCGGCGGGTGATGGATCCGCGACGCGGGCCGTGTGAGCAGCTCCTGCTGCCCAACAAGCTGCGGCCCCGCGTCCTCTCCTCACTGCACCACCACACCGGTCACCAGGGACACCAGCACGCTAAGGAGACTCTCCGGCCTCTAGTTTACTGGCCGGGGATGTACCAGGACCTGGAGCGGTTCCTGGCTGACTGCGACCGGTGCAGTAGGGTCCATCACCCCGCCAACACCCCCACGCCTGCTCATCATGCCGGGTTTTACACTGCAGCTGTGCGGGGCGAGCAACAGCAGCTTCCCGTTAAATACACTGACGCTCAGGCTACCCCCTCACCCACCTTCCAAGTTAGGGTGCCGCGTCGGCTGAGACGTGTGGGAGAGTCAGACAGTGAGTCAGACAATGACTGTATGGTGCTCCCGCGGCCACAAAATGTTATTGTGCCTCCGGCTCCAGCCATACCGGGACCTTCTGGTCTTCAGGCTCAGACAGCACCACCGCCACTTCGACGGTCCCAGCGTGTAGTCCTCCAATAACTATCTATAGACTGTTCAATAATGACATTAGTGTTTAGACTTAGTCAGTTGTGTGTATAAAATGCTAAGGAATTTTTTTCATAAGTAGTAAGTACAGATATTTTTTAACCCAGTTTAGAGTTTCTTGTTGTTGGAAAGCTTCCTTCACAAGAAATACTTTTCTTAATGTCCATCGCGGACGATGGATTCTTTTAGACGGGGGGAGATGTGACAGTGTGCCGTATTCCATAAGGCCTACCTGTCACGCAACACTATTTAGCAGACGACAAGTGTGCCTAACCACTTTTCCAAGTCATGCGCGCCTCGCTATATGACATCAAATCTATTTTTAGACATGTCAAAATTCAAATCGTATCATGCGACCCGGCTTTTCAAATCTCCAACGGCCTCCCCTCAAATCTCAGGCCAACTAGTAGTAATAATAAACTTATAATTTAGCCATTTTCTTCTAATTGATTGTCATTCCAATAATAAAATCTTATTGTAGTTATGCCAATCACTTTATTAGTTTGTTAATTAAAACATTGAATGGCTGATTTATCCTTAAAACTGGCAATCTAACCGGCCAAGTTATGTCACCTCTTATCTTTATAAAACCTATTTTATCAAAGCCATCCTTTCATAATGTTGTTACTAAACAACTCTTTCAATGTCCTACATACAAAGTAGCTACTTTATTTGACGTCAAAACAGAACATTTGACGAAAGCTACACCGACGCTGTGTCAACGTCACAATTTGTCTGACCACCGGTGTGGACTCAGTCCGAAAACCGGGTTTTCGGCTGGCTTGTTTTTGTTACTGGACATTGAATGCTAATTATATTTTAACTGTGTCATCTAACATAGTGACATAGTATATGTATAGAAAGGTCTTCTTTTAGTGTATTAATCCATTATGAAAGATCGGTGTAATGTGGTATGAGTTTAGATAAATTAATTATTTAGTAGCTTGAACCTGTTTCAGTGGGGTCTAAAATACAAGGTTTTTCATAATTATTATAAATATATAGTTAGATCTCCTTATTATAATAGTAGTCAGAATAGAGCTTAGTTCATCCTCTTTCTTCTCATATACAACATGCCAGGGTTTAGTGATTAGTGGCATAGATATCTGTGTTGTACAAAACCAAACAAACACAGATCTGGTCACTCTCGCCACCCACAGAGCCATTTTCGCTACATCCAGCGACTGCTGTCCTTGCGGTCCGGCTCTCGAGCATATATATATAAAGTGCCCAAATCTGGGTACACATTTGCCCCACATGGCCGAAAGGCTAAAGAGGGCGTTAAGCATTATTTCATCTGGGTACACACGTTTTCAATCAAATTAATAATGTAGCACTAGGTTTATAGATTTTCGTCTGCTCGATCTCGGCCTGCCTTCTCATTCATGCTGTTGATGTGAATCTACAGTGACTACTGTAAGTACTGATGTTTGAACTATACTTTGATGTATTTTTATGTTTGTTAACAGCAGGAAGTCGAACTTTGTTTACTTTTTACCGAACCAATGACGTTCGAGTTTGCCGTGAATCTATGTGATGATCTAGATCAACACACAAAAGACACTGCTGTTAACTGTTGATTAGACACTGCCGTTAAACACTGCCGTTTCAACACTGCTAACGGTTGTTTAGGCATTGCCGTTGTACACTGCTATTCCCGTCACTGAACCATCGTGACGTCAGTTCATTCATAAATATAACGGCACTAGGCCAAAGTTTATGTTGAGAGACTGAAAATTAGAACATTCCGATCGTTCTGGTCTATCCTCACACCCACTCGTGTGTGACGTCAGTCTACTGCGTGTAAGCAATGAAAGGGCACTTCGCCTACATTATATTGTTTAAAGGCCTAACTTGCTAATTTTTACGTTATTAACACTATTGCCTACATTATATTGTTTAAAAGCCTAACTTGCTCTTTTCCATGTTACATTGTATTAATATTATTGATCTAGGCTTATACCATGCTATGGTGTAGGCCTACTTGGCAATAGTTTCATTCATAGGCCTAGGTGTGTGTGCTAGGCCTAGTATGGTGTTGTGTTAATACTGATACTATAGTATTAACAAGGCATTCCTTTTTGGTCGAGTTTCTTGCTACTTCAATGCTAAACTCTCAATAGGCCTACATTTGCCTTTAGTCAGTTTCCCACTACAAACTGATCTCATTCAGTTTACTGTGATGTGTAGTCTATTTTTAGTAACACAGCAGATGATGATGTCAGTGTTACAATACTTGGTTTGGGTTAACTCACATGAACTCAAATGTTTGTGTATGGGTTAAGCAAGCATAGGGTCAGGTAAAACCGACCTATGTTATGTTTCCAAACCCCAACTAGGCTTGTGTCAGTGTCAGTTTAATCATGCCATTTAAGTCATAAAGTGAGCTCCTTCCACTGCTGTGACTGTGTATTCCCTCATATTGTTTAACATTGAGTGCTATGGCACAAGGCCTACAGTCATACCTAATCATTGTTATTTCTTGTTTATATTTATGTGTGTATATTTTATATTGTTGCAGGATGTATTTGCTGCACTGTTTTCTTTAGTCTTCCTATGTCTTCCTTAGTATTTCCTAGTACCCAAATAAACAAAAGCTAAACAACTGTCTGGTTTCCTCTATATGTTCCTGGTCTGTGCGGAGTGTGCCTATCTTCACCCTCCAATCCTTATCCCTCATCAACTCTTCCCTATTCTCTTATCTTTTACACCCCTTACCACCCCATTACATACAAAAAAGCAATTAAAATAATTTTATTAAAATCAAGTTCACTTACCTATGAAAACTACAAACAACTAGATATACTAACTTTTCAAGACAGACTTTTCCTCAAAAAGACAATCTGCATGCATAATATTGTCAACGGAAATGCTCCAAAAAAGATAACAGATACATTTACGACAAACACAAGCAGACACACCCATTTACTCTCATTCCCTCGACCAAATAATAATCTATTCAAATCTAGTCTCCTCTATTCGGGTGGAGATTTATGAAACAAACTACCCTCCATTTTAAAAAACATGAAAAACAAGATCTACTTCAAGAAATATATTAAATTTATCTCTTTAACAGAACATAATTGATAACTTTATTCCAATTATTTGAAATAATGGAAACGTAGCCTACATAGCATATTTTGGTAAGTAAATGTGATGTTTTAAATGTTTCGTTGTTGATGTCGATGTATATATTGTACATAATATGCTATTCGCCCAGTCCCCATCCTTTTTCCTGTTTTTGTGTGTGGAATATTTGCTTGTTTCTTTAATTAATTGTTTACTTGTATATTTTCCTTTTCTTGTTCGCTACTTTGTAATGATTAGTTCTTTAAATTTTCTTTACATAATTTTGTATGGATGGCTTGTTGAAAAAAAGCATGTTTTTGCTGGAAATAATTTGTTGACTTCACTTGACTTGACTTGACACACACACACACACACACACACACACACACACACACCATAGTAGTCACTATGTCTCGTCAGTTTTACTCTTAGGCTGGGTTCACATTAGATACGTAAGTTCCATACGGAAAACCCTAAATAAGTGGCAGAAAGAAGGATAAAAGTTTATGCATATATAGAGGCAATTCGACACGTGCGCAAATCTTTTCCCTTCTTTGTTTCACTTACTTATGGATTGCGCACGGGTTTCCGCATGGAATATCCGCTTATGTGTGCACACGGCCTTAGATTTATGGGCACGCTGAAAAACAATACTGATGAATGTTTGAATTGAATTGGTGGTGTTTATGATTATCTGCATGATTGTCAGATGATGGGTAGAGGGTCTGCCTTCGAGCCTTTTTACGTCGCGGGGGTCTTCTCGTCCTCTCTATCCACTGCGCTTACGTGCCTCGTCAGTAGTACCAAGGTGTTCCAGGTAAAGGGCCTGCCACATTACATACGATTCCATGTCAATGCGATGCGATTGTGACGGTGCGAGTCATGATTCAGGTGAAATACTTCCGTCTGAAAACGATTCTACTAATGTAGGTTCGCTCTATATACTCAAGTAGACCAAATACAATAAATTTCACGTGAATCATGACTGGCATCGTCACAATCGCATCGCATTGACATGGAATCGTATGTAGTGTAGGAGGCCCTTAAGTCCAGTTTCTCTCTCTTTCTCTCTCTCTCTGCCCCCCTCCCCCTCTCTCTCTCTTTCTCTCTCTCTCTCTCTTTCTCTCTCTCTCTCTGTCCCCCCCTCTCTCTCTCTCTCTCTCTCTCTCTCTCTCTCTCTCTCTCTCTCTCTCTCTCTCTCTCTCTCTCTCTCTCTCTCTCTCTCTCTCTCTCTCTCTCTTTCTTTGTACCTCCATTTCAAATAGCATGTAAACTGCTGATGACATGAAAACAATTTCATTTTTCATTTCATTTCATTTCTTTCTCTCTGTGTCTGTGTTCTGTCTATCCGTTGCTCTCTATTCTCTCTCTCTCTCTCTCTCTCTCTCTCTCTCTCTCTCTCTCTCTCTCTCTCTCTCTCTCTCTCTCTCTCTCTCTCTCTCTCTCTCTCTCTCTCTCTCTCTCTCTCTCTCTCTCTCTCTCTCTCTCTCTCTCACTCTCACTCTCTCTCTCTCTCTCTCTCTCTCTCTCTCTCTCTCTCTCTCTCTCTGATTTCAATTTGCACTCGTCCCCTGCTATTCCAAGTCTTCCTCCTATCTTTAACCCTTTCACCCTTTCACCCCCCACCCCAGGTATCCCCAGGGGGGGGGGGGGGGGGGGGACACAATGACGGGGATATGTAGAGACGGGGTGCATATGGTATACTTACTGGTCCCGGCGTACGTGGCTGTGTGCAGGCGGTGTGCAAGGACAAGTTGTTTCCCCTGATAGGGTTCTTTGCCAAGGGCTACGGCAAGAATGGAGAGCCAAAGCGGGGCTACGTTCTCGCCTTCTTCATCTGTGCCGGCGTGGCCTGCATTGGTCAGTACAACGTCATCAAATGTGCAACCTCCATGGGATTTACAACTCTCTGTCTCTCTCTCTCTGTCTCTCTGATAAGATCTATGTTGGCAATGATAATAACTATCAAATTGTCAAATTGTCTCTGTCTCTATGTCTCTCTCTGTGTCACTCAATAGAGATTGAAAATAGTAAAGACGAAACCGTTGAAGAAGAAGATGATTATGACTTGAACAAATCAATAAGTGTGGACGAAATTAGAAAAGCTATTAGTGCCTTAAGTAAGGGAAAGCCTGTGGGTTTGATGGAATTTCAGCAGAAATGCTTAAATCAGGAGAGGCTTATGTAGTATCATTTTTAGTTAAATTATTTAATGTTTTGTTCAAGGAAGGGCTATATCCGTGAGAGTGGGCTAAAGCAATTATAATTCCGATACATAAAAAAGGAGATGTACAAAATCCAGACAACTATCCTGGAATTTCTCTTCTGAGCATCATCTCTAAGTGCTATACTACCATTCTGAATACAAGGTTGTACAGATGGCTAGAAGATAACGACAAAATATCAGTCAAGCTGGTTTCCGCAAAAAAACACTCCACACATATTTACCTTACATGCCATAATTGAAAAATGTTTGTCAACAAGGGGTCGTAAGATGTATGTAGCGTTCGTAGACTTCAGGAAAGCGTTCGATTCCGTACAGCATGATATACTGTTAGATTGTTTAAAACATGAAGGCATTAAAGGGACATTCTTGTGTTCTGTGAAGGCTATGTATAATTCGCTTGTTTCATGTGTTAGAGCTAATAATCAATATTCCAACTTCTTTGACTGCCGTGTCCGTCAAGGATGTGTTTTAAGTCATACACTCTTCTCAGTTTTCATAAATCAACTAACTAACCATATTTCAGATAAAGGAAAGCATGGAGTTCAACTACTACCAGGAATAGTGGAATTGTTTATTCTTCTTTTTGCGGATGACATTGCCTTACTGTCAACGACACCTTCTGGATTGAAGAATCAACTTAATCTTTTAAAATTTTGTTGTGACGAGATCAAGCTTAATTCAACATAGATAAAACAAAGATAATGGTGTTTCGTAAAGGTGGTCCTTTGGCTAAACATGAGCAGTGGTATTTCGATGGAAATCGTTTGGATGTTGTTAATAGCTATTGCTATCTTGGCTACACATTCACAACAAAAATTAGTCCTAAATTAGGAACACAACATTTAGTAATCAAAGGCAAAAAAGCACCATTTCTTTTGTTTAAAGTTTTTAATAAACATAAAGAAATGACATATGATGTGTTCTTTAAAAATGTTGATACTAAAATATTACCAATACTTTTGTATTCTTCTGCAATATGGGGGTTCCACAGACTAGATCACATCGAAAAAGTTCACATACTAGCATGTAAACGTTTTTTGGGCGTTCCCATTCAAACACCTAATAAGATGGCTTACGGCGAATTGGGTAGATACCCAATCTTTGTCCACTCTTTTCTTAGCAGTGTGAGATATTGGCTGAAGTTAATTATGCTAGAACCCCATCAGTTCCCTTATCAATCATATCAAATGTTGTTAAACATGGACATGGGAGGGAACAATTGTTGGGTAACACAGATTAGAACAATCCTTTGTAGAACTGGTTGTAGCTTTGTATGGATGCAGCAAGGTGTGGGCAATACGAAATTGTTTTTGAGTGCATTTAAACAACGGTTAATAGATATGTATATACAAGAGTGGAATGGGTCTTTAGAAATTAGTGACAGAAATGAATGCTATGTTTCCTTTAAAACAATCTTTGAAAAAGAAAAATATCTTTCCAATATTGACATATATTGTTTTAGAGTAGCCCTTTCCAGCTTAAGACTGAATATACTACCAATAAATAACAATTTATTTAGATACAGTGAATCACCCCAAGATAAATGTGTGATAAAGTTTCAGTTGAAAATGAAGAGCATGTGTTGTCTAAGTGCCCATAGTACAGAGATCTGAGGGGGAAATTCCTTAAAGCTTGTGCTTACATGGGTTTTAAGAAACTAGCTCGGTCACAGAGTGAAGAAAATAATAGAAATGTTGCCAAGTTCGTCTTTCATGCCATGCAATTGAGGAAAAATGTAATTGATGGAACCCCCCTGATTTCCTCCCTAATACAACGAACTAGAAATGGCATATGTAATACTTTGTACAAAATGGGTTTTGAATATTTCGAATGTAGTAATGCTATTATAGATTTGTAACACACTGTTTGTATAACGGCCCATGGCCAAATTACAATAAACAATTTCAGTGTTCAGTGTTCAGTGTTCAGTGTTCTCTGTGTCTCTCTCTCTCTGATAATATCTATGTTGGTAATGACAATAACTATCAAATTGTCAAAATTGTCAAATTGTCTCTCTCTCTCTCTCTCTCTCTCTCTCTCTCTCTCTCTCTCTCTCTCTCTCTCTCTCTCTCTCTCTCTCTCTCTCTCTCTCTCTCTCTCTCTCTCTTTGTGTAGAGAACATTTAACATGTATGTGAACTGATACAATGCATAATATATAAACTTGTATGCATGTATGTGTGTGTGTAGTTTTTTTTTGGGGGAGGTATGTGGGTGTGTTTGGGTGTTTGGGGGGGAGGGGGACTGGGATTTTTGTGTGTGTGGTGTTTTGGGTTTTTTGTTGTTGTTGTTTTTTGGGGGGTTAATCTTGAATTGATGTTGTGTCCATTCTTGCCTTGTATTATATTACTTTGTATATTTTTGTCATTATTGTTGCCATGTTTTTGTTGTGTTTTGTATGTTCAACATTTTCTTCATTAATTGTTGTTTATTTGCTTGAGGGCAATGGTGTAAAAAAGCTACCCAGCTTATATGTTTTACCCTCAATAAAGCATTCGTATTCGTACTCTCTCTCTCTCTCCCTCCCTCTCACTCTCTCTCTCTCTCTCTCTCTCTCTCTCTCTCTCTCTCTCTCTCTCTCTCTCTCTCTCTCTCTCTCTCTCTCTCTCTCTCTCTCTCTCTCTCTCTCTCTTCTGTATGTATGTGTTTGTGTGTGTGTGTGTGTGTGTGTGTGTGTGTGTGTGTGTGTGTGTGTGTGTGTGTGTGTGTGTGTGTGTGTGTGTGTGTGATGCGTAGCTCATTTATTTATTTGTCAAAATGAAAACATTACCAGCTTCGCTGTCTTCGTTCACTCGCTGTCTTCGTTCACTCTCTGTCTTCGTTCGCTCTCTTCTTAACATGACAGAGATAAGTTTGTGCAGAAGCAGCATACTTTGGCAATGTTTTTGTATTTGCTTCCTATTCACGGCCTATTTAACGCATTCCGTCACCGTACGTACTAAACGGCTCATTTTGATCCGAATTGGAGCATTAAAAACAGTCTCTGATTCTGAAGGTATGGGGATTAGAATGAATATCTCATAATGATATCACAAACAAACAATATCAAGCGATCTTTGAAACGAAAACGATTCACGTCAAAAACTCCCATGCGGGGGGTTAAAAAATGGGAAAGGGGCTTCTATGGCTAGTAGCAGGGTCACCTGGCGGGGGGTACATGTCTTCTGTTGGGTGTATGTCAGTTAAATATCATGATATGTTTATGATTTGTTGCATGGAACTAGATAATAGACTGGTCTTTGCATTACAACTGACATTATTTACAAAAAAGTAATTAGGATACCCAAAATAAATGATTATTGAATAATTAGGTCCGGCCGACCTTCATAATCATGCTATGAAGTTTTCCAAACACTCACACTAAACTTTTTGTTAGATGTGTTAGTCATTCTGCACATGCACTTTTAAGTTTATTAGGAAGCTAAACCAAAGTTTATATTTCTGACTTGCAAAATGTGTTTTTTAGGCCCGTCTGATTTGTAATTAAATATTTTATTAAAAATTAAAAATTCTCATTCCCCTCATTTTTTTCTTTGTCAACTTACAGACAAAGGGTTTGGTTCAGCTTCCTGCAAATGTTATGAAATGCAAATGTGCAAAATGTCAACATGACATCTTTAATAGTTTTTGAGAAATCATCGGAAAACGTGGAAAAACGTTGAAATGTTGCTAACTTTTCAACCGTCAAAATGGCAGAAACTCTGTCGTTCCAAGCAGATGAAGTCCTAGTAGGCATCCGCCTGATAAGAAAACCCTCTTTTCTATCCTGCTGCTTATCTGTGAAGTTTCTACTTCTCCTTCAGTCTATTCTCACTTCATGGGATGCTATTTTGGCCTGATATTGAGTATTTATTGCATAAAATAAGGCAAACTCCGAGCAATCAATGTCGCGTCTAAAACCGAGCATTAATTTACTGAACTTATCACTAAGTACCCAACAATTTGCTTTGATGTTTGTTTGAAGCATTGATCATATTTTTGTTGCTGCAATGAATAACAAGCACATTATCTAAGTCTAGCTCCCCTGCTTCCATGAGTGTGACTCGGTCACAATATTTATATTGCAAATATGATACAAATCCTGCCAAGTGTCCATCAGCTATGTCATATCCATTATTTATTCTATTTCCAGTTGGCACAGATGGATCAAATTCAATGCATGCCTCTTCAGCACTGTTATAATTATCACTAGAACTGCTAAAACAGTTGTCTCCTCATTACATTATACACCCACTGTAATGTCATTTCAGAAGAAGTGGGTGTGTCACAATGTCTCAATTTATTTTATTGAACACTCGGTGACTGTTTGTGCCGAAGGCAGACATGATTCGATACTTGCTACTGTAGCAGACGACACGACACACGTTTAATTCACCTTTATCATCATCATTCATATAGTAATAAGCCAAGTGTCCTGTGTGTGTGTGTGTGTGTGTGTGTCTGTGTGTCTGAAACACAAAACGGGCCTTATAACTCCGCCGTTTTTCGACCGAATCGCTTCAAATTTGCTGTGAGCCCTAACGGGGGGGCGATGGCAACGGCAACCGAGGCGGCCGTATCATTTGCGCGATTTCGCAAATGCGCGAAACGCGCATCCGCCGGCCTCTCGGCACCCATATCTCCGGCGTTTCTGGGCCGATTGCCGATTGCCGATTTAGCAGGAAGATGACCGCGACCGGGGATTATCCGTGTGCCAAACCGGAAGCGAATCGATTCAGAAATGCCGGAGATACGGGCGCCGACAGGCCGCTTCACGTTTTCACAAACTGCGGCGTCACCAGACCTGACATTGACTCGAGATTTGGAACATGCGTGCCCAGGGATAGTGACTATCGTCGTGCAAACTTTCAACACCATCCGTTCATAAAAACGCGCTATAATCCGATTTATTTTGCAGGACGCTAATTTCAACCAACACTTGACACATAACCAAAGACTCTAAAAGGGGAAGATGGACTACTTAAGAGTTACGACGAGCCTGGCTGATAGAGTTATCGTTAGTGGGGTAGTTCACAGTGGCGACTATGCAAAGACTCAGATTGGAATTTGAACGGAGAATTCAACTGGCCTATCGACGTGTTATGTCATAAAGATGTTTAAAAGGGACACAACCAGTCTTTCTGTCCTCACTACTCATATAGGGAAAAGGGACCAGATGTTAGTCTTTTCTTTTCAATGTCTTTGGCTCTTTGCTTGCCTCCCTGCGGCGAGGCGCTGCAGCTATTTTTATACAGACAGTGGAGAGAGAGAGAGAGAGAGAGAGAGAGAGAGAGAGAGAGAGAGAGAGAGAGAGAGAGAGAGAGAGAGAGAGAGAGAGAGAAACTGACTGGGGTGTGGGTGTGGGTGGGGGGTCGGGGTGGGAGTAGAACGCAGCAAGCTTCCCCTCCCCTAGGGATACTGGGAGGTGGGGGGGGTCTTCCATACAAATAGTTCCCCCACCTTCTGGAAGTTATGTGCTTATAGCTACCTCTAATCTGTCAGTCTCTTTGATTCTGCCTTTTCCCTTTGCATGCTGTTATCTACTATCATTCTGCCTTTCCGCTCCATTCTCCTGCCTTTTTTCAAGAAATACTTTCAAAAAGATTTCCTCTAGCCAAAGTCAGATATGCTGGGCCTAATTATTCTTACTTAGGTGCATAACAGCAGCATGATGCATCTACGTTTGTAATTGACAGAAATTCTCCTGCCTTTTTTCAAGAAATACTTTCAAAAAGATTTCCTCTACCCGAAGTCAGACATGCTGGGCCTAATTATTCTTACTTAGGCACATAACAGCAGCATGACAGAAACATGCTTGAACGACCGAAGAACAAGAACTTAGAAGACGAAGAAGAAGAAGAAGTACTACTCTCTCTCTCTCTCTCTCTCTCTCTCTCTCTCTCTCTCTCTGCATGCACGAGGTCAAAGTGAAAATGATTATGAAACACTCTTTCTGGGATAGGTCAAGATGTGCCCCCCCCCCCTGAAATGAAAGACCTTACACATTTGTGATCCATTTTCTTGGAAGGTGAAATGCTGCCTTCTTCTTGGAAATGTAAAACCGAAAGTTTCACTTTCGTGTGTTTGAGACTGGCTGTCTGTTGAAAGCCACAATAGCAAACAAGTGTGTCGCCGAGTGGCAGATAAGTCCCCGAGCAAGTAAATGTGGGGAGGGGGTAGGTGTAGGGAGGAGATAGCTGCCACGGGGTTAAAACTGCCATGGGGTTAAAACTGCCACGGGAGTTAACTGCCACGGGGCGATTGCTAGTAAACATAAAATGCAGTGACTGCCTTGAAACCGTCTTTTTCTTGTATATTTCATCCCCCTTATCCGATCAGTGGGAAGTTTTCCGTATGACTAGATACAATATAATGAATATTTCCAAAATGTACTAAAATCTATTTTTAAATCGACAACAAACTCGGCAGACAGTCAGCAAGAGTTGCTATTCTTAGCTATAGCGTCTTCTTGCCGCGATAGACTCAAACAAGCCTAACCTGACCTAACAAAATGGGTGTAAATAGAGGTGAAAATTTTGATTATCCTTGTGGGTAAAACACTACACAAAAAAAACAAAATCTGTAAACTGTGTGTTAACATTCAGTCATTTTTCTATACAAACACATCCATTATAATTTAGAATGAAAAAAAGAGTTTTGATCAAAATCCAGGTGACCCTGCTACCTTTTAAAAGAACGGTAATAGCATGTATGTTTAACACATGCCATTACTTTCCGTTCTCTCATAGTCACTACTTGCTGCTCGAGTTTCAATGCCCGCTCAGAAAACGTTTGAAACAATGATCCAAATGAAAACTAATCAATTCATTCGTGCTCCATTCTGTTGCAGGTACTGTGGATCTCATTTCTCCCTTTATCACCAATTTCTTCCTCATGTCTTACACCCTCATCAACTTCTCTTGCTTTGACGCCGCCATGGCCAACTCTCCGGGTGAGATATGAACCTACAGTGTTGATTAAGTTTCGCGAACAAAGCACAGAATGGGTGTGGATCAAAGACACTGTAATGGGAATAAGACAGACACGCGGTCATTTTCCCCTATATGAGTAGTGAGGACAGAAGCCCTGATTATGCCCCCCTTGAACCATGAACATCAGCAGTAATCTAACATTGGTTGTTACTGCTTCATAGATTTTCTGATCATATTTGCATCTTCCTTACCTTTCTTTGTCTTCAGGAAAACAGAAAAAGGCTTGCCCAAGCACTGAAAGTTGATCTAGTATTCAAAATAAAACAAGGATTCAAAGTCCAGTCTTTGGATAGAGCCGCCATTGCTAATGGGATCACGAACGATAACCCTATCAGCCCGGCTCGCCGTAACTCTCCAGTTGTCTGTCTTATTCCCATTACAGTAGGGACGACAAGTGCTATGTTGGCAGGAGGCCACAAAAAAGAGCAACTTTATTGTTATAAGCTCTGACAGTTGATCTTCACCATATTTATCTTATATCTTTAGTTTTCAGCAATTTCAAGCAATTTCAAGTACTTACTAACACATGCGCATGCTAAAAAGAATAGAAGAAAAACCTGAGCAAGATTATCTGAAAGTAAAACAAAGGGACTGCGAATCATTTTGTTCACAAACACATTACTTCGTCACCTTTAAAAAAAAGTATTTTTAAGACAAAAATGTAGGTGTTTTTTTTAACTTAGCTTATTTTTTTTAATCTTTATCTCTTTGTGTTAATGTGTAGCGTTTGTGATATTTTAGTTCAATTATCCTTTCTGTTTATTCTCAATTAATACAATTTCAACTCTAAAGTGGTCACATTTCCGATCTCTACGAACAACATTCCAACTCTGAAGTGCTTCCTTTCCTGATTCCACTCTATTGATAATAATCCAACTCCGAAGTGCTTCCTTTCCTAATTCTTCTCTATGAACAATAATATTCCAACTCTAAAGTGCTCACTTTTCTGATTCCACTCTATTGATAACAATCCAACTCCGAAGTGCTTCCTTTCCTGATTCCACTCTATTGATAATAATCCAACTCCGAAGTGCTTCCTTTCCTGATTCCACTCTATTGATAATAATCCAACTCCGAAGTGCTTCCTTTCCTGATTCCACTCTATTGATAACATTCCAACTCTGAAGTGCTTCCTTTCCTGATTCCACTCTATTGATAATAATCCAACTCCGAAGTGCTTCCTTTCCTGATTCCACTCTATTGATAATAATCCAACTCCGAAGTGCTTCCTTTCCTAATTCTTCTCTATGAACAATAATATTCCAACTATAAAGTGCTCACTTTTCTGATTCCACTCTATTGATAATAATCCAACTCCGAAGTGCTTCCTTTTCTGATTCCACTCTATTAATAATAATCCAACTCCGAAGTGCTTCCTTTCCTGATTCCACTCTATTAATAATAATCCAACTCCGAAGTGCTTCCTTTTCTGATTCCACTCTATTGATAATAATCCAACTCCGAAGTGCTTCCTTTCCTGATTCCACTCTATTAATAATAATCCAACTCCGAAGTGCTTCCTTTTCTGATTCCACTCTATTGATAATAATCCAACTCCGAAGTGCTTCCTTTCCTGATTCCACTCTATTAATAATAATCCAACTCCGAAGTGCTTCCTTTCCTGATTCCACTCTATTAATAATAATCCAACTCCGAAGTGCTTCCTTTTCTGATTCCACTCTATTAATAATAATCCAACTCCGAAGTGCTTCCTTTTCTAATAATAATCCAACTCCGAAGTGCTTCCTTTCCTGATTCCACTCTATTAATAATAATCCAACTCCGAAGTGCTTCCTTTCCTGATTCCACTCTATTGATAATAATCCAACTCCGAAGTGCTTCCTTTCCTGATTCCACTCTATTAATAATAATCCAACTCCGAAGTGCTTCCTTTCCTGATTCCACTCTATTAATAATAATCCAACTCCGAAGTGCTTCCTTTCCTGATTCCACTCTATTAATAATAATCCAACTCCGAAGTGCTTCCTTTCCTGATTCCACTCTATTGATAATAATCCAACTCCGAAGTGCTTCCTTTTCTGATTCCACTCTATTAATAATAATCCAACTCCGAAGTGCTAGCATGCTTCCTTTCCTGATTCTTTTTCTATGAACAATATTCGGTAAAGGTAAAGATGTGCCCCCCCCTCCTCCTCCATTTCTCGACGTCATCCTCTATCATTTGCTATATTTAACAGTAATTTTCATCCATTTACATAATCAAACACATGCATTCAATAATAGTAGAAGATAAAGGCAAGACGGAAAAAACGCAATGAACCAGGACTGTGACAAATGCCGCGGTGTACTGCATTACATAGGGGGGGGGGGGGGGGGGGGGGGTTCAATTAGATAATGGCCTTTATCATGACTGCAGTTAATTATTCAAGAAAGATAATTATCTGAAAAGGTTACTAAAGTACAGCTTAATGTTTGGTAAGAAAGGCAAGTTTGAAAATGCGAGGATAGCTGAGAAATGTTGTGGGTGGGTGGCACATCTTGACCTTTGCCCAATATTCAATCTCTGAAGTGCTCCCTAGCTGATTTTTCTCTGTGAACAATATTTGTTTATCGTTCATGCGTTGTTTCCAGGGTTCCGCCCGTCATTCCGCATGTTCAACAAGTGGGTCAGTCTGCTGGGCGCCGTGCTGTGTGTGGGCGTCATGTTCATGATCAGCTGGTGGGCGGCCCTCGTCACCGTCATCTTCGTCCTCATTCTCTACATCTACCTGAAACACTCCAAACCAGGTCACCCCATAGTTTCTGTGTATCTACCCAGTCTGTTTGTCTGTCTATCATCTCCTTCTCTCTTTCTTTGCTGGGTATGTCTATTCGAAGTCTTATTTTTGTCCAGGTACCCATTCCCTAATGGTAAAAATATTGTGTAAAATATATAATCATGTATTATTAAGTGGTGGGTGAATGCTCAATGTGCGTGCATTGAGAAGGCTGTTCTCTTGGAAAACTGACAGACGTCAACTGTACCTACACCGTCCATACAACATTCACACCTTCATGAACAAATTTACAATGCAACTAGAGCGCTAAGACGCTAGATCACCAGCCGCGCGGCAGCATTTTCAGCTGCAGTGATTCACCTCGCAGCTGACTCGGATAACGAACCTTTATTTCACAAGACAGTAGAGAGAGAGAGAGAGAGAGAGAGAGAGAGAGAGAGAGAGAGAGAGAGAGAGAGAGAGAGAGAGAGAGAGAGAGAGAGAGAGAGAGAGAGAGAAGAGAGAGAGAGAGAGAGAGAGAGAGAGAGAGAGAGAGAGAGAGAGAGAGAGAGAGAGAGAGAGAGAGAGAGAGACAGAGAGAGACAGACAGACAGACAGAGAGAGAGAGAGAGAGAGAGAGAGAGAGAAAGAGAGAGAGAGAGAGAGAGAGAGAGAGAGAGAGAGAGAGAGAGAGAGAGAGAGAGAGAGAGAGAGAGAGAGAGAGAGAGAGAGAGAGAGAGAGAGAGAGAGAGACAGACAGACAGAGAGACAGAGAGACAGAGAGAGAGAGACAGAGAAAGAGAGACGACAACCCTAACATTAACCCTCAGCTGACAAAATTAGTTAATGAGAAAACCAGGTCAACCACACAAAAGCCACTGAAGTTGGACTCGCACACCTACAGGTGACTTCGACAAGTAAAGGGAAGTAACAAGGCAAGAGTTGTTTCCCTTGGTCCGTGTATTGCAAGAAAACGGCTCAAGTGACCTTGACCTTTGACCAATGACCTTCATTTTTGAACCTGGCCTAGATATCCTAACTACCTAGTAGCAAACAACATCTGAGCTTCCTAGGTCCCTCTATTCAATATTTCTTTACCTTGGACTGAAACTTGCAAAAACCGGCTCCATTGACCTTGACATTTGACCTATGATCTTCAGTTTCGTACTTGGCCTAGATATCCTTAGTATTTATCCGCATGCAAACTTTGAGGCTCCTAGGTCCCTCCGTTCAAACGTTATCGTGTTAACATAACCAGTTAGTCAGATAGTCGGACAGAATAGGAACAGAATTCTCTGAAAAAATTACCATCTTTGCCTCGTGGCTGGTAAGCAGTTAAGCCAGAATGTACAAATAGACTGGAATGTCCATGCCATGACTAGACGTTTCTAGCGGCAACCATTTGGGTGTGTTTGCAGGAAAATCAAATTAATGTCTGCAATAAGAACTTCTGTATTGTGGACTGAATCAGGGCGAGCACCAGAAAGAAGCCAATGAATATACTACTGAACTAGATCGTTAAGACGCTAAGCCACCAGTCGCGCGGCAGCATTTTCGAATCAGTTACCTTGACCTTTGACCTATGACCTTGATTTTCGAACTTGGTCTAGATATAATTAGTACCTATCCAAAAGCAAAATTTGAGTGTCCTATGTCCCTGCGTTCAAACGTTATCGTGCCAGGTGCTCGGCAGCATTTTTGGCTCCAGTGACCTTGACCTTTGACCTTCATTTTTGAAATTGGCCTAGATATATGTAGTACCTGTCCGCATGCAAAATATGAGCGTCATAGGTCCCTTCGTTCTGACACAACATTTTGTTTATCAACAATACAGAAAGAAATACATTCACATAATTCACCCTTGGAAAAAGAAAATTGTAATAATGGTAGCCAGAAACGTTTAAGGAAAAACATGTCATAGGGCTGTGCAATTAATTCCAATTTCGTATTATTGGTAATAAGGTGAAAGGAAGAAGGAGAATGGCCTATTTACATTGTGTCATATACATGTACGGATTTGCAACAGACATTGGATTATGGTGGTTGTGTGGGGGTTTGGTGGTGGGGCGTTAGAATTGCACAGATAGGCTTGCTGCTAGTACATGTTCTGGCACTAAAGCTTTGAGTAGCCTACTTCATATATATATTCCGGACAGACCCCGTCCTCTTCTTTCCTTCCTGCCTCCTTTTAGAACCTCCACTCCTTTTGGTCTACCCCCTCCCCTCTTTCCATCCATCTCCTTAACCACATTCCTTCATTGTTTAACCTGTCTCTCTATCCTCTTTCATCATAGCAAGTGGTTATGTGGTCCCTTCTCGGATTTCCTACTTCATGTCTTCCATATCCACTGGGATCAAACTGTTCCTTTCCTCTGTCCATCCTGGGTTCTGTTCTTTCATTCCGTTTAACCCCTCACTCCTTCTCTCCCTTGCATATTAATTACAATGGCCATTTAAATATTTTAAGCTTTTCATCCATTACCTTTCTTCAAAGTTCAACAAAAATACCCACGGATTTATCCTGAACAACTGCAATGTGGGCTCTTACACACAGCATTTAGTTTATCAACAATACATAACCTTGAGCAATTTCTTTGAGCATAGTGTAAGGGACTATAATTACAAACAAAGCCATAGATTCAAAATAAATATATCTGCACTTCAGTTAAGTGGCCATCTGATTCTCTAGTACACATTGATTGGTTGTGGAATCTGCCTTTTTTTTCATCTGCTGATTTAAACTAGCCACTTTGTTTTACCACTTTTTACGTTGCATCAAAGTTGTCCATCAAAATTGTTTCTCATCCGTGGTGACCATGGTGTTGCGTTGTGCAGATGTCAATTGGGGGTCCTCGGGGCAGGCTCATACCTACAATGACGCCCTGAAGTCCGCCTCCAAAATGGCCCACATGGAAGAACACGTCAAGAACTTCAGGTAACGTGCGAACATCAGGCAATTGTTGAACCTCGAATCTGTCGTGTGAAATTGGGCTCCTTTTATTGGTTTCATGGTAAATAGTGATTTTGCTGATCAATCAAAATCACTATTTACCATGAAACCAATAAATTTTGGTGATCAATCAAAAATGGCAGCCAACATACTGGCAGACGCTTTTCAGGAAGCGAGCAACCTTAAAATGCCAAAAGATCGAACGTCTGAAGTGAGAGCTGCAACCAAACAATCCCTCCAAAATCACAACCCACAACCCTGCATGACGGACAGCTACACAATGCAAGAACTAAACCATGCTATCCAAAAACTGAAACTCAAGAAGGCACCTGGCAAAGATGGAGTCACAAATGAGATGATCTGCAACCTTGGACCCCAAGCAAAAAGAAAACTCCTTCAGCTGTTCAACCAATCATGGCAGACAGGAAAGTATCCAAGCCAGTGGAAGGAAGCAATAGTGGTGCCAATTCTGAAGAAAGGAAAAGAAAAGAAGAATAAGGCCAACTACAGACCGATTAGCCTCCTAAGCTGTCTTGGGAAACTCATGGAGAGACTAGTCAATCACAGACTACTGAACTATCTGGAATCCCATCACCTCATAGACAAGAGTCAGACTGGATTCAGGAGGGGCCGCAACACTGACGACCAGATTGTCTACCTTTCGCAGGAGATCGAAAATGCCTTCCAGAAAAAGAAGAAAGTCCTGGCGGTATTTGTCGATTTATCCAAAGCATTCGACAAGGTCTGGAAGGAGGGGCTTCTCCTGAAACTCGCCAACAGTGGGATCAGTGGACTCATGTACTACTGGATTCGTAACTTCCTGTCCATGAGAACTGCCCGGGTCAAGCTGGTGGGCCACACCAGCCATCTCGTCAAGCTGAAAGAAGGCGTCCCACAGGGGGGAGTAATCTCACCTACGCTCTTCCTTGTGTTAATCAATGACATCACCAGGGATGTCCCGGTACGCATCCCCAGAGCACTACATGCAGATGACCTGGCTGCCTGGCACGCCGCAGAACATGTCTCTACGGCAGCAATACGCATGCAGGAGGCCCAGAACAGCATCCAGAAAAGGGCAGTGGACTGGGGTGTCAAAATCAATGCCGAGAAGACTGTCTCCACTTGCTTCTCACTATCCACCAAACGAGAGAGCTATCGGCTTCAAATCAAAGACAAGGACCTGCCACAGACTGACACCCCTACTTACTTGGGTGTCACTTTTGACAGAAGGCTCACTTGGAGCAACCACGTCCAGAGAGCAGAGGGAAAAGCAACTAAACGCCTCTCTCTCATGAAAAAGCTTGCCGGCACCTCTTGGGGTGCCAACAGCCGGATATTGAGGACCGTCTACACGGGATCAGTGCGCCCAGTGATGGAGTATGGCATGTCGGCATGGTCTACAGCTGCCAAGACAAACACCAGAAAGCTGGACAAGATTCAAAATGCCGGGCTACGCATCATCACTGGAGCCATGAAAACAACCCCCATCAAAGAAATTGAGACCTTTTCCGGTCTTCACTCCCTCAATGAAAGAAGAGAAGAAAAGGTCCTTGTCCACAGAGAGAAGTTGAAGCGACTCCCATCTCACCCTGCTCATGACAAGATCAGTGAGCACACAAAAAACAGGCTGAAACGTGCAAGCTTCATCCATGTCTCAAGAGAACTTAGCAAGAAATTTGGGGACATCATCAGCCATGACCCTGCCAAGCAAGAACCCCTGTCAGCAGTGGAAGAAGTTGAGACCCTGCGCCCAGATGTCCAGGTCACCACAACAGTACCTGGTATTGCCAAGAAGGGAGACCAGCAACCTCACCACCTCAAGGCCCTGACACAGGTAATGCTTGACAGAGACTACAACCCATCTGTATGGACACATGCATTCACAGACGGCAGTGCAGAGGACGCAGTGATAAATGGTGGCAGTGGGTTCTACATCCAATTTCCAGATGGAAGATGCACCTCCCAATCCCTCCGATCTGGCAAGCTGTCCACCAACTTCCGAGCAGAACAGATCGCCCTGCTGGAAGCAGCTAACTCCCTCTGCACCGTAGAGAACCATGGAACGCATGTCGTCCTCCTGACTGACTGTAAATCAATGCTGGAAAACATCCAAACACCAGCAAAGGACACCATCACCCAAAACCTGCAAAAATCCCTTTACACTTTTGCCCAAAAATGCACTGTCGTTCTTCAGTGGATCCCATCTCACTGCGACTTAGACGGGAATGAAAGGGCAGACAAACTTTCCAGAGCAGGCAGCAGACTGGGACAGTCAGACCACCGCATCTCCTATCCTGAGGCCAAAACTCTCATTAAGAGCAGGTTCCACCAGGAATGGAAACAACAAAGGAACCCTCCTGAGAATGACTGCCTCCCAAACCTGGAGATATGGCAGCAAACCATCATCTTTCGCCTACGAACAGGCCCCTGCCAGCTGCACTCTGTACCGCCTCAAGATATCCCACACAAACGAATGCCCATGTGGGACGGGTATCCAAGACCCCGAACACATTCTACAGTACTGTCCGAACTATGCCGGCCCCAGATCGACTGTATGGCCAGTTTCGACAGACATGCAGACGAAGCTGTGGGGAACAGAAAACGACCTTCAACAAACCACCCATTTCATCAAAACCATCAAAATTCGGGTTTGATCAACCGGCCATCAGCACTTTTGGAACGCAGAAGAAGAAGAAAAAGAAGCTGATCAATCGTTTCTGAACCTTTCTTAATGGCTGGATATCAGCTGTCGTCATAGCCGCCATCTTGGGGTAAATCTAACTAGTGAAAACTAGTTGGATGCCACGCCATCTTTATCCCAAGATCGCGGCTTGGGCCCCTCTTATTTCATTGCTTGAAAAAGGAAAACGTTGACAACTATCCAGCCGTAGCATGACAGTCAGCGTTACGTGTGTCAGAAACGTGCTCTTGCTCACGAAATGGGGTGAGAAGCATTCAAGTAGGCCTACCTCAGAGAAAGCCTACCATTTCCTTGATTTCTTAAATATTCGAGCAATTTACTTTAATTTCCATTATTCTACAACGACTGGGGCCTCTGGTATAATTATAGTGCAGCAAAACGTGGGATCTTCATTTTCCCTTGCCTTGGATTTGCTTTGTGTTGATTCCATAATTTTTTATAATTTGCTCAGCACTTGTGACTTTTTTTTCTCCAAAGCTTTGATCCGAATTCCGAAAATAACCACCAGGATAACCTTCTAAATCCTTGATGAGGTTTTAAATGGTGACAGCCAGGTCTTGATATAATAGTTTAGAAGCAGAGATCTGCAGCTTGCAAAAACAAGCTGACCTAAACGTTTCGGGTTAGAAGCAAACATCCAGTCTGAATGGCTTGTCTGCATGTATGTGAAGGTTACTGGGGTGGATGTTGGCTTTGGTCTGTCATTTCCGGGTACGATACACAGACGACAGAGTTCAAGATTTTAACTGAATCCATTAAACAAAATCATTGATTGCACATCATAACTTGATGCAGAAAACGTTAACATGTGTTATTATAAAGTAATTTTTCATATAACATTCATTCTGTTACCTATGATGGCAAATACAATAATACAGATTGCGCATCATTCCTTGATGTTTAAATGGATGTCACTGTATCAGCATTTCTAAACCCAAAATGTGCACGTGCCATGAACAAAATATTATGTGTACTTATATGAAGGCAAATGTAAGATGTTGACTGAACATAATTCCTTGAAGTGTAAAAGGATGTTAATGTATGACCGTTTCAAAATCCCAAATGTGCACTTGTCATGAGAAAAATACCCTGTACAAAATACTGGTTGTACCTTATTGTCTGGTGCTATGATCATTGTTATTGCATCCACCCCACCCCCACCACCCAACCCCAAAGAAAAAGAAATGAAAGAAAAGAAAAACATGCATCAAAAACAGAAATACTGATTTTGCATCTCAAAGATTTAAAGTTATCTATGCTGAGGTTACTGTTCACACATTACTAGTAATGTTAAACTTTTAAACATTTTTCCACAACTGCATGACTAAACTTAACTTCAACAGTTACTTGACAGTTGCTATAACTTTGTATTTTCAGATTAATAACGGGCATTTCTTGTCTTGGTCCGACTGAACCTCAGTGGTATGTCTCGTGTCAGCCCTTATGCTTGTTGTACCTTGTTTGGCTCGTTATACAACCCAACAGTGACTGGGTCTCTACAATTGTCCTTGCTCTGGCAAGGCGAGCACATGAACACAGTCATGTTGTACAGGAGGCACAAGTACATGTTGTAAGCTGCATCAGCAACCTGATTGAAGGTTCTTCTGTCAGAAGTTGGGGGTCCAGTACTTCAAGTCCATTCTCTTTCACAGTGAGTTTCCACCCACTGTCCATATCTGGATGCGGGTGTGGGAGAACTTCCAGGGCTCTTCTCCAAACAATTATCTGGTGATGAGATCACCTGACATGCAGTGTCAGTGCTTCATGTGTAGGTGGTAGATTCTCCATGACTTTTGTTCAAGCTGTGAAAGAGATCATATCAAACTTGCTGTATGGATTGTTTCTGTGTGCTTGGGTCGTAGAGTTTGCAGACAAATGACTCTGCATCAGCCAGAACCGACTCGTCAGGAAAATCTTCAGTGCTCAGGTTTTGGAGAAGTTTGGGATTGTTGACAAAGACACTACAGGCAGATCGTTTGCAATTGCCAACAAACTGGCTTGTGCTGTCTGATCCTGTGATGGCATGAAATGCCAGGAGAGAGGATCTCTGTGTGTCAGTGACATTGATGAAATGAATTGGTATGAAATGCTTTTTTCGATGAGTCCCTGTTTGCATCCACATGTAGAGACTGAGTTGTGGCTGGTGCGCAAGAAGAAGTACAAGGACATCCGTGTCACGGCTGATGACAACTGTCTGGGAGTATCCACACTCACTTGCATCTCTTGTATGAAGGAGCATTCTTGTATCAGCCTCCTCATGTTCAGCAGAGTCAGTTAAGAGATATCTCTCCCTGATGATGACCAAACTTTTGCATGATCTGGGAACCCACAAGACAACACCAGCTCTCTTCCTTGCTCATCTGGAAACTTGCTTGCAAGTTCTGTACAGAGAAAGTGTGTCAGATTGGCTTCGTTTTCATCCAGAGAAATGAATCTGTCCCATTGGCCAATGGCCTGATTTCCTGCAGTCTACGTTTGACAGTTTGCTTTCTTTCAGCTCTCTTAGTCTGCACGGCTGATTTGATGGTGCACTCATTGTACTGATCAAAGACCAAGTCAACCCTGCTACACGAATCTGATAAGAGATTTTGCACATGTTGTGCAAAATTGTCACACCACTGCCCAAAATGTCTATGCCTGCACAATTTCCAATTGCTTGGACCATTGCCATGCCATCAACAATGGTACAGGTTGGGTGGGCAGGAGGAGTATCATTCTGTGGGTGGCCATGCTGGAGGAGTGTGGCTAGTTCAGCTTTGTTCCTCGGTAGACACAGTCTTTGACCTGCCGTTGCAAGAGAAAGTGGGACTGGACAGAGCTCTTTTTCTAGCACCCTGTCAATGTCAATGTCCCAACCTGCTTTCATTGCAGTTATGACAAATCTAAAGAGTTCTCTGTCTGGCTAATCTGCAACAGCTTTCTCCTTCCATACATTGACTTGAATTGTGTACATGCTGTGAAATGTTTTGATTATTCTTGCTTTTATTTTGTCATGAAAGCTGATAGCTCTACACACAAATCTGTTTCGGACAAAGTCTGTGAGTACTTCATTCCCAGTTTCCTCAGCTGACCGCATATCACTTGCCACACTACCACTGGCTACATCACCTGTGGTCAGTGCTGACAGTTCTGACTTGAGCAAGAGCATGGATTGAAGGTTTGGAACAAACTGGCAAGTTTCTGCACATCGTCGTGGTATCTTTTTAGCATCTTTTCTCCGAAGTCTTTGTGTGAGGATGCATGTTCGTTTCCTTCTTCGTCATCAATGAGGCTGAACATGTTTCTGGTGTCTCTTGCGAGTTGTGCCCTTTCATTGTGATGCACCACCTGTCTCTGGCTGTATCATTTCCAGTGATTCCAACAAGACCTCCAGCAACCTTTTCTGTTTTATTCACGTGTCAGGACTAGGGAGGAAAATAATGTGATGACAGTTCATGAGCTGAAGAGAAAAAAATTATAAAGAGACATCAAAGAGATCAAGGTGGGTGGGGTAAGGGAGGGGGTGGGGGTATGGGAATGTAGGGGGGCTGTTGGGTGGTGATTTTATAGCAGGGAGAGAGAGAGTAGGAACAATCAAGATACTTGAGTCAATATTTTATCATTAACAAGAAACTTGTTGAATCGCTTAAACTTTTCAGTTTGTTTTTAAGTGTTTTGCAGTAAATGGATATCAAAAATCAATTTTGTTCTCTTCAAATAACTTTGTAACATGCTTATTTCGATTCTGCGCTCCCTAAAAAGAATAATTAGCCACTGAGATGGTAAATGTATTCCACTTTGTAAACAACATATAAGGCGATTAGACCGATTTAGCCGCCATTTTCGAAACTGTCATGGCGCCCATAATTCGCGAATCCAGAAGCAGCATCCATGATGAATATTTTACACTACATCCACACATTCTATCGCAGGTGGATGATTGCTTCTAACCAGTAACGTTTAGTTGGTTTCACTTTCTTGACTATAATACAGAGGGGGAAAATTAAGTTGTTGTTGTTGAGTGGAGGTTTTACGTCCTCATGGCGGAAACCCCTTTGGGGACAAGTTGTTCTGGTGCTGGGTCGATGAAAAATGAAGAAGTTTGCCTGCCTTTATTTCCTTATCTCAACCCCAACTCCGAAAACGAGTTTTGTCAAGCTTCTAAATTTTGTAAAGGTAAACTTCATCATCTCTTCATTAATCAATCTTCCAAAAAGTAAGGGAGATTTGATCCTTTTTTATTTAGGCTACATTATTCAGATCTTCTACATTCTTTTCAAAAAATATTTTTAAGCAGATCTAATGTATAAGTCATGTGTAATGACTAAACCAAACCCTATGATTTATGATATTGTTTTATATTTTTTCTTATCTACTTCCAGGCCTCAGATCCTTGTATTGACGGGGTACCCCAGAAACAGACCTGATCTGGTGGACTTTGCTGTCTGTATTGCACAACAACAGAACCTGCTCATCTGTGCTCAAGTTTTCCAGGTGAAACACACACTCATGCGCGCGCACGCACACACACACACACGCACACGCACACACACACACACACGCACACGCACACACACACACACACACACATTTAAATGACCAGTGTCACATTTTCCCCCATTTACCCTCCAGCATTTTAACCACCAGACGTATTGACCACTAAGTGGTACATGACATCCAAAGCTTTTCCAAAGGCACACTGTTCAACATTGCCATCCTTCTCAGTTACAAATAACAGGAACCTTGTCACAGATCACTTTATAATGTGTGTATACTATCGAATTTTTCTCTTATTTACTTTGGCCTAGGCTAGTTATTTCTGCCACGACATGGATATTAGATTTTGTCTATCAAGTTTCTCTCGCTACTGTGTTAATTTTGGCGACCGTGTTAGAGACAATCTTCTTCTTTCTCAGTTTTCAAGTTTTTATACGGAATTTGTTTCTTCTTGTCTTTGGTCTAAGGCGTTTGGCAGTTTCTTGAATTGCGGATTGTGTCCTACATCGTGCTATGTCAAGCTTAGTTTTCATTGGCTTAGGTGTTTGCTCCAATCAAATTTGAGTCTCTGAACTTAAAGGTCATACTTAAGCTTGAGTATGACCTTTAAGTTATAAGTTTTAAGTTGCCTTTTTATTCTTCAATTTGAAATTGTTTATTGACAGGGAGACATTGTGGACCACTTACCGCACCTGTGCAGTACGGCGGCTTATCGCTGGTTCCGGAACCGGAAAATACGTTCCTTCTTCACCAGTTTGGCTGCCACGACTGTCAGACACGGTACTCGAGCCCTATTACAGGTACCTTTCTGTGTGTTTTTTCTAGACTTTCTGTCTACTGCCTGTAAACAAGAAATATATTTTGGAATGTTTATTCTTCGTCTTTCAGCAAACCACTGTGTTGCTGTCTTGTTTAGTGCCACGCCTTAGAGTATTGTTGATTAAAAAGTCAGCTCATACATATTGACATACGGTATCTTTTACCATTAGTATTTAGTTTTTGTTCGTTTTAAACTGGTCTGGTTAAAGAAGGCAGTAAGCAATGAAATTCCACATGTTGGTACGTGAACCTTGTCATACAAGAGAATACAAGTTAGGGAAAACAGTTGCCAACATGCTAGGTCTCTTTAATTAAAGAAGTCATGCACAAGAATAAACATAACTAGAGGCCTTACGTTTTCCTTTCAGAGTAAACGTGGGAGGATTTCCTCATCCCCAGTCGTTTACTTCCCCACTTCTGGTTGGCACTTCCAGTTTTATACCGCAAATGATGCAAAGTTACTCTTTGATAAAAACTGAAAATATTGACGCAATCTGTGCAGCCGTCTCCGAGATATTCAACATTGAAATTTGACAATTTTTCTACCCTTCTCTTATAATTGTGTTCTTCGGCTTTTTTTTTGCAAATTTCAGCGAAATTGGGTTAAAAACAAGAATTCCCAAATATGGGAATACGTGAATGTGATACAATCCAATTTACATAAATGTGAATAACTTCCCAACTATTTAACATCAACAAACTCCTTTCAGACCTGGGCCAGAGTAAGGGTTACAGTATCCATGAGCTAGTTTTGTGACATCACTTGCGGTTTTGGCAATTCCGTGAATGCAAAGTTACCTGCAGGTTCCTAGCTTAGATATAATTTAAATCAGAGTTAACTAAAGCTTATAGAAACGAATTTTGATGAAAATGCCTAAAACACCTGTAAAATATTTTTTAATGGCTGGACTTCGGGATTTTTATGCCTTTTTTCTTCCAAGTTAAACAAACAGAGAAATGGTCACTACAACCGGTTTGTACAGACCATATTTCTGTTATATTCGCTTTAGAGTTTACATATATGTGGTCAATTAAAGTTTTAGAATGTTCAGTAATGCGTGTTGGAACATCAAGTATTTGATCCAAGCCATACAGTGTATACATTTGATTCCAGTTAGTTCCTGGGATTGTTAGATCAATATTAAAATCGCCTAGTAGGATGATTTCCTTTGATTCTAAGATTGCTGCATCCATCATTGAATTGAATCTGTCGTACCAGTCAACTTTTTGTGCAGGGTTTCTGTAAAGGAATCCTATCATAATGGGTGTACAATGCTTCAGACTTATTTCAACCCAAATCGACTCTACATTATAATTTTCTAGATTAGTTATTCTTTTGAGAGTTAGGGAACGAGTGCAGTACAAAAGTAAACCTGTTGAACGCGGTGCATTGAGGTCTAATCAGAGCCTGTGTATCTAGGCTATGGTCTAATCGAATCATGTTATAGGTAGGCCTAGACACGTGAGAATCGCAAATTACATCAGTTAACCAGGACTCAGCTATACAAAATAAATGAAAGCGTTTACCATTGCTACGGAGTACTGTTGCGATTTCATAGGTCTTATTTTGGGCAATATTGATATTTAGGTATCCAATACGAAGTCCCTCCTGTGAGGGACATTTATTTAGGGTAGAAGACAGAGACAATTGACAACGGTCAATGTAGAAGTGAACAAGCAATAAATTAGACAATTTAGTCTATGCCAAGTATAAATGTAAAGCAATGCCCGCTGCCCACACTCAGTGTGAATCACAATTACAGTAACTGTGTTCAAACAAACAAGGTGATAAGCTTACCGAGCCTAGACTATCACTCAGATGCATATACACCTTTAACAAACCCAGGACAAATGTCAATCAAATTAAGCAAGTAACAACGTTCCCAGAGAGAACAAGAAAACAATGAGCAATAAATATTTATGAATGAGGGAAAAAATAAAAAATTGAAACGTCTACAAAATATTGAACTGGATTCGAAAAGTAAGAACGTAAACTCTGCAGGAAACCCAGCAGCAAAATATCAAATAAACGTCTATGCCAAAGAAAATATTTCACAAAAATCAGCACAAACTTATGTAATTATATAGCCAGCCAATATTTTCTCAAAAGCGCATGAATCAGGTGAGATACTAAAAAAAACCGTTCTATAATAACGGCCATGTCACCATGTCCAAAACCATGTCCAAAACACACACGCCCGCCCGCACTCACGCACGCACGCACGCACGCACACGTGTGTGTGTGTGTGTGTGTGTGTGTGTGTGGGTGGGTGGGTGGGTGTATGTATGTACCCAGACGAAGGAGTTATGCTCAGAAATGTGGGTTTTGTTTTTATTTGTGTTGTTGTTTAGTGTTTTGGATTTCCCCAACCCACCACTTTATTTCTTTAATTTTCCTGAGACTGTGAAATCCTGCAGTTATTTATTTTTTATTTTTTGTTACATTTATGTTATCCCTCCATAGTAGTGTCATCAGAAAACTTAATAACTACAACAGATGAGTTTACAGAGCGGAAGTCATTGGTAAACAGTGTAAATAGCAAGGGAGATAATACACATCCTTGGGGGGCACCAGTGTTTAAAATGACCTTTTCCGATGCATGACTGCCAACTCTGACAACTTGGGGTCTGTTGGTGAGAAAATCTGCAATCCATTTACACAACTCAATATTCACATCCATACTAATGAGCTTCTGAATAAGTTGAGAAGAGACAATAGTATTAAATGCAGAACTAAAATCATTTAAAAGAATGCGGGCATAGGCATTAGCTTTCTCTAAATGTTGGATAACAAAATGAAGACCAAGAGACACAACATCCTCAACATATATGCAAACTGTAAGGGGTCCATTAGAGAGTCAGTCACAGATTTCAGATAGCAGAGAATAAGGCGTTCAAACACTTTCATAACAATGCATGTCAGAGCTACAGGTCTTATTCAAATGTATGTAAATTTGGTTGTGTCGCTTTCACTTATTCCCATATTATTATGGATGTTTTTACTTTTCATCCGATTTCGCTGAAATTTTGCAGAAAGCGTGACAGACACTATTCTAATGCTACATATTTAATATTAAATCAATTGGCCACAATTTAGCCGAAACATGGTAAAAATTGGCAACTTTTGGCCAAAAAATAATCTTGAATAACTCGAAAGCAGGTGCACAGAATGCTTTCATTTTTTCAGTGTTTACTAAAGAGTAACATTGCAATACTTTCATATAAATTCGAACCGGAAGTGGGGACGAAAATTTTAATCTTGAATAACTTGCAAATGGCTGTTTATGAGGAGAATCCTATCATGTTTGCTCTCAAAGGCAAACATAAGCCCTCTAGTTAGGATACTATTGCATTTGTAAAAATTCTTCTTCTTTTTCTTTTTCTTTTTCCCACCCTTCTTTTGGTCTGACTTGGCTGACATTTTCAGAAAAGTTGCAGGACCTTATGGGTAAATGAAATTTAAAATATTAAATGATTTCGCGGATTTTCGGCTTCAATGACTTGAAAACGGCTGCACAGAATACATTTGTTTTGTCAGTGTTTACTAAAGAGTAACATTGCAATACTTTCGTTATAGATTCGAACCGGGAGTGCCAACCTGAAGTGGGGACAAATATCGCCAAATTTGGCAAAATTGTAATATTGAATAACTTGCAAATGGTTATTTAGGGGGAGAATCCTGTCATGTTTGCTCTCAAAGGTAAACATAAGCCCACTAGTTATTATTATTATTATTATTATTATTATTATTATTATTATTATTATTATTGTGATTATTATGATTATTGTTATTGTGTTTATTATGATTATTATTATTGTTAATATTATTATTGTTAATATTATTATTGTTATTATTATTATTATTATTATTATTATTATTATTATTATTATTATTATTATTATTATTATTATTATTATTATTATTATTATTATTATTATTATTATTATTATTGTTATTATTGTTATTATTATTATTATTATATTATTATTAGTTTATATGCTACATCAAATGATGTGTAAAACAAAGTGACATGAACCTTTCCATGTTGGTGGCGACAGTCCCAGGGGCTGGGCAAGCTGCGGCCCAACACTCTGCTGCTGGGCTTCAAGAACAACTGGCAGCTGGTGGACCCCAGGAAGGTCCACAACTACGCAGGCATCATACAGTGAGTGGGGCAGAAATCACATGCATCGAGGAGATACAGTCATATCATATACTTTGCATGTCAGTCTTGACCCCCAAAATAATTAATTGTTTTTTGTTTTTGTTTTTTAAGTTGACATTTTCTAATATTATTTGCTGCCATTAGCATACTAATGCCCTTTAATAATGTTATGAATTGCAAGTTTACTTTTGCTTTGTTTCGATTGTTTGGTGTCTTAAAACTAATTGTTGTGCAGACAAGTAATATATTATTTAACTTGTTTTGTATAATCCCCTTCATTTGAATGAAGGATAGGGAGTTATGTTCCCTTCGTCTGACAGGCTGAGTGTTTTCTCTCTCGCTTTTTTCTATAGATTGTTATGGCTATGGTGTGTTGTTTGTAGCCACAGTTGTACGAGTGGATTTGTAATGATGTAGACTGTCTTCTGGTCGTTGTTTGGTGCCTCTCTGCTCCTGGATATCCAAGTTTTGTGGTTCTTGTTTTTGGCAAGACTTTCAACGAATTATGCCTGTCCTCCATTTTATTTCAACTTCGTGTCGCACGTCATAAGTTTCTTTATTGTCCATTGGCATTGTACAACGCACATGGAAACTTGTCTTCCACCGTGTAAAATAAAAATATTAAATAAAAGTATGAAACATAAATTTACATTAACAAAATATGTAACTCTCACACCACACCCAATCATTCATCCGCTCTCTTGCTCACTCATCATGCATCCCACCACCACTTCCGCCTTCATTTTCCACCCTCTCTTTTCTTTTTGCCTCCCTTTCCTCCTTTTTCCCTCCCCCCCCCCCTTTTTAAGGTAGACTTTTCCCCACTCTCTTTCATCCTATTGTCTGTGTGGCTGACTAAGATGGACATTTCCAAGAGCCTTAAGTGTTGTTATTTGATACAAAAATGTCTGGGTTTCTGTGTGACCTAGTGTTTGGTGTACTGACACATTCATAATGTGTGACGCTGATGTATGTGTGTGAGAGAGAGAGAGAGAGTGTGTGTGTGTGTGTGTGTGTGTGTGTGTGTGTGTGTGTGTGTGTGCGCGTGCGTGTGCGTGTGCGTGTGCGTGCGCGCGTGTGTGTGTGTTACTCAATTTAACGTCCTTCCACTAAAAGTGATTCAAACAAAATTATATTGTGTTGTGATGTTGGTGTGGTGAGTGTATGAGCATGTGCCTGTGAGTGTGTGTATGCATTAAAGTAAGTAACAGGATATATATGCAGGCTTAATCATAACTCTCTCCACCCCCCACCTCATTAAAATGTTAAACGTACACTTAAAGAAGATAACCGAACAATGAACAATGTTAAAGATACGTACTAAGTGAACTACTTAATAAACATTTACAAACAGAATCAAGAATAGAATAATTATTTAGAATACTGGGTACAGACAATGGTGTCGATCCATCAGTAAAACCGTCAATACCCGAATTCTGGAAAAAGTTATCTTGCTTTAGGACAATGAATCAGTAAATGACTGACACTCAAGGATTCACCACACATACATTTAACATTATTGCAATATTTTGTTTTGAATGAATTCAACCGAAGTCTATGGATTAGACTTTCAATCTCCCTGGACGAGAAAGTAACGCGTTTTTGTAATGTTTTCCCGTTGCATCTATCATTACATTTAATACAGTTATTATAATATTGAACGTCTGAGTTCATCAATAAAGTTTCGACATTTTCTTGAGATGTTTTGTTTATAATTGAGAAACATTCTGTCAGATCTAAAAGAACATTGATTGATACAGCGTCATTAATATTTTGAGCTGCTTTTTTGGCAACTTGGTTTACCCGTTCATTTGCTGATATTCCACAGTGAGAAGGCACCCAACAAAAAGTAACAGTAATGCCTTTCAAAGAAAGAAGATGTATTATATGATTAATTTCGATTACCATGTCAAGTCGTATACATGAATTGGGAGACTTAATATCATACATTGCAGCTTTAGAATCAGCACATATTAAGATTTGACTGTTATTTATAGGAAAGCTTAGAATGAAATCCAAAGATTGAAGTATAGCAAGTAATTCAGCGCTAAATATAGACAACTTTTTACCAAGATAGAATAACTTTTCTACTTTTAAGCTGGGAATAACGAAAGCTGCTCCAGTGTTAGTATGTCTAACACTGAACCATCTGTGAAAATTTTTAAATGATGATTGTAATTGTTTTCTAAATGCCTGTACACAGAAATTTTTAAAATGATGATTGTAATTGTTTTCTAAATGCGTGTGTGTGTGTGTGTGTGTGTGTGTGTGTGTGTGTGTGTGTGTGTGTGTGTGTGTGTGTGTGTGTGTGTGTGTGTATACGTGCATGTGCATGTATATATGCGTGTGTGCACATGAACATGCATATGTGTGTATGTATGTGTGCAAGTGGATAAACGTGTGCATTAAAAGAGTTAAGTGGACACTCACTACAACAACAACAACAGTGATAATGATGAAGATGATGATAATAATGAATAAGTAAAATGGGAACCACCACCACTACCAATACTAATCATATAGTAATAAGCCAACTGTCCGTGTGTGTGTGTGTGTGTGTGTGTGTGTGTGTGTGTGTGTCTCTGTGTGTGTGTGTGTGTGTGTGTGTGTGTGTGTGTGTGTGTGTGTGTGTGTGTGTGTGTGTGTCTGAAACACGAAACGGGCCTTATAACTCCGCCGTTTTTCGACCGAATCGCTTCAAATTTGCTGTGAGCCCTAACGGACCAATGGCAACGGCAACCGAGGCGGCCGTGTCATTTGCGCGGTTCGGCAAATGCGCGAAACGCGCATCCGCCGGCCTCTCGGCGCCCGTATCTCCGGTGTTGCTGGACTGATTGCCTTCGCATTTGGCAGGAACATCACCGGGGACAGTGACTATCCGTGTACCAACCCGGAAGCGAATAGCTTCAGAAACGCGCGCGCTATACGACTCCGCCGTTTCTTAACCGAATCGCTTCAAATTTGCTGTACTCAGCGTTACCAGTACTTGGCGTTACCGTTACTAGGCGTTACCGTTACTAGGCGTTACTGGGACTCGACGTTGCGCTAGTATTAGTAATAATAAGAAAAACAAAAACGATGATGATGATGATGCAAGTGCAATATTCAGGTCATTCTCTCCCTTCGCCCGTGTCTTCTGTTGTCGTGCCACCCCACTCTCCCCTCTACTCACTCCTCTACTCCGTTGACACCGCTGCAAAGTGTGAGCAATCACACCCACCCTCTCCCTCCCGCCCACCTCCCCTCATCCGTCACCGTACTGCCATGTCCACCCCTCCCCGTCCACCCCCTCTCTCCTACACCCGTGACGAGCTGCTGGATGTGAAACCTGAGCCCCTTGACCCTGCCCTGAACCTGAAATTGCGACAGTTTCGCATCGGCGTTGATCTTCCGCGTGTTCGTGGGTGTAGGGGAGGGAGAAGAAAGCAGAGAAAGATCCCCGTCATCACCCGTCTTCGACCCGCCCCCCTTGTGAAACCACCTCGTGCTGCTGTTCCCTCGAACTTGATCACTGTCCCCCTCCTCAAGCCTCTCTCAGCTGCTGATCGTGACAACAAACTGACTATCGCTCTGTTCAACGCGCGATCTGTTGGCAGTGCACAAAAGAGAACTGCCATCAACGATTTCGTTGTTGACAATGACGTCAGTGTAATGTGCATCACTGAGACGTGGCTGTTGCCCAGTGGTGACGAGGCCAAGTGCAGTGATCTATCCCCACCTGGCTACACCACCCTTAGCTTCCCTCGGCCTACCCGCGGCGGCGGCATCGCGTTTGTGGTGTCTGACGCTGTTGCCCCTTCGATTTCCACTACCTCCGACTTCTCCTTCCCCCACTCTTCTTACGAACTTGTCCACCTCACTCTCTCTTCACCCCGATCTTCCCTTCAGCTCTTCTGTCTATACCGCCCCCCTCCCAGCAAGAAGAACCAATTGAAAGATTCTCTCTTCCTGGACGAACAACCCGACTTGCTAGAGCACATGAACTCTTTGAAAGGTCGTTTAGTACTGGTGGAGGACTTCAACTTTCACTGGGACAATCCTTCAAACAGCTACACAGCTCGGTTGAGGGACCTATTTGAGTCTTTTAGTCTGAACCAGTCTGTCACCTCCCCCACTCACAGATCCGGTCATGTCCGCGACTGGGTCATCCATCCTGATGGCGATCTGGTTGAATCAGCCACCCCCAGTATGACCCTGACCTCTGACCACTACGCTGTCCTAACCCAACTCAACATCTCCATTCCTGCCAAGCCTCCCAGGTACGTGGAGACCAGGGACTTCGCCTCCATCGACCTCGAAGCCTTCAGAGCTGATCTGCTGGTGTCTCTCCAGTCGGTGCCAACTCGCTCTGCTGATAAGTTTCATGGCCTTCTCCTGGACGTCACTCACCGCCACGCCCCTGTGCTTCGACGCAGAGTCTCCAGCCGTCCACCCTCGCCCTGGTTCCCAGCTGTCGCCTCCCAAGTGCTGGACGCTAAACGAGATAGGCGTAGGGCAGAAAGACAATGGATCAAAACTAAGCTGAACATTCATAAACAGATATTGCTAATTGCAAACAATGTTGTTAATGAAATTGTACAACAGGCTGAGTCAATGTACTACAATGCGAAATAGCAGCATGCACTACCACCAAGCAGCTGTTCAATGTCACAGATGCATTGATGGGGAGATTGAAATCATCCCCACTTCCTTCGTCTGTCTGTCTTTCTGATCTGCCCCAAACATTTTGTGACTTTTTCACTGGCAAAATCAGAACTCTCCGAGAGAGCCTGGACTCTCAGTCTGTGCCAGTACCTGATGTTCATTACGCCTCATTTACTGGCAATCCTTTTACAGGCTTCGAACCTGTGACTGACACTCTGGTTAAAGATGTTATCCAGAAAACTGCTATTAAGACATGTGTGCTTGATCCCCTTCCCCCCTCTTAGCTATCTGCAGTCATGGATGATCTGTTGCCTTGCATCACCGCTATTGTAAATGAATCCCTCACTTCAGACTGCTTTCCTTCTGCACTAAAAACTGCTATTGTTCGATCTCTGCTCAAGAAATCTTCTCTAGACCCCGAAAAACTGAAACACTACCGTCCTGTTTCCAACCTTTCCTTTTTGTCTAACATCAATGAACAGATCGCTCTTCTCCAACTCCAGGATCAACTTGACCGCAATAATCTGCTTTATCCTTTGCAGTCTGCCTATCGCTCTTATCTGGTCACAGTACCGAAACAGCTCTTCTGAAAATAGTCAATGATCTTCTCTGTGCTCTCGATGATGGTCAGATCTCTCTTCTCTCCCTACTAGACCTGTCCTCTGCCTTTGACATTATCGATCACCAGACACTTCTATCTCGACTTCAACATACCTCTGGCGTCTCTGACACAGCACTCTCGTGGTTTCATTCCTATCTCTCTGATTGCTCTCAAGTTGTCTCTGTTAATGGCCTCTCTTCTTGTTCAGCTGCTTTGGAGCATGGTGTTCCTCAGGGCTCTGTCTTGGGACCTATTCTCTTTTGTCCTTTATACACAACCCATTTCTGACATTGTTTCTCATCATGGCGTTTCCCATCACTGCTTCTCTGACGACAACCAGATATACTCGTCTGCAGGTCCCTCTCTGCTTCCATCCATTATCCAACGTACACAATCATGCTTTGCTGACATTAAATCATAGATAACTAACAACAAGCTCCAACTGAACAATGGTAAAACAAAAATTATTTCATTGTACCCAAGAAACTCTTGTCACCAAACTCTGTCCCCACTTCCATCCACTTAGAAAACTCTCTTATTCACACTTCTACCACTGTACGCAATATTGGCGTCACACTTGATCAGACTCTTTCCTTCCAAAACCAGATTTCCTCTGTCTGTCGTGCGTGTTACTTAGAACTTTGGCGCATTGGATCTGTAAGACATCTTCTTTCCGAGGAAGCTACCAAAACTCTCATCTCTGCCTTCGTACTCTCCAGACTAGATTACTGTAATTCCCTTCTTGCTGGCTGCCCACAAACTTCTCGCTAAACGTTACAAAAATCAAAACAATGCTGCTCGCCTTGTACTGAGGTGCTCCAAATTCTCTCATTCTACCCCTATGCTTGAATCTCTTCACTGGCTTCCTGTTGGAAAGCGTATCGACTACAAGCTCTCTCTGCTCTGTTACAAATCCCTGAATGGTCTTGCTCCTTCTTATCTCACTGATCTCCTGAACCTTTACACACCTCTTAGACAGTTACGCTCCTCCTCTGATACTTCTCTCCTCCAGATCCTTCGCTACCGCACCAGGACTCTCGGTGAACGTTCCTTCTCTTTTCAGGCCTCCTTACTTGGAACAAACTCCCTCTTCCTCTCCGTTCTGCCAATTCCCTTTCTTCATTTAAGTCTTCCCTCAAAACCACTCTCTTCAGATAAGGTTTGAGTATGAAAGGAAATAGTCAACTCCACGATGGCTCTCGGGTCGTCCATTAACATTGTTTCAATGCGCATGTTTATTTTGTCGTTATCAATTTATGTTGTTTCTTTTATACGTATGTCACGTGCTGCAAGAAAATTATGCTGTACTTGAGAACATAATAAGTTATTGATAGATTGATTGTTTGATTGATTATTCGTTGCTATGATTTTATCATTCCAGTGACGCCTTTGATCTGCACTACGGGGTGGGGGTTCTGCGCATGCCCAGCGGCATGGACACTCACAAAGTGGCGGACGTTCTGCTGGACTCCACTGACGATGCAGTGGATAGTGTGGGCATGGAGAGTGCCAGTGACCACGAAGGTACACACACACACACACACACACACACACACACACACACACACACATGCGCGCATGCACACACACTCACACACGCACACAGACATGCACGCATGCACACGCATGCACGCACGCACATATACAACACACACACACACACACACACACACACACACACACACACACACACACACACACACACACACACACACACACACACACTTATGTCACACTAGACAACGTGGACATGGAGAGTGACCACGAAGGTAAGCCTAGACACAGATGTGGAAAAAGTGAAAGAGAGAGAAAGAGAGGCATACAGACAGACTGAGACACACAGAGAGGTAGCATGTTAAGAACACGCTGATGATTTTCCATTGCTTCTTTGGCAAATATTTGTCTCAAATTATGAATGATTTTTTTTTCAATGACTACTGTTTTATTATCATCATCATCACAACACAGAACAACTGAATGATCAATGACTACTGTTTTACTATCATCATCATCACAACACAGAACAACTGACTGATCAATGACTACTGTTTTACTATCATCATCATCACAACACAGAACAACTGACTGATCAATGACTACTGTTTTACTATCATCATCATCACAACACAGAACAACTGACTGATCAATGACTACTGTTTTACTATCATCATCATCACAACACAGAACAACTGACTGCTCAATCACTACTGTCTTTTTTTTCTTTCTTTTTTCACATTACATTACTTTACTTTCTTACAAAATAATTCTTCACATTACTGTCTTCTCCAAGAAGGACTCCTTCTTACATTTGCCAGTATATAGTAAAAAGAGTAACTGAGAATGTTGAAATGAGTTTAGAAGCAAGGAAGATACTAAATAAATGTAAACAATAATTAAGAGAAAAAAATGATTAATACAATTATTAAAAAGAAAGAAAAAATAGATGAATGAATGTATAAAATTATGAATGATGATATTCTGATGATTATTTTCTTTCTTATAATATAAATCTGGTCATGTGATTTGTTGTAGGTTAGGGATCCTTCTCTGTGCTCAAAGATCTGGAATACTTTTTAATGCCGACATGAGTAAATTTGGATGGCTACCCTGACGTGAACTATACTCTTAAGAGCTTGCAGTGCCATCTGTCCCACAGATATGTCAGACGCTGAAACGCAGTTCCAGTTCGCCAGAAAGCGGAGGCTGAGCACGGCGGTCACTGAAGAGCCCGACATGCCCATCTCTCCTCTCGTGGACATCAGCCGCGAGAACTTTGCTCAGCTGCACCGACAAGCCAGAATCAACAAGGCCTACCAACCCGACGACGATGACGACAACGGTGAAGATATGGACGATGAAGACGACAGCAAAGAGGAAACCAAAGACCAGAAGGCTTCCAAAGGGAACACCGACGATCGGAAGACGAGCACGTCCAAAAAGGCGACCACCCTAGAGGGCGGGGAGGGACAGACTGAGGACAACAGCCCTCAGGACTCAGAGCCAGGGGTCAACGAAGGTCAGAACGTGGGCTATTTCCGGAGAAAGCAGGCCGGAAACATCGATGTCTGGTGGCTCATTGACGATGGGGGTGGGTCTTTATCTGTTGTTATCTGTATCTGATATCTGTTTATCTATGTGCGGTGTCTAATGTTGTGGCCCTTTGATGATTGGGGTACGTGTGGCTGTTTAAATTAACCATGTATGATGTTTAGCTATACTCGGTATCTGCTGATCTGTACGTGGTGCTCTTTGGCGATGGTTGTAGCTATTGTTGTGGGTTGGTTCTGTGTTTTGTGGGTGTTAATGGTGTCCGTGTTTAGACTGTTTCCGCAAAGGCCAAACGGGTCTTAGAACCAGTATTGCATTCCTAGTGTCATGTGATGTTATCGTCTCTCTATCCCTAATGACTGATGTCATCACCCATCGGCCTCCCCAGTCAAGACCCTTAGCAGCCATGTGTCCTTGACGCTTCACTTAGTTATGACTCATGGGAATGTGTGTGTATTATGCGTCTCCAACTTCGTTTGTGAATACGATATTGTATTACTTTGCATAGACATATTTATATTAGGAAATACGTTGCTTTTTTTTTTTTGGGGGGGGCGTGGGGGGGCGTTGTCTTGTATGTTTTGGTTTAATAATGAAATCATGTTGATCTTTAGTGATCCACCAATGACAGCACAGCGAGAACGACATCCTCGGGCCCGAGGGACAGCCATGATGATCATATCTTCTGCGTTTTACTTTAGCATGTTTATATTGTTAGCATATATGTGTCGTCTGTTTAACTGTACTATCATATGTGTTGTTGTTCTATAGTGAAATCACCATGCATATTTTAATCTATGTGTGTTTATGAAGCGCACTCATGTGTCCTATATTTACATCATATATGTCGTATTTTGACTGTCAATCGCAGTGTCACCACTGTTCATTTCTCTTAAAGAGCTAATAAAGTTGGTTTGAGTTTGAGTTGAGCTGAGTTGTACACACGCCGCTTCCGTTCTTCTAATCGAACATCCGCTCATCTATTTCCTTTGCTTCATAGCATTAAGCCATTCATCTTATTCATAAATTATGAATTATGGTTCTGGATCTGGATCTGAATAGGTACGTCGCAGACGCCACCTACTGCTTACCCTGGGTTAAGACCATTAAACCCCCCAGTTCAGCCGGGGAAGCCCAGGCCCCATTTCCAGAAGCAAGCAACAACAAAAAGTTTTAATTTAGTGATCGGTGGACGCAGCCTCAGATGGTGATCTGGTCAGCGATTATGAAAATGCGCTGACGGAGCCTGTGGTGACAGTGGCCTCGCTCAGTTGGTTCCACTCCGTGGCAGTCTTAACGAAGAAGGAGCTACGATACTGCTCCGTTCTCCATTCTGGGACACAAAATCCACGGGAATGGTTTACGGCCTGTCTTTCCAAGATGTTGGTTGTTTGGAATCCCTTGAATCTGGTCGGCTTGATCCTGCGACGATTAGTGGAGACCAGGGTAAGGAACGTCTCTGCAGGGAGAGCTCAAGCTCAAGTTCAAGTTAATTTTGCTACCTCAATACTGATAAATTTACATTAGGACGAGGCCCTCCGCTATTTACAGAAGAGGCTTAATAAACACGCGTGCTTAATTAAATGTGCTATGTGCTTAATAAACGGTGTTGTTTTATGGTTAATAAGCATGTTTGGACGCTTTAGTGTCAACAGATCCATGTTCCTCCCATGACATGAAGCTATGTACATATGTAGATCAGAAGACGGTACCCACGGTGACAACACGAAAAACAATGGCTGCTGATTGTTACTTGCTATGCACGTGGCTCTACTCCAGCTCTCTCGTCCCTTTCTTTCCTCGCATTGCAGGTTTGGGTCTGCTGCTGCCTCACCTGCTGTCCATGAAGAAGAAGTGGAAGGAGTGCAAGCTGAGGGTGTTCTGTGCTGGCACCAAGATGGCCAACCTGGAGGCGGACCACGCCAGGTGGGGGAGCCAGGGGGTTAGGTTACATGTCACATGCCTAAAATCATGCTTCGCTACCACCCTCCCCCCTCCTCCCCATCTCCCCCCCCCCATGCAACATGTAGAGCCGTACGGTCTTGCATGTCCTCATAAAACACATAATCTATTCCAACCACACTGACCAACACTCCAAGCAATAGCATATTCACTCACAATGTGGAACCCATATCATAGCACATATTAAAACGAAAGTAGCCAATGGCCGCTACTCTCTTATCCGGAAGTAGGCCAGTTATCCCTCACTTCCGGTCACGCGGTCATTGACCTGTCAAAGTCATTCTTTATTTCTCCACCATGTGGAAAGCTCCTCTTTGGGACCCTCCTAGCTCTTGCCTTCCGTACTACTGAATTTCGGTTTGTTTGTTCCGCTTTTAGTCTTGAATATTAAGCTTCTTGACTTCACATTCCTTAGCTCTTTGGGTATCAGTTAAGATATCTTCGTTTTGTTCAGTTTCTTGTTGGTTTTTTTGTTTTTTGTGATTTGGTGCATAACCGGGTTTCTTTGAACACCGCTATGACTTCATGTTTTTCGTCATGTCTTTCTCATCCTTTTGTAGTGCTCCTTCGAGCAATACTACTTCTGTTACTTCTTTGGTTGGGTTTCAGTTGAGCGTACTTCAACTGAAAGTTCTAGGGATGAACGGGCAGATTTGTTTCTCCCGTTTTTGCGGTTTCGAAGTGGCACTTTCTTCAACCTCGTTCTCCGCGGATTATTTTCTGCTCCTCCTCTCCTCTTTTGGAGGCCTTTTCACCTAACTTTTCAGATATCTACCAGTTCGAGGTTCGGTTTTTCCTTCGGGCTCCTCTGTCTCCCTTGGATGTCTACTGGGCCATCTCTACTCGGACCGCCGCGGCTCTTCGCTTGTCCACGAGTCCCCTCCTTTTGGTCTACCCGGGCCCAGACCTCCACCAGGCCTGCTTCAGTCGCTCCCAGACTGACCGGCCCTGGCATGTCTACAAGGCCTTTCAGGCCTGAGCAGCACATTGCCACCTCTTCAGGTGCTCTGTGTCAGCGCTCAAGGGCTCACGACATTGACCCCGGTCAATGTTCCGGTTTCACCGGCAGACAGCCGTCTGGTGAACCTTGTACCGGTCGACAGAGATATGGATTTCCTGGTACTATTCCAGCACGGTCCCTGACCTCTACGCCGAAGAAGCGAAGCCATAAGGCCCAGTCTTTTGGTAGCTTAGCTCCACCCGGTAATTCTACCCAGTGTCAAAACTCCGATGGTGTTAAGGAGCCATCCATCCTCGCCGGTTACCGGGAGTTTTTCAACTCCGGTACCGGCACCGGGTCTTTCACCCAGTTGGACAATCACCCGGTGGATACCACCCAGTATCCTACCACCAACCGGGTGTTTTCACTCCGGTTGTGGCACCGGTTCTCTATCCGGTTACCGGGAGTTTCTCACTCCGGTACCGGCACTGGGTCTTTCACCCGGTTGGATGATCACCCGGTTGATACCACCCGGTATCCTTATGAAAACCGGGAGTTTTCTCACTCCGGTTTCGGAACCGGTTTTTCATCCGGTTACCGGGAGTTTTCACACTCCGGTACTGGCACCGGGTCTTTTTCCTGGTTGGTCAATGGTTGGTCAGTTGATATAATCCGGTATCCTTCCGGCAACCGGGAGTTTTCTCACTTCGGTCCGGCACCGGTTCTCCATTTGGTTACCGGGAGTTTTCACACTCCAGTACTGACACCGGTTTTCATTCTGGTCACCGGTAGTTTTTCCACTACGGTACCGGCACCGGTTCTTTTTCACGGTTGGGCAATCACCCGGTTTACACCATCAGGTATCAACACCGGGTAAATTTGGAAGCACATTCTTCTGATGAAACATTCCCGGTTCGTCCTGTTCACCCAGTACAACCGGATTATTTTGAACTTCGAGTTTGAACAAAAAGTAGCACGACGGCTGTTGTTTACTTCGGACTCTCATGCAGCTCCGGATTCCCCTCTTTCATAGACCATGGATGAATCTTCATCCATTGGATCGTTTGTTTCTACGAAGTTTTCATCATGGCTACCGCTACTACTACTACTACTACTACTACTACTACTACTACTACTACTACTACTACTACTACTGCTGCTGCTGCTGCTGCTGCTGCTGCTGCTGCTGCTGCTACTACTACTACTACTACTACTACTACTACTACTACTACTACTACTACTACTACTACTACTACTACTACTACTACTACTACTACTACTACTACTGCTGCTGCTGCTACTACTACTACTACTACTATTGCTACTACTAGTGAAACATTTATAATATAGCGCACTCCTCATCCTTATGCGCTTAACAAAAATTTAGAAAACAAGAAGTTCAACAAAGACATATAATCGCTTACAAATGTGCAAATATGCACGCACACACACGCCCCCCCCCCCCCCCCCCCCCCCACACACATGCGCGCGCGCTCACGCACACACACACACACACACACACATACACACACCATCACCACTACACCAACATTGATAATACATGTATTAAGTGTAAGGTGTGTGCATAATTTTGTTGTATGAATAATTATTGTGTTCAGTATCATCAGGTGCAAAGTACTACAAAGTGCTTACCTAGGTATCGCAAGCTTAAAAGAAAGAATAACACCAAGCGTGTGTACACTGTGTATATACTGGAACAGAGACGAATATGTAAGAAATCAATGTTTGTAAGTCACCATGTGAGTTACACGGAGTTGATATGGAAACATTTTATTTAACACTGGGTTAAGATTTTAGGCGAGGCCTATTCTTCTATGATTATGAGAGAGAGAGAGAGAGAGAGAGAGAGAGAGAGAGAGAGAGAGAGAGAGAGAGAGAGAGAGAGAGAGAGAGAGAGAGAGAGAGAGAGAGAGACAGACAGACAGACAGACAGACAGACAGACAGACAGATACACAACCAGACAGACAGACAGACAGAGACAGAGATGCAAACAGAGACAGGGAGGTAACGAGAGTGGCTGTGTGCAATATGTCTGGTTCTGTGTCCAGAATGGAGACTCTGCTAAAGAGGTTCAGGATCGAGTACGCCACCCTCACAGTGCTGCCTGACCTGACCAAGAAACCCAGCAGAGCTATGTGAGTGTAAGAGAGAGAGAGAGAGAGAGAGAGAGAGAGAGAGAGAGAGAGAGAGAGAGAGAGAGAGAGAGAGAGAGAGAGAGAGAGAGAGAGAGAGAGAGAGAGAGAGAGAGAGAGAGAGAGAGAGAGAGAGAGAGAGAGCAACTCCTGGTTAAAAAAAATATATACACTGCTCAATATTGCATGACTGGAACAGAACACCATATGAACCAATAGCAAGAGAAGCTTGAGAAATCAAGTAAATTATCAAAAGAAAGCCTACAAAAAAACCCAACCCTGCACAAATCGAAAATTAAGCCGATTATAACATTAGATCGACGCGTCTCACATGCAGGAACTACTTCACAGCCACTGCCATCATCCGTGCATCAAAAGTACCATCCACAAATCATACAAACCAATCACACAAAAGATATAACCATGGCAAAAGGATATGTCAGCACACGTGTCAGCAGTAGAGGGGTGGGGATATTGTGTTTCCGTCAGACGTTGTCTGTCCACTTTAACTATATTCTATCGAGGCGTAACGGTTTGTTCTATGTCGTGTGTGTTGTGTAAGTGTAACATATTCAAGATTTGAAGGCTATGCCAATCTAATGCTTATAATTAAAGAAGAACTGTGCCTGTGTGTCTGTCTGTTTGTTCGCCCTGTCACTCATGAAGCACTGGACAGAATAGCATCACATTGTGTGTGGTGATGTATTAAGGTGCAGGGAGGGTCTAATAGAAACTTAATGACCGTTGTGATATTGACCTTGGAGTTTGACCTTGAAAACCGGTCAGAAGTAGGAGTAGTAATTAAAGGCTAGTAATTAGGGAATGATTGGCTGGACTGGTTACTTCCCTTGCATCATAAACCTGAGTGAAACTCAGAAAGAGAGGGGGGAGGCTTTGATGTATTGAAAATATCTGCCCCCCAAGACATGTGACCTTGCCCCTTTACCAACCCCTTTGTTGTATGAATGTCTTGATGTTGTTGTGCCTGTCATGACTCAGATCATGAACGACTCTTTACTGAGTGGTGTTTTCCCTGACCTGTACAAAACTGCTCTTGTTAAACCCTTGATAAAGAAGCCTACCATGGATCATAATGACTTGAAAAGTTATCGGCCTGTGTCCAACTTAGCATTTGTTTCCAAAATAATCGAGAAAATTGTCATTGCACAATTGTCTAACCATCTGTCAGCAAACAATTTGTTCAATCCCTCCAGTCTGCCTATCGACCCAACTTGCCAGCGCTGTTCAGTCTATGGAATCCTGCATTCATGATGTCAAATCCTGGATGACCTGCAACAAATTAAAACTGAATGATGACAAGACGGAAGCTCTGATTGTTTCCTCTCAGCGTATGTCTGCAACTATCTCTCTTCCAGAAGATCTTACAGTTGGCAATGCTTGTGTTCAGTTTTCTAAGTCGGCAAAGAATCTCGGAGTTACCCTCGATTCAAATCTTACAATGCATACACAGGTTATTAATCTCATGCGTTTCAACAATTACGAGCTCAGACGAATCAGTGCTGTTCGACACTTTCTGTCTGTTGAAGCCACGAAAACTCTTATTTCTGCCTTTATTCTTCCCCGCATTGACTATTGCAACTCCCTTCTCTGTGGCTGTCCTCAGTATCTCCTGCAACGTGTTCTAAAACTGCAAAACAGTGCAGCACGCCTCACTCTCAAGATTCCACGCTCTGATCATATAACACCTCATCTTCGTAACTTGCACTGGCTTCCAGTAGAGGCTAGAATCAAGTAGAAATTAGCTTGCCTTTGTTTCGGGGCTGTTCACTCTTCTGGTCCTGTCTATCTCTCCGAACTAGTAACTGTCTACACAGCTGCTCGCTCCCTACATTCTTCCTATGACTGCTGCACATTCAAGGTTCCTCGGGTCCACACGAAATCTTTTCATGAACGATCCTTCTACTATTTAGCACCTCATATATGGAATTCCCTCCCACAACATGTCCGCTCATCTGACTCTATCTCCGCCTTTCGCTCTGCCCTTAAAACTCACTTGTTTCGGACATATTATGATTGATTAGTGTTTGTGTGTGAGGTGGGGATGGGGGGTCCGTTTCATCGCCGAAATCTTGTGACATTTTGTTTGACAATTCTTTTATATTTCGTAAGTTGTATGTAGAATGTCTACATCTTGTAACCTTTCACACTTGTAAATGAGGTAGAAGGGTATCTTTGTTCTTGGAAAAATTGTCTGTTATAATTAGTCATGTAACTGGTATGTCGATGGCTGTATGATTTTATTTGCAGTATTGTATCTAAGCTTGATTGAGAAGGTGAATGTGGTCTATGTTTCTTCTTAGAATGTTCATATTGTTATTTTACTCTTGTGTAAGTGTGTGTGCGTGCGTGCGTGCGTGTATGTGTGTGTATGTGTGCGTGCGTGCGTTCATGTATGTGTGTGTTTGTGTTTGTATGTATGTGTGTGTGTGTGTGCCTGCGTACATGGATGCGTGCGTGTGTGTGCGTGTGTGCGTGTGTGAGGGCGCGCGCGCGCGCACGTGTGTGTGTGTGAGGAAGAAAGAACGTTGCATGCAACCATGTCTATTTTACTTTCTAATGATTCAATATTTGTTTGCCTTTAATGTTCTTGTTATCAATGTAAAGCACACTGAGCTCATGTGAGAAAGAGCGATATATATATTCCCATTATTATTATTATTATTATTATTATTATTATTATTATTATTATATTAAGAGAGAGAGAGAGAGAGAGAGAGAGAGAGAGAGAGTGTGTGTGTGTGTGTGTGTGTGTGTGTGTGTGTGTGTGTGTGTGTGTGTGAGAGAGAGAGAGAGAGAGAGAGAGAGAGAGAGAGAGAGAGAGAGAGAGAGAGAGAGAGAGAGAGAGAGAGTGTCTGAGTCTGAGTGTTTAATGTACATCAGCCATAGGCCATTATGCAAACACGAAAATGAAGTGGATGATGGGGAAGGGTGGGAAAGAGAGTGGGGTGGGGGCAGACATGGGTGATGAATGAAAAAGGCAAAGGAAAAAATAAACTAGATTGAAAAGTTATCGAATGTAGCATTCGAGAATCACCCGCGGAGTTACGCGTTGCTAGTTTTCAAGGTCACACGTCAAGGTCATGACTTTGACCTTGACCCCAAAAGGCACATTTACAATACCCAGCCAACATTCCCACTCCATGGTTGTTCGTGGAAAAAAAGAGTTCCTGTAGTTGGTGGTATTAGCTCTTCTACTACAAAACATTTCTTGTTGTTTCTGGGCATATTCAGTACAATGTTTGCTGTGTGTTGGTCTACATCTTGCCGTGGAGTGATCTTTCGCTTTGTTTTGGCCACTGGTGGTAGGTTCTGCTCAGCTGGTATAGTAGGTACCTCTTCTTGCACTATCTTGAAGAACATAGTGAGGCGCTGGTCTTTCCGCCTTGTCTCTAGTGGTGGGAGTTTTTGTTCCTCAAGCATTCTACCTATGCATCCTGGGGTCCGGTCTGAGTACTTCTGCATGATAAACCTTGCCGCTCGCCTTTGGATGTTCTCTAGTCTGTCTACATCTTTCCGCAGATATGGGTCACATACACTGGCACTGTATTCAGGCGTTGAACGCACAAGTGCAATGTAGGCTGTTCGTCTGCATTCAGATGGACAGAAACGTAGATTTCGGCGGAGAAACCCTAAAGTCGAGCTCGCTTTCTTGACCAAGTTGTCAATATGCTTTGACCATTTGAGATCATCCGTCAGAGTTACACCAAGGTATGGGTTGCAGGGGACTTGCTGCAGGATCTCTTGATTTAGGGTGTAGAAGTGGGTTGACCGGGTACGGATGCTTAAGATGTAGCACTTCTTTGCGTTGAAACGCATTCCCCATGTTTGCGCCCACTTCTCCAGTTCTTTAAGATCAGCCTGCAGGATTTGATGGTCTTGCTGCTTTGTGATAGGCCTGTAATGAAGGCAGTCGTCGGCAAACAGACGTACTTGTGATTTTACTGAGGATGGGAGGTCATTTATATGGCACAGGAATAGGATGAGGCCGAGGACGGTGCCTTGGGGTACTCCTGATTCAACTGGTGCTTCTCTCGACTCCTCACCATCCACAACGACTTTCATGGTCAGGAAGTTTTCCAGCCAACTGTGCAAGTTCCCTCTAATGCCGTAGCTTCTCATCTTATGTAGAAGTTTGGAGTGGGGAACAGTGTCGAACGCCTTAGAAAAGTCGAGGATTGCCATGTCTGTCTGTTTGCCAGCGTCAAAGTTTTTGCAGAGGTCGTTGAGTGTAGTGATGAGTTGGGTTTCGCAAGAAAAAGCCTGCTCTAAATCCATGGTTTAGGTTGGTCAGAATGTTTTCTTTTTCAAGGTGGTCAAGGAGGTGTTTGCAGATGATATGCTCAAGTAGTTTGCATAGTACAGAAGTTAGTGATACCGGTCTATAGTTCTCGGCTTAGTGTTTATCGCCTTTCTTGAACACCGGTGTGACATTAGCCTTGGTCCAGTCAGAAGGAAGACTCCCTGTGTCGACTGACCTTTGGTAGAGTGCGGCTAGGTCAGGTGCCAACTCTGATGCACACTCTTTCAGGACTTTGTTCAGTAACTGGTCTGGGCCAGGTGCTTTCTCGACTTTGATGTTTTGGAGTAACTTTTCCACTCCTTCTTTCCTAATCTTCAAACTTGTGATGGGCGCATGCTGATGCAGACTAGGCAGTGGAGATTCGGTAGTCTCACGGGTGAAGACAGAGGTGAACTGCTCAAGCAATGTTTCAGCTTTTGATTTGGCGTCACTAAGGAGGTTTCCTCTGAATTTGAGTGGTGCTGTGCCTACATTGTCTCTCTTCTTGGCCTTGATGTACTGCCAGAAGGACTTTGGGTTGTTTTGCTTAAGGCCTTCCTCAATGGTGTTTTGCAGAAAGGTCCACTCAGCCTGCCGGAATTTTCAGCAGAGTCCCAGACTACATAATTTTTTAATTATGCGTAATTAATGTGGGAGAGACAGTGGGAATGGACAAACATTGTGTGTGTGTCTATATCTATGAAGGGTGTAAGTTTTGGTAGTAGGAATAGGCTGCGTGCAAGTTTATGTGTCATGTTTTCAATATGGAGTTGCCATTTTAGCTCGTCGTCTATTATCACTCCCCGGACCCTGTGCACGCGTACTTGGTCTATGGCATTGTCATTAATACGACCATTTAAAATTAGAGGTTCTTTTTATGCTTTTGTCTTGAAGTAATTGCCATGCTTTTGGGTTTTTTTAGGGTGGGGGACCATAAGGTTTTGGTTACACCAAACAGAAACATCATGCAAAGCTGACTGAAGAGAGGTTTGAATGGAGGTTAGGTTAGTTGCACTAGAATGGAGAGAGGTGTCATCAGCAAATAGATCACACGAGACAGAGTCAGTCAATATTGATAAAGGTAGATCATTAATGAATAGACAGAATAGAAGAGGCCCTAAGACAGATCATTGGGGTACACCAGTCTGTATGATCTCAGTGCTCGAGTTTGTGCCATTACAGAAGACAAACTGTGTTCTATAAGTAAGATAGGATGCATAGAAAGATATCGTGTTTTCGTCTCGTAGATACAGCGTCAGATTTGTTAGTAATATTTCATGATTCTCAAGATCAAACGCTCTTCTTGAAGTCTAGGAATACAGAGCCTGTCATTTCGCCTTGGTTGATTGCTGAACGCCATGTATCACAGAGGTGGATTAGGGCAGCTTAACAAGAATGGTGATGTCAAAAGCCAGATTGTAAGGGGTGAAAGAGATTAGAGAGAGAGTGTGTGTTTGTGTGTGTGAGTGCGTGCGTGCGAAGCATAGCGAGCAGGACTGCTAATGTTGAATAATTATTGTTGGTTTGTTTGTAAGCAATTCTCTCCACCACTGTTGTTGTGTACTGCATGGGTGATGGTCATATAGGCAAACTTGGCTCATCCTTTTATGAGGATTAAGTTAGGTCTGTCTCCTTGTGACTGTTGCTGTGTACTGTGTGGGTGATGGTCATATAGACAAACCTGGCTCATCCTTTTATGAGGATGAAGTTAGGTCTGTCTCCCTGTCACTGTTGCTGTGTACTGTGTGGGTGATGGTCATCTAGACAAACCTGGCTCATCCTTTTATGAGGATGAAGTTAGGTCTGTCTCAGTGTGACTGTTGCTGTGTACTGTGTGGGTGATGGTCATATAGGCAAACCTGGCTCTTCCTTTTATGAGGATGAAGTTAGGTCTGTCTCCTTGTGACTGTTGCTGTGTACTGTGTGGGTGATGGTCATATGGGCAAACCTGGCTCTTCCTTTTATGAGGATGAAGTTAGGTCTGTCTCCCTGTGACTGTTGCTGTGTACTGTGTGGGTGATGGTCATATAGACAAACCTGGCTCATCCTTTTATGAGGATGAAGTTAGGTCTGTCTCCCTGTCACTGTTGCTGTGTACTGTGTGGGTGATGGTCATCTAGACAAACCTGGCTCATCCTTTTATGAGGATGAAGTTAGGTCTGTCTCAGTGTGACTGTTGCTGTGTACTGCGTGGGTGATGGTCATATAGGCAAACCTGGCTCTTCCTTTTATGAGGATGAAGTTAGGTCTGTCTCCCTGTGACTGTTGCCCATGCTTGCTAGGCGGTGGTGCCGAAAATAACTTTGGTGGAGGTAGCTAATTATGGAGAGTTTCTTCGCCTTGTTTATTTCCTTATGTCTTCTCCTAGCCTCACTATTTCAATCTTCGTTTAACTATATTCTGTTTTCCCTTTAAATTAGCGCCACGAGAGAAAAAAAAAGAACAACATGGTCATGATTACGACCTCTCCTTTTCTAGCTACAAGGAGTTTGAGGAGCTGATCTATCGCTGGAGGCTGTGTCCTGGAGAAACTCAGGAGAACTACCCCTGGAAGGTGACTGATGCTGACCTGGCCTCCCACAAACCTAAGGTATCGTTCGTTGACTCGGGATAACTACCCCTGGAAGGTGACTGATGCTGATCTGACTTCCCACAAAACTAAGGTATTGTTTGTTGACTCGGGATAACTACCCCTGGAAGGTGACTGATGCTGATCTGACTTCCCACAAAACTAAGGTATTGTTTGTTGACTCGGGATAACTACCCCTGGAAGGTGACTGATGCTGATCTGACTTCCCACAAAACTAAGGTATTGTTTGTTGACTTGGAGAACTACCCCTGGAAGGTGACTGATGCTGACCTGGCCTCCCACAAACCTAAGGTATCGTTCGTTGACTCGGGATAACTACCCCTGGAAGGTGACTGATGCTGACCTGGCCTCCCACAAAACTAAGGTATCGTTCGTTGACTCGGGAGAACTACCCCTGGAAGGTGACTGACGCTGATCTGACTTCCCACAAAACTAAGGTATCGTTTGTTGACTCGGGATAACTACCCCTGGAAGGTGACTGATGCTGATCTGACTTCCCACAAAACTAAGGTATTGTTCGTTGACTTGGAGAACTACCCCTGGAAGGTGACTGACGCTGATCTGACCTCCCACAAAACTAAGGTATTGTTTGTTGACTTGGAGAACTACCCCTGGAAGGTGACTGACGCTGATCTGACCTCCCACAAAACTAAGGTATTGTTTGTTGACTCGGGAAGGATATGGACGGTGTGTCTATACACCGGAAAATACCGGAAAATGCCGAATGGTGAATGCAGAATGGTCAAAACATACCGAAAAATGCCGAATGTTGAAGGCGGAATTATCAAAACACCGAATGGTATGGCTGAATTATGAAAACATTCTACAGAAAACCCCAAAAATTTGTTACGATGGCTTGGAGTCAAAATGGACTATCTTTAGAAAACTAATAACTTGTATATAAAAAAACAAAACTGCAGAAATATAAAAAGCAAAACCCCCTTTTTATATTTCTGCAGTCATTGTTTGATACAAGTCATTAGTTTTCGTAATAAGTTCAATAATACGTCAATGGACTATCTAAAGATAGTCGTTTTGACTCCAAGCCATCGACAATGGAAAGTGAAATTTGCCGAATAGCAAAGTGACCCCTTCCATGACACGGTCCCGATGACACATTTCCGTAGTTCGGCTATCCCGCACACTAGAATAGAATTCACGCCATACCGCATCATATCGACGTGTTTACAAACAAAACAGCGCGCGCACGCGTACGCAGAATGTCTACGTCTGGTAAACTTTAAACGCTTGTAAATGAGGTAGAAGGGTATCTTTGTTCTTGCAAAATTTGTCTATTATAATTAGTCATGTAACTGATATGTATATGGCATATGATTTTATTTGCAGTATTGTATTTAAGCTTGATTGAGAAAGTAAATGTGGTCTATTTTACTTCTTAGAATTTCCATATTGAAACTATTTTACTCTTCTATAACTCTGTGTGTGTGTGTGTGTGTGTGTGTGTGTGTGTGTGTGTGTGTGCGTGCGTGCGTGCGTGTGTGTGTGTGCGTGTGTGTGTGAGTGTGTGCGTGCGTGTATGTGTGCGTGCGTGCGTTCATGTGTGTGTGTGTGTGTGTGTGTGTGTATATGTGTGTGTGTGCCTGTGTGCATGCATGGGTGCGTGCGTGCGTGTGTGTGTGCGCGTGCGCGCGCGCGCGCGCGCGTGTGTGTGTGTGTGTGTGTGTGCGTGCGTGCGCGTGACTCTGTGTGTGTGTGTGTGTGTGTGTGTGTGTGTGTGTGTGTGTGTGTGTGAGGAAGAAAGAGAACGTTGAGTGCCAATCATCGTGTTTATTTTACTTTCTAATGATTCATTATTTGTTTGCCTTTAATGTTCTTGTTATCAATGTAAAGCGCACTGAGCTCATGTGAGAAAGAGGGCATGCGCTTCAACGCTTCCAAGTGCTACATTCTATCTTTACGCAACAAATCCAACTTCTATTACCAACTAAACAACACCATCCTCCAGCATGTTCCAACAAACCCATACCTGGGCATTCTACTATCTGAGGACCTAAAATGGGGACCACATATTTCCAACATTACAAAGAAAGCAAGCTGCACCCTTGGTTTCCTCAGACAAAATCTCTGTCGCTGCCCACCACGGTGTAAAACCAATGCCTATCTAGCTCTAGTCAGACCTTTACTAGAGTATGGGGTAGTTGTGTGGGACCCTTATCTACAGAAAAACATTGACAATATAGAACGTATACAACGGAATGCTGCCAGCTTTATCACTGGCGACTATAAGTCCACAACGCCTGGCAGTGTCACCAAACTTCTTGAAAAACCCTGAACTTCCATCCCTTCAGCAAAGGCTCCAATACCTCCGCCTGACCATGCTCTACAGAGTGGTTGAGGGGTTAGTACCGGCCTTACCCCCTGAAGACTTCATCACTTATCACAAATCAAGCAGACTCATAAGAACCAGACTTCCTTTCTCGTCAAACCCAATCAGATCTTCAGTTAGAAACAATAACAAAGCAATAAAAGTTCCCACCTCAAACACCGACCAGTTCAAAAACTCTTCCTTTGTTAGAACACCAACAGAGTGGAACCATCTGAATAACAGCATCGTCCAAGCCGCCTTCAAAAGACAGCTATCAATCAACCAACATCTGCGCAATCTCTCCCCGTCGCAGTTATGCCAGACTACTGGATTGTAGCGACGTATTTGAAAGAAGAAAGAAGAGGAGCGCTATATAAATTCCCATTATTACTAACATTCAAATGTTGTTAAAATGGTCCAAGGGAAGCAACTCCAGATATTGGACAAAAAAGCAATCCAGAGTATTGCCCCTTTGACAAGACAGGGGAAGTTGGAGTACTGTAGGCCAAGCTCAGGTGCTTTCAGCACCAAGTTGCACTGTATCAGTGCTTTCTATTTGATGATTTTCGTATTCATTGTTTAGCTTTGGCAAATGTAACCCCTGGCTGGAATATTACAGCTTTGAAATATTCATTTTAAAACAATCAAACATCCTCCGAAGTCGGAGTGTGGCTGGCGGGGTAATCAAAAACGGTCACACACGTAATGTTCTCATCCCTGGCTGGCGCATTCACAGTGTTCAGGTGCTTCGTCTGTTGGGCTGATCCCTGGAGTCTTTTAGCCAGGGTACGACAACAACAACAACAACAACAACAAAACACTCAAACAATGAAAACATAAAAGATTATGTGATGAAAAAGTCAATGTTTTTAACGATCATATTCTGTTTGCTTCAGATCTACATGCAGCTGAAGATCCGAGAAAAACTGCTGGAACATTCCAAGGACGCCACGTTCATAGTCGTGTGAGTGACACTTATTATGTTAACCCCTCGCTACTGATTTAACACATGAATGTACGATCCGAAAAGGATCACATCACACATATATGCATGCATGAGCGTGTGTGCACACAAACACACAGACAGACACACATACACACACAAATACAGACACAAACAAAACTAAAGCGTTAAGACACTAAATCACCAACAGCGCGGCAGCGTTTTTCGGCTCCAGTGACCTTGACCTTTGACCCATGACCTTCATTATCGAACTTGGCCTAGATCTCTCCATTACCTACCCGCATGCAAAATTTGAGCATCCTAAGTCCATCCGTTCAAACGCTAGAGAGGATACATACAAACATAGTCCGCCTCAGATACGAGTGAAAACATTACCAATCCGCTCTTAGACTATCTCTACGATCGCGGTTGGTAATAATACAAAACGGTCAACCACAAACGCATCCGTAGGCCTACATTGTTAACATTGAGTCATCCGCGACGAAATTGTGTGCATTGTTTCCAGCACCCTGCCCGTTCCCCGCAAGTTCTGTCCAGCTGGTCTCTACATGGCGTCGATTTACGATGTACATGTAATACATTATTACCAACCGTGATCGTAGAGAGCGGATTGGTGATGTTTTCACTCGTGTCTGAGGTGGTGTTTGTATGTTTGTATGTTTGTTTGTATGTTTGTATGTTTGTATGTTTGTATGTATCCTCTCTAGCGTTTGAACGGATGGACTTAGGGTGCTCAAATTTTGCATGCGGGTAGGTAGTAGGAAGATCTAGGCCAAGTTCGATAATGAAGGTCATGGGGTCAAAGGTCAAGGTCACTGGAGCCGAAAATGAGTAAGTCGGCACGATATGAGGCGCACGGTTGGTGATTTAGCGCCTTAACGCTCTAGTTGTGTATTGTTTCCAGCACCTTGCCTGTTCCCCGCAAGTTCTGTCCAGCTGGCCTCTACATGGCGTCGATTTACGATGTACATGTAATACATTATTGTGTATTTTTGTATTTAAACAAAAAAAATTGCTGTCCTATCTTCTGGGCCGTACAGTGGCGTTACTCCCACGCCGCTCGTTCCGAATCCCAATTCGCAGCCACAACCCGGTTTGTTCAAGTCGCAGAATCCGAGACCAGCAGTCCAAGGGGAGCGAATCTATGTCAGGCCGTCAGGAGGCAACCAACCGAGGAGACACTGCACTTCTGCTGAGTCACTTCGGTAGAGTTCAATGGAGCCTGTTCAGGACACCACCTACTAGGCCCCCTACTGACGACACTATTCTCTTAGTCGCGGAGCCAGCGTGAGTGAGGTCCTCCTCCGAGGGCGCCACCACGACCGTCCACCGACAGCTCCCCAGAACACACTGATCCCCATGACTTTGACCCGAACGCACCAAGGTATAGACTGGATTGAAAACCGAAACTGAGGTCACCATGAGAGCAGGGCATGCAAAGCCACAGAATTTGAGACATTTTTTAATTTTATGATTGATGGAAAATGAGGCCGATGATAACGATGATGATGATGCTATGGAGTTCCGTATTGGTCTGAGACTGCATGGCAGGGCTGTATTCTACGCTTCCTTTCATAATGATATCCCGGCGTTAACCAGGCCCGAGAACTACAGACACCTGCAGTGTTGGTCTTGCAATTAGAGCAACACTCTCAGAATCGCATCCGTTAAGCGGATGAAACTCGACTGTGTGGTTTCAGTCTCCCATTGAGCCCATAGCCACTCACTCTGGGTAGGAGTCGGTCCAGGACCGAAAAAACCCTCGCCTCTGATGGGACTCGAACCCAAGACCTCCCAGCCATTGTGTATTGTTTCCAGCACCCTGCCCGTTTCCCGCAAGTTCTGTCCAGCTGGCCTCTACATGGCGTCGATTTACGATGTACATGTAATACATTATATTGTGCATTGTTTCCAGCACCCTGCCTGTTCCCTGCAAGTTCCCTGCAAGTTCTGGCGTCAATTTACGATGTACATGTAATACATTATATTGTGCATTGTTTCCAGCACCCTGCCCGTTCCCCGCAAGTTCTGTCCAGCTGGTCTCTACATGGCCTGGCTGGACACCCTGACACGTGGCCTGCCCCCTACACTGCTGCTTCGCGGAAACCAGCAGAACGTACTGACCTATATCTCCTAAAAATAGCACAGAGATGGGGGATGTATCAGCACGTGCTGACCTACTTCTCCTAACAAGTGCACAGAGACGGGAATGTATCAGCACGTGCTGACCTACTTCTCCTAATAAGTGCACAGAGACGGGAATGTATCAGCACGTGCTGACCTACTTCTCCTAATAAGTGCACAGAGACGGGAATGTATCAGCACGTGCTGACCTACTTCTCCTAATAAGTGCACAGAGACGGGAATGCATCAGCACGTGCTGACCTACTTCTCCTAATAAGTGCACAGAGACGGGAATGTATCAGCACGTGCTGACCTACTTCTCCTAACAAGTGCACAGAGACGGGAGTGTATCAGCACGTGCTGACCTACTTCTCCTGACAAGTTTACAGAGACGGGAGTGTATCAGCACGTGCTGACCTACTTCTTCTTTACAATTACACAGAGATGGGCGATTACTATCCATCATGTTGCCTTCTTTACTCACACATAACACATCTGAAATACATAGTCCTCTCTGCCTTCTTTACTCACACATAACACATCTGAAATACATAGTCCTCTCTGCCTTCCTTACTCACACATAACACATCTGAAATACATAGTCCTCTCTGCCTTCTTTACTCACACATAACACAACTGAAATACATAGTCCTCTCTGCCTTCTTTACTCACACATAACATCTCAAATACATAGTCCTCTCTGCCTTCTTTACTCACACATAACACAACTGAAATACATAGTCCTCTCTGCCTTCTTTACTCACACATAACACAACTGAAATACATAGTCCTCTCTGCCTTCCTTACTCACACATAACAACTGAAATACATGGTCCTCTCTGCCTTCTTTACTCACACATAACACAACTGAAATACATAGTCCTCTCTGCTTTCTTTGCTCACACATAACACAACTGAAATACATAGTCCTCTCTGCCTTCTTTACTCACACATAACACAACTGAAATACATAGTCCTCTCTGCCTTCTTTACTCACACATAACACAACTGAAATACATAGTCCTCTCTGCCTTCTTTACTCACACATAACAACTGAAATACATAGTCCTCTCTGCCTTCTTTACTCACACATAACACAACTGAAATACATAGTCCTCTCTGCCTTCTTTACTCACACATAACAACTGAAATACATAGTCCTCTCTGCCTTCTTTACTCACACATAACAACTGAAATACATAGTCCTCTCTGCCTTCTTTACTCACACATAACAACTGAAATACATAGTCCTCTCTGCCTTCTTTACTCACACACTCACACATAACACAACTGAAATACATAGTCCTCTCTGTCTTCTTTACTCACACATAACAACTGAAATACATAGTCCTCTCTGCCTTCTTTACTCACACATAGCAACTGAAATACATAGTCCTCTCTGCCTTCTTTACTCACACATAACAACTGAAATACATAGTCCTCTCTGCCTTCTTTACTCACACATAACAACTGAAATACATAGTCCTCTCTGCCTTCTTTACTCACACATAACAACTGAAATACATAGTCCTCTCTGCCTTCTTTACTCACACATAACAACTGAAATACATAGTCCTCTCTGCCTTCTTTACTCACACATAACACAACTGAAATACATAGTCCTCTCTGCCTTCTTTACTCACACATAACAACTGAAATACATAGTCCTCTCTGCCTTCTTTACTCACACATAACAACTGAAATACATAGTCCTCTCTGCCTTCTTTACTCACACATAACAACTGAAATACATAGTCCTCTCTGCCTTCTTTACTCACACATAACAACTGAAATACATAGTCCTCTCTGCCTTCTTTACTCACACATAACAACTGAAATACATAGTCCTCTCTGCCTTCTTTACTCACACATAACAACTGAAATACATAGTCCTCTCTGCCTTCTTTACTCACACATAACAACTGAAATACATAGTCCTCTCTGCCTTCTTTACTCACACATAACAACTGAAATACATAGTCCTCTCTGCCTTCTTTACTCACACATAACACAACTGAAATACATAGTCCTCTCTGCCTTCTTTACTCACACATAACAACTGAAATACATAGTCCTCTCTGCCTTCTTTACTCACACATAACAACTGAAATACATAGTCCTCTCTGCCTTCTTTACTCACACATAACAACTGAAATACATAGTCCTCTCTGCCTTCTTTACTCACACATAACACAACTGAAATACATAGTCCTCTCTGCCTTCTTTACTCACACATAACACAACTGAAATACATAGTCCTCTCTGCCTTCTTTACTCACACATAACAACTGAAATACATAGTCCTCTCTGCCTTCTTTACTCACACATAACAACTGAAATACATAGTCCTCTCTGCCTTCTTTACTCACACATAACAACTGAAATACATAGTCCTCTCTGCCTTCTTTACTCACACATAACACAACTGAAATACATAGTCCTCTCTGCCTTCTTTACTCACACATAACACACTGAAATACATAGTCCTCTCTGCCTTCTTTACTCACACATAACACAACTGAAATACATAGTCCTCTCTGCCTTCTTTACTCACACATAACAACTGAAATACATAGTCCTCTCTGCCTTCTTTACTCACACATAACAACTGAAATACATAGTCCTCTCTGCCTTCTTTACTCACACATAACACAACTGAAATACATAGTCCTCTCTGCCTTCTTTACTCACACATAACAACTGAAATACATAGTCCTCTCTGCCTTCTTTACTCACACATAACACACCTGAAATACATAGTCCTCTCTGCCTTCTTTACTCACACATACACAACTGAAATACATAGTCCTCTCTGCCTTCTTTACTCACACATAACACAACTGAAATACATAGTCCTCTCTGCCTTCTTTACTCACACATAACACAACTGAAATACATAGTCCTCTCTGCCTTCTTTACTCACACATAACACATCTGAAATACATAGTCCTCTCTGCCTTATTTACTCACACATAACAACTGAAATACATAGTCCTCTCTGCCTTCTTTACTCACACATAACAACTGAAATACATAGTCCTCTCTGCCTTCTTTACTCACACATAACAACTGAAATACATAGTCCTCTCTGCCTTCTTTACTCACATAGTCCTCTCTGCCTTCTTTACTCACACATACCCGGTAACAATGACCTGGTCCACTCCCCCAGGACCTTGATGGCTTTACCTCACTCTCTGCACTCTTTACTTTTAATGTTTTCAGGAACAATTATTTGCACACACGCCTGTAGATAATAACATTTTCTTAACCATATAAAGGATACTTGCTGCCCAGATGCTCACACCCATACATTCAAACAGATGCATGTATACGCACGCGCACACACGTACTCAGACACATACATAGATACACCCGTGCGCATACACGTATTTAGTAGATTTAAGTGATCTTCATTAGGTCTTTGAAGTCTTGATTTATTTGCTTTTAAAAAATCATTATTAGTTTTTTAAAGACTGTATTCTAAGATTCATTTCACGTTTAAATATTACTTACTAGCAGAGGTGATAGAGGCTCTGTTTTTTGTAGATACTTATGCACATTTTCGCAATAAGTATTATGTGATTAATAAATTGATAGTTACCTTTAAGGGCTTGGGAATTTTCAGTTCCAAATAGTTTATCTGTGGTTGATAATCTTAAAGAAACGTTTGTTTTCGCACAAATAAAGTGTTCAATATTGTTCCAAAAGGTTTTTGCAACTGGACATTCACAAACGAAATGCTCCATATAATCTACTACGCCTTTGGCAAAAGTGCATTTGTTGTTTTCTTTTACATTCATTTTTGTTTACAATAGTGTTCGTAGGATAAATATTGTGTTGTATTTTCCAGTGTAAGACACGTAGTCGCAGTTCCTTTGTTGCATCTTCTGCTCTTGTCCATGTAGATTTGTTAATATTATAACCTAGTTTTCTTTGCCAAAAGTGAACAGCGTGTGGGATTTCTGGTTCTGGTCTGGTTAGCAACATTTGTTTGGGTTTAGTGTCATAGCGACCTGTTACATCTCTTGGAATGTCCTGTTCTCTTTCGCCTCTTTCATTCCATTGAAACCGCTGATTTGGAATTAAGTTAATCAATGCATTGTACCCAAGTATTGTGTTCGCTCTACTCTGTTCAATTACGTTGAGCAATTTTCATCAAGAGACAGAATTCTGTTTTCTACACGATGTATTAGGTGTTCTATGTTTTTCTATGCCTCTAGTTTGCCAAGTCTGGAAAAATAGAAGTTTATTTTTTAAAGTAATTAGTGAATTATTAAATAGTAACTGATTTTGAACATTATTTTCATGGCGTACTTTCATCCAATCTGTCAATGTTTTGAGTGTCTAAGTAGCATTTTAAAACATATTTTCCATAAGTCATTATTAACGCGGTCAAGTCCCTTTGCTTGCTGAACATTTACAGTCAATGTAAAATACATGATTGTGCTTTGCTACTATTCAAGAAGCCATTTAGGGATTTCAGACCAATTTTGTGTGTCAGTGGCGTTGGCTAATTTCCCCATCCATTTGGAGGTTGGATATATTAATTATTTTGTCATATTTAGCCCCCCCCCCCATCTTCGTATCCAGCTTGCATTACTTTTCTTCTTACCTTTTCGAAAGCTCTCCGATTGTTATACTTTTTCTGTCATAACAATTTATAAAGAATTGTGTTTAACGTATTTAATATACTAAACGGGAGACCAATCGATTGCATTACATCAATTAATTGACCTAAGAGAAATGCCTTGATAACTGTAACTTTGCCTTGAATGCTGAGATCCCTTCTATTCCATTGTCTTAACGCTGTTGCTATTATCTCGATCCTGCCTTTCCAATTGTCTTCAATGTTTTTAGCCCTTTTATCAGTCGCAAAATATATACCAAGTGTTTTTATTTTATTTACTATTGTTACCGTTACTACTTCATCATCATGTTTACCAATACTTAATGCTTTTGTTTTCTTTCAAATCTTTTGATTATGTCATCATGTCTACCAATTCTTAATGCTTTTGTTTTCTGTAGATTTAATATTAACCCAGAGAATCTTTTCAAATCTTTTGATTATGTCATCATGTCTACCAAATCTGAATGCTTTTGTTTTCTGTAGATTTAATGTTAATCCAGAGAATCTTTCAAATCTTTTGATTATATCATGTCTACCAAATCTTAATGCTTTTGTTTTCTGTAGATTTAATATTAATCCAGAGAATCTTTCAAATCTTTTGATTATGTCTATGGTTGTGTCAATATCGTTTTTATTTCTTTAAGAATAAAGTTGTGTTGTCATCCATCTGTTTTATTTTAATATATTTAGCATCAAAACCTGACGGTGATGGCAGTTTAATGCTTTCAACTGTGCTGTTTCTGATTGTACTGGCCAGAAGTTCTACAGCTAATACAAAGGCCAGGCGAGAACATGGACAACCTTGGCGGATTCCACAGATCATCCCAAAGGGATCTGATAGCCAGCCCCCCATGGTTAATGCTGCTAAAACAGTCATCGTTCAAAACATTAACCCACTCGTGGGCACCCGCTGAAAGTTGGGGACAAAGCCAGGGGGCTTCATCACAGCGACAGTGAGGTCGTCCACCAGCAGCTCCTCCCTGTAGGCCACGTTGCGGAGCATCTGCTTTCTTTGACCCCTGGCTGTCTGCAGACACTCAAGTCCCGCCCTGTAGTTGAAGCCGGATAACGACTTCCCTGTGGCATCTACGGCACATATAGTGCAAGGCAAGAGGATAACGACTTCACTGTGGCATCTACAGCATGTTATAGTGCATGGCAAGAGGGTAACGACTTCCTGTTACGCAGTGTTTTGGGCGTTTTTTGTGATGCCATATTTCTGGTTTGGAACCTCAGCGCAGTATGCGTATCACGTGACGCGCAGATGTGTATTGACCGTTTTCGTTCAGTTGAGTTCAGTTGCCATGTTTGTCTTGAATGGGACACAACGTTTTTTTTTGGTCCTCAGCTGTTAGCTTTGGGATGTTTTTTGTAAGCTGCTGTTGATGCAGGTTCGTACCTATGGGTTTACTCTCTTGTTATTTCTATGAATACAGTTGTTGCATTCCTTGTATGGAATTCTAATTTTTGGCTTCGTTTGGTGAGTTCGTTACTTGGTTGTGATAGACTTCAAGGTGGTGTGTCAAAGGTATTACTCTTTGTGAATGTTGGAAGAAGTCAATGATACTTTGCAGGTTCCAAGGTGTTGTGTTGAGTGCGTTGTTGTTTGGTAATAATCAGTTTGTTCCATTTTGATGGTGGTTTGTTCTTTGTTAACAGGAGACTATTTGGTTGGTAAGTCTCGTGGGCTGTTAACACGTACATATTTTGGATAGCTTGTATATGGTTGGTATCGATCATTTCAGCTTCTGTGGCTGGCTAGGAGAGTGGTGTGGCATGGGCCCCATCTCCTTTGACGCGCTGACTATCCTTTCCGTGCGGCGGTCTGGAGCAAAGTGACAGAGTCGGCAACACCAGGATGCACGCGGGCAGACGCGACTTCGTTCTGCACCGGCGGGCCTGGTGAAGAGAAAACGGCAGGAGTGCACTGGGAGCACCTGCGCTATTTACTGCCAGTTTGGTTTGTGGGATTGAGTAGTAGATGAAATGAGTTAGTTTTGGATAACTACGAAGGAACCTACTACTTGTGTACTTGTAAATGGAGATGGGTTTGGAAAACTGAATTGGGAGACAATTTGAGGATTAATTAAGAAAATTGTGTTATTGAAATAGTTTCCCTTTTCTAGGAATATTAAGAAAAGGCGAAACACCCGAAGGAATTTTATATTTAGTGTGGAGAGTGAACTGATGATGAATGATAATTGAATGTGAAACTTTCTTTTGATTTAATAGTTGACCAGGATTGAATTCTACCTGCTTTTGTGGACTGTTGTTGATTGTTCGTCTGTGTCGTGAGGTGTGGATAATTTGGAGAGAGAGAGAGACACGAACATTCTCATGCGCTTGCATTGTCATACATTTTGATTGTTAATGTTGGATATTTCCCCTCACGCACGGGTGTAACATTTCCCTGTGGCATCTACGGCACATATAGTGCATGTCAAGATGATAACGACTTCCCTGTGGCATCTACGGCACATATAGTGCATGGCAAGAGGGTAACGACTTCACTGTGGCATCTACGGCACATATAGTGCATGGCAAGAGGGTAACGACTTCACTGTGGCATCTACGGCACATATGGTGCATGGCAAGAGGATAACGACTTCACTGTGGCATCTACGGCACATATAGTGCATGGCAAGAGGGTAACGACTTCACTGTGGCATCTACGGCACATATAGTGCATGGCAAGAGGGTAACGACTTCACTGTGGCATCTACGGCACATATAGTGCATGGCAAGAGGGTAACGACTTCACTGTGGCATCTACGGCACATATAGTGCATGGCAAGAGGGTAACGACTTCACTGTGGCATCTACGACACATATAGTGCATGGCAAGAGGATAACGACTTCCCTGTGGCATCTACGGCACATATAGTGCATGGCAAGAGAATAACGACTTCACTGTGGCACCTACGGCACATATGGTGCATGGCAAGAGAATAACGACTTCACTGTGGCATCTACGGCACATATAGTGCATGGCAAGAGGGTAACGACTTCACTGTGGCATCTACGACACATATAGTGCATGGCAAGAGGATAACGACTTCACTGTGGCATCTACGGCACATATAGTGCATGGCAAGAGGATAACGACTTCACTGTGGCATCTACGGCACATATAGTGCATGGCAAGAGGGTAACGACTTCACTGTGGCATCTACGGCACATATAGTGCATGGCAAGAGGGTAACGACTTCACTGTGGCATCTACGGCACATATAGTGCATGGCAAGAGGGTAACGACTTCCCTGTGGCATCTACGGCACATATAGTGCATGGCAAGAGGGTAACGACTTCACTGTGGCATCTACGGCACATATAGTGCATGGCAAGAGGATAACGACTTCACTGTGGCATCTACGGCACATATAGTGCATGGCAAGAGGGTAACGACTTCACTGTGGCATCTACGGCACATATAGTGCATGGCAAGAGGGTAACGACTTCACTGTGGCATCTACGGCACATATAGTGCATGGCAAGAGGATAACGACTTCACTGTGGCATCTACGGCACATATAGTGCATGGCAAGAGGATAACGACTTCACTGTGGCATCTACGGCACATATAGTGCATGGCAAGAGAATAACGACTTCACTGTGGCATCTACGGCACATATGGTGCATGGCAAGAGGATAACGACTTCACTGTGGCATCTACGGCACATATAGTGCATGGCAAGAGGATAACGACTTCACTGTGGCATCTACGGCACATATAGTGCATGGCAAGAGGGTAACGACTTCACTGTGGCATCTACGGCACATATAGTATGGAAAGAGGGTAACGACTTCACTGTGGCATCTACGGCACATATAGTGCATGGCAAGAGGGTAACGACTTCACTGTGGCATCTACGGCACATATAGTGCATGGCAAAGAGGGATAACGACTTCACTGTGGCATCTACGGCACATATAGTGCATGGCAAGAGGATAACGACTTCACTGTGGCATCTACGGCACATATAGTGCATGGCAAGAGGATAACGACTTCACCTGTGGCATCTACGGCACATATAGTGCATGGCAAGAGGATAACGACTTCACTGTGGCATCTACGGCACATATAGTGCATGGCAAGAGGGTAACGACTTCACTGTGGCATCTACGGCACATATAGTGCATGGCAAGAGGGTAACGACTTCACTGTGGCATCTACGGCACATATAGTGCATGGCAAGAGGATAACGACTTCACTGTGGCATCTACGGCACATATAGTGCATGGCAAGAGGGTAACGACTTCACTGTGGCATCTACGGCACATATAGTGCATGGCAAGAGGGTAACGACTTCCCTGTGGCATCTACGGCACATATAGTGCATGGCAAGAGGGTAACGACTTCACTGTGGCATCTACGGCACATATAGTGCATGGCAAGAGGGTAACGACTTCACTGTGGCATCTACGGCACATATAGTGCATGGCAAGAGGATAACGACTTCACTGTGGCATCTACGGCACATATAGTGCATGGCAAGAGGGTAACGACTTCACTGTGGCATCTACGGCACATATAGTGCATGGCAAGAGGGTAACGACTTCACTGTGGCATCTACGGCACATATAGTGCATGGCAAGAGGGTAACGACTTCACTGTGGCATCTACGGCACATATAGTGCATGGCAAGAGGGTAACGACTTCACTGTGGCATCTACGGCACATATAGTGCATGGCAAGAGGATAATTCCATAGGGGTTGCTTTTCTGCTGGAATACCATCGCACCAACGGTGGAATTTCCTTTTGCATATTATCTGGGCGGGGGGGGGGGGGGGGGGGGGGGGGGGGGGGGGGGGGGGGGGAGCAAACTCGGATTAGGATCATGATACCTGGGGAAATAAAGGTGCACGCTTGAGGACCAACATGTCTGTAAAACAAAGATATCAAAACAGTCAACCTTCTACTCTCTCTCTCTCTCTCTCTCTCTCTCTCTCTCTCTCTCTCTCTCTCTCTCTCTCTCTCTCTCTCTCTCTCTCTCTTTTAATAATGTTATTATGCCTTATGTAATCCCCCTCCCCACCCTCCCACATGATGCGGGCAGTGAGGCCTATTCATTAAAATGTTCGAGTTCGAGTTCTCTCTCTCTCTCTCTCTCTCCCTGCCTCTCCCCCCCCCCCCCTCTCTCTCTCTCTCTCTCTCTCCCTGCCTCTCTCTCTCCCCTCTCTCTCTCTCTCTCTCTCTCTCCTCTCTCTGTCTCTCTCTCTCTCTCTCTCTCCCAGGCAGGCAGGCACACACACTCACACACACACACACAAATACACACACACACACACACACACACACACACACACACACACACACACACACACACACACACACACACACACACACACACACACACACTCACACAGTTTCACATACTTATTACATAATAGGCCCACATCTTTCAAAATGTCAAAAGGATAATGACTATGCATCACGAACAACATAAAATTGAAAGAATCTAACTAAATGAAGAGAGATATCGTATATTAGTAATGCAAAACAATGTGTCAATTTCACTCCACAACCCCATAATTACAAGCTGTTTTGTATGTGCATTTTCGCACACATGGGCTGAATTCACTGTTTTATACATATTTGGATGGTGTATGACTAACATGTGACACATTCCTTTCTGAACAAATAGTCAGCAAAAGCTGAGCCTGGAGAACAACACAAGCGTGAGAATACGTAACGTAGTAATGTAACGCTAGAAAGGTGCCGAATCATTCTGTGGATTGCTTCAGTGCCAATGAACATGCATGCATTACCTTTCACCAGAGTGCACCAACATGGTTATCATTTGAAGTTCACTTGCTTAAAGCTTCACTTAAACCAGAGTCTTCTGTATTTGAAACATTCTCTGAGAAAAAACAACATGTTTTCCATAAGTTAGTGGACAAATATTATTATTATTGTTGTTATTATTATTATTATTATCTTATACATGCTGCTGCTGTGTGCCCAAGCTCAGCCGCTCGGGAACTTATCTGCTGCTTGGATATTTTGTTTCTTGTTGTCTTCTTTCCTTTTTCTTTTTCTTTTTCTTTTTTACTTCTATTGTTTTGTTTTTTTCTAGTTATAAATGGGTGCATTATGCATTGTTATCTTTGCTTAGGTTAAAAACTTATTCCAATGTGATTTTATCATAGCTATTCAAGTACATTCGTGGTGCAGCCTTGTGTTTGTAACTGAAACGTGTTTGAGTGCGCTTATAAGCTGATAGCTTGTTGTGCTCATGAAATAGTGTGTGTACACTGCAATGTGTTTTGTCAATAAACTTGGTTAAAACTATTGGGGTCAAATCGTATGCAGTGTGGCTAGGCCTTTAGTGCTACACGTGACACCAGCAGGTGTTTTTTTGATAACTTTCACCTGAGCGTTACGACTTCAACATAACATTAAATCGTATGCAGTGTGGCTAGGCCTTTAGTGCTACACGTGACACCAGCAGGTGTTTTTTTGATAACTTTCACCTGAGCGTTACGACTTCAACATAACATTCTGCTTAACGTCCTGCGCCCTGGAACAGACACAAATGGGACATTAGTACATATAAAGATGGTGCGAACGATCCTGGAGGCAGTGCAACACCAGGAATGTCCCATGTTTTAGCAATACAGATGTGCATGAGCATTTCAAGGGTGATAATTCTGAATTTATAGCTTGGAGCATGCGATTTATTTTCCCTTTTTTTTAAATTCCCCATCTCGTAAAATCTGGAGAGAAAAATATTGTTTAGGATTTGATTTTGGTTTTCATCTTTCCCTTGAACTGGGAGTCAAACGGCTCTGCCATCTTGCTTTCTTTCTTTCCTTTCGTGGTTAATTAATTAATTATTTATTTAATACGTCCCTAGATTGAGTGGAGTGACGGCTAGGGGCTGCTGCTGTGGCTCCATCTCTAGGATCAATTGTTGGGACAAATCTAGGAAAATAAAAAAAATCATGTTTGCTTGTTATATTACAATTAAGATCATTTAAAACATCGGAACTTTTCTGGTATTGCTGTACCCCCAGGATCGTCCCACTATCTTTGTATCTACAAATGTCCCGCACGTACCTGTTCCGGGTCAGAGGTCATTAAACGGATGGTCGTCAAAGCCTTGAGAAGCCCTGAGGGTGTTAAACGCACTCTACAAACAGAGGGTGGGTAGTGGTGGTGGCGGTGGCGTTGGTGGTGGTAGTGGGGTGGGGTGGGGTTACCTATTCCTTCTGGTATTTGCTGGAGAAGGTGAGGAGTAGGAACAACGAGTTCTGAGACGCGTTTCCGATGTGTGAGCAAACCTAGCCCCTACGTAGGGAATCGAGGGAGTCGTTTCATTGGCCACCCCTAACTTTGAGCTAAACGAGATATCTCGATTTGCTACGTAGCCCTCGTGAGAGGTAGGGGAAGACGGGGTAAAAAGCGCATGGGCGGGTAAGAAGCCCACCCCAATTATCTCATGAAATAAAGAAAATTTCAGTCAAATTTGCCCGTGAGACGAATGCTAGACATTAACGCTCGTCTCATGGGCAAAATGAGACTGAAATTTGCTTCATTTCATGAGATAATTGGGGTGGGCTTCTTACCCGCCCATGCGCTTTTTACCCCGTCTTCCCCTACTTCGTTCGCTCAACAAAATGGCGGCGGCCAGAGTCGGATTCGTTTCCAAGATTATTCTTTTGTAAATTGTACAGTCCTGAAAGCGAATATTGACAGATTGCTGGAACATATGTGTTATATTTTAAATACAGTTGTCTTAGTGGTAATTATTAACCGTTCAATTGTTTTTTTCTGCTCTGAATTTGAACTTGATGTCTTGAAATGAACGAATGTTTTCAACAGCATACGACATTTCTCATCTTCGCTGTGTTTTCTTTTTCTTTTCATGTATTGATTCTGAACACGTTGCGGTTAAATCCCGCGAGCGTATCCATTATTGCCGGAACCGTTTTTTTACCCAACTGTTTTATTTCATTGGGAAAACAGTTTAGGATTATTTTCATACCACGGAAAATTTCAAACAAACAAAAATCAGCAAGGAAACACGAACACAAACCCTCTAAATTCAGCGTCGCCGATCAGTGTTGTCGTAAAGGATACAGGTATAGCATTAGTAGGGACTAAATAGGCCGTGAAGCCTTTAAACGTCCCGTCATTGTTGTTTTGCATCCATAATTTGTCAGGCTTTTCTGCTTGCGCGAGTTTTAGTCACTCATTAAAAAAAACATGGGCCGGGAAATTCCCGTAAAAATGGCAACCGTTCAATGCCAACCTTGCATTATGGTAACAAAAATCAAATCAAATCAACTTTATTACAAACCCCTGGGGGCACAAGAAAATGCATACACGTACCATTCACACCTGCGGCATCAAACATTCCAAACAATAGCCCAAAAGACACCATAACAGTACACATCAACATAGTATTACATAGGCTCCAAACAAAAACAACAACAAAAACCAACAAAAACACTTTTTTATTAACAGTACTCATCACCATATAGACAGGCACATTATACCATCATGCACAGATACACCTTCATACACACACACACACATATACATGCACAACACAGTTGCTGAAATTGCACATATGAATCCTTTTTTTTAAACCGCTAATTAACTTATCTCCATTAACAAATATTGACATATGAAACAAGACAAGAAACAATTAGGACATAAACTCAGACATGGTGACCAAGATGTGTGAATCATAGAAGAAGAAAAAAAATAAAAGAAAAAAGAAAAAAAATGTGAATGTGGTATGAGGTACGTGGTATCAACTAAGGTTCAGAACTCTTTTAAGATAACCTTTATGAAACAAACTAAACGACTGAGAGTTCTTTTATTTTTTGACTGAAATAAGGAATTAAACTTTATTACGTTTGGGTTTTTTTAAACAATAATTTGGCAAATAACGTTTTCTAGCATCCTGAAACGTTTGACATTCAAAAACATAATGAAATTCATCTCCTATTTATATAACACTTCGAGCAGTTGTTTAGTTTCTTAAATTATGATTATAAATCTTTCATTCTGACGAAGATAATACTAAGCTGATTCTAACCCTATCCCTTACGCCTTGAAATACAAAAGTTAAGCGAAAAAAGCTCATGCAATTTCAGATACGCTCGTGGGATTTATTGTTTTATAGTTATATTTTTTATACTTTATTTTTTCATTGCCATGAAGCTTAGCGTGCATAAAATAGAACTTGATTTTTTTTAGGCAGTGGCTATTTATCCTCTAGTTTGAAAAGAGAACCCAAGGCTATTTTAAGTTTTTCTTCACTTCTGGCTAGCTAATGCTTTCTGTGCTAAAAATATATTTTATTCAAGATGCAAATGAGTTTGCCTACTGTATGTGTGTGTGTGTGTGTGTGTGTGTGTGTGTGTGTGTGTGTGTGTGTGTGTGTGTGTGTGTGTGTGTGTGTGCGTGTGTGCGTGCGTGTGCGTGCGTGCGTGCGTGTGCGTGCGTGCGTGCGCGTGTGCGTGCGGGTGGGTGGGTGGGGGTGTGCATGCATGTGTGTGTCTGTCTGCCTGTCTGTCTCTCAATCTCTGTCACTGTCAAAATCTCTCTCTCTGTCTTTGTCTCTCTTTTCGTTTCTCTGTCTCCCATTCCTATGTATTTGCTGTCTGTGTAGCAAAGTGTGTGCTTCTGTGAGAGGGCATGCTTACTTGTGTCTAAATCACCCCCATGCACACACACACACACACACAAACACACACACACACACACACACACACACACACACACACACACACACACACACACACACACACAGACACACACACACACACAAACACACAGACACACACACACACACACACACACACACACACACAACACACACAGACACACACACACACACACACACACACACACACACACACACACACACACACACACAGACATACACACACACAGACATACACACATGCATGTGCGTGCACACACACACACATACACATTCAGTGACTGTTTGAATCACTTTTAGTGGAACAGTGTTTCCCATAGGGATAAAATCTTAGTCTTTTTTGTAGTGCAGTAAAAAAAAAGGAGCTATTTCCTTTGTTGTGAGTGAAACTCCTTTAAGTAAACTGTATAAAATATACCCCCCAAAAATAATGAAAAGTCTTGTATTGTGAAAATTTCATACAAACGATTTGGTCTAAACACATGCCTTCTGTTTCACTGAAAGAATTGGACTTACAGCACTCCGCCAAGGAGGAATCGCCGATTTGGCGGTTTGATCTCTATAGGAAACCAGAGCAAAGTGAGTGTTGCGATCTCTGTAAAGGGTGTTTTCCTGGTGACCTCGACGTGTTTCTTGCAAAAAAAACCTCATCCGTCAGGGTGCCCCTTTAATACCTTCTAAAGGTTGTAAACTGTCAGATTTAGCTAACCGCCTTTGAAAGAACTGAAATAGAGCTTAAGATATTCAGTGAAAAGAAAATACTGTTTTGACCGTTAAAACCGTTGTTTGGGTGTATATCAGGGTGCACTTAGGTGATGTTACGTTTCATCAGCAGCTCTTTTGTCAAGATTATTGATTCAGTTCAGGGATTTACATTCTGCCAGATAAAACTGGTGTGTTTGATGTTTTGGACGCGTTTGACCGTTACAAACGGTTAATACAACACAAACTGTGATTACAAAAAAAAGTAGCATCACTCGACAATCAGATTTTACAAATAACGCACCAAATTGCATTAAAATTCGTGGAATAGTTCTTCAGATATTCAAAGTTAAAGATAAAACCGTTTTTGACGGTTAAAACGGTTAATTGTATTAACAACAAACATATTGACACTAGTGACACAGTCTAACAACCAAATAATCACCAATCAGATAAAAATTAATAACTTCCACAAAACTTGTCTTCTGACACTCACATGGCACCCTAGATGAGCATAATCAGGGTTGTTGTCCTCACATCCCAAATAGGGAAAATTGGTAAGTTGTTCCTCTCCCTATAAAAACTCTGGTTTAGAGGCGACGCGCACACTTTTATCTTATCACTTGTAGCGGTGCCATAGCCGATGAGGTTTAACCGAGGCGTGGTTACCGCTACACCTATCTACTTAATTAAAAAAAATCGGGACTTTACTGGTTTCGTACTGCCTCCGGGCATTGCCTCCAGTATTGTTCCCACCATATTTGTATTTACAAATGTCCCATATGTGTCTGATTCAGACCAAGAGGACGTAAAGCACCATTTTCGTCGGCGACGCGCACACCTTCTGTCAGTTGGTTGGTCACCATGCCCTAACCATTGACACTACATTCATGCCCTAACAATTCAATAGATAAGCGCTTTCAAACTCTACCTAAAGACTGAGCGCATGGAAAACACACACTCAGGACCCCTTTTGTTCTGGTAGCCAATGTTCAAGACTCCGGACCCCTTTTGTTCTGGTAGCCAATGTTCTAGACTCCGGACCCCTTTTGTTCTGGTAGCCAATGTTCAAGACTCCGGACCCCTTTTGTTCTGGTAGCCAATGTTCAAGACTCCGGACCCCTTTTGTTCTGGTAGCCAATGTTCAAGAGAGACACGAGGTCTACGCGCGTTCTTAGACATCAACACCTCCAGTCTCCCCAGAGGCATCAATGAACCCAATGACATAAGTCAGGGGTGTGGCTCCTAAGTTAATTACACCAAGAAGTGGGAAGGTGACCACTTCCTGAGGTTGTTGAGGCTAGTTGAGGCACAGATGGGTAAACAAAGCGTGTGGTTTGAAAGTTGACCACTTCCTGAGGTTATTTAGGCTAGTCGAGGGAAACAAACTGTGTGGTTTGAAAGTTAATGTGTTCAGGAGGTAGACCGTCCTGCCAAGGCAAGATAAACAAATTCCAACGGTAATTTACTAAAGAACTGGGATTGGGCGAACTTCTGTCGGATGAATGAAACCTGTTTCCCAGAATGAGATGAATGAATTATCCTATCCCATTGGCTCTAACCAGGGGCTCTTGTGGACAAATAGTTCCCCCACCTTCTGGAAGTTATGTGCTTGTTGCTGCCTCTAATCTGTCGGTCTCTTTGAGTCAGCCTTTCTCCTTCACTTACTGTCATCTATCTTTCTTCTTTACTGGTCCATTATCCTGCTTTTTTTTCTAGAAACCCCATAAATATTTTCTCCAGACATCCTTGGCCTAGCTGTTTATTAGTTAGGCGCTTAAAGGCAGTATGACGCATCTGGGCTCATATGAAAGGAGACTGTCTGAGCAATCGACAAAGTAGGAGAACACAAATATGAAGGATTTAGCTGCCGATAATTTCTAGTTTTAATTGTTTTAAGATCAAGCCAACCTTTTTTATTTATTTAGTTTTTAAGTGAAAAGCGGAGATATTGGCTTCTTACAGTGACATTTTATGCAAAGAAGGGGCACAGAGAAGATTTACTAAGAAATGTCAGGGGACAAACAACATGAGTTATGAGGAAAGACTACAGTACTTAAAATTACCAAGTTTGGAGTATAGAAGATTAAGAGGTGATATTATTGAAGTGTATAAAATTGTACATGGCCTTTATGATCATACTACCACAACAAATTTATTAACTCTGTGTGAGGAGGATAGAACACGTGGACATAATTATAAACTTTTAAAGAAAACTACTAACACTAAATTGGCACAAACTTTCTTTGCTAACAGGATCATTAATGCATGGAATGATCTAACCAATGAGGCAGTAAATGCAAAATCATTAAATGCTTTTAAAAATTCAATAGATAAGCACTTTCAAAATATTATGTATGTAATGACTCTTACAAAATTAGATCAGTAGCATAACACAACCGCTAAGTAGCCATCGGTTTTTACGCCGATAATCAAAAACGAAATGAAGTCTGCAATTAGGGGAAGACGGGGTAAAAAGCGCATGGGCGGGTAAGAAGCCCACCCCAATTATCTCATGAAATAAAGAAACTTTCAGTCACATTTGCCCATGAGACGAATGCTAGACATTAAGGCTCGTCTCATGGGCAAAATGAGACTGAAATTTGCTTCATTTCATGAGATAATTGGGGTGGGCTTCTTACCCGCCCATGCGCTTTTTACCCCGTCTTCCCCATATGTAGAGCGCAAAAAGCCTACAGAGCCTTATTTCATATCATTTCATATCATACCAATGCTCTTATGCAAGATGTAAAGAAGAGAGACTGCCATCACGATTATGCATTGTACATGTTAATATTTGTATAGATTGTTTATCTGGCTCCAAACATGCATGATGTTGCAAAGACAGGCCGACGTAATGGAAATACAGATGAAGATATTTGGATAGTTTAAGAGGTACCATCATGCCTAATGCGTGGACATCAAGATGACTGCCCTTCATCACCCATAGTATTTCACAGCATGAACCTTACTAGAGTTACTACTGTTATAATCTGCAGATTTAACGCTACAAAACCACAATGGAAAGAGGTAAAAGAACTGTTGGACACTGTCTACATCATTATGTCTTATGAAAGACACAGGCCAGGTACAGAAATAATGCCACTGATTGACACACATCAAAGTGACGAAAAGCGAAAGTGGCCATCTTGAACTGCCAGCGGAATTTGACAGGAAGCCAGTGGAGCTCAGCCAACAAAGGTGTGATGTGCTCACGCTTTCCTTTGCCAAGAACAAGCCGAGCCGCACTGTCCTGCACTTGACTTGACTTGATTTGACGGACACAGACACAGACACACACAGACACACACACACACACACACACACATACACACACACACACACACACACACACACACACACACACACACACACATACACACACATACACACACACACACACACACACACACACACACACACACACACACACACAACACACACACACATTCAAGTATAGTTCCCACGGCAGTAAATACAGTTTGTACAGAGCAACCACATTTTCGGACATTATGACTATGAAATAGAAGATCAAACATTAGCAGTAACTGAGCATCGCAACAATTTCACAACAGTAAAATCAATGTCCCATCTGTGCCTTTTTGATTTCCAATTAATTATCTTCTTTGAAATTTGTCATTTATTCAGAACTAGCCGGCTACTACCCGCTTCGCGGATAATAAGCGTAGTCAACTGTATTAAGAATCCACTGTATTATTATTTGCGTGTTGGGTTGATTGTTAAGATAAAAAAAATAAAAAAATTGGACGCAAGTTCGAACCCGGAACATTTGTGTGAGTGTGCGACGACTTAACCATTAGGCTATTGTATCTTGCTGCTGTCTGTTGAAAACTTTGTCTTATCATATAGTAAAAAGCCAACTGTCCGTCCGTGTGTGTGTGTGTGTGTGTCTGTGTGTGTGTGTGTGTGTGTGTGTGTCTGAAACACGAAACGGGCCTTATAACTCCGCCGTTTTTTCGACCGAATCGCTTCAAATTTGCTGTGAGCCCTCACTGGGCGATGGCAACGGCAACTGTGGCGGCCGTATCATTTGCACGGTTTCGCAAATGCGCGAAACGCGCATCCGCCGGCCTCTCGGCGCCCGTATCTCCAGCGTTTCTGGGCCGATTGCCTTCGAATTTGGCAGGAAGATGACCGGGGCCGGGGACTATCCGTGTGCCAAACCGGAAGCGCATCCATTACTTAGGCGCATAACAGCAGCATGATGCAAAACGGGCCTTATAACTCCGCCGGTTTTCAACCGAATCACGTCATATTTGCTGTCACAGGGGCAAAGTCAGCAAATTTGAAGAGAAGGAGAGCGCGTCACTCTCAGAGCAGCGCCAACGGGAAACGGGGCTTTATAACTCTGCCGTTTCTTAACGAAATCGCTTCAAATTTGCTGTACTCAGCGTTACCAGTACTTGGCCTTACCGTTACTAGGCGCTACCGTTACTAGGGAGAGCGCATCACTCTCAGAGCAGCGCCAACGCGAAACGGGGCCTTATAACTTCACCGTTTCTTAACCAAATCGCTTCAAATTTGCTGTACTCAGCGTTACCAGTACTTGGCATTGCCGTTACTAGGCGTTACCGTTACTAGGCGTTACTGGTACTCGGATTTGCGCTAGTAATTGTAAAAAGCAGTGGGTAGAACCACTGAGCTGGTCGACTCGCTTTCTAATTACGCTAACTACGCTAATTACGGAACGTGTTGCAAAATGTAAGTACCCTATGTTACCCTGGGATCATCCATCTGGATACTGCGAAAGTTTGGCGGCGATAAAACCACGCTAAATATGGTTTTATCCCGTACAAACACACACACATACACACACACACACACACACACACACACACACACACACACACACACACACACACACACACACACACACACACAACACACACGCGCGCGCGCACACACACACACACACACACACACACAGCTCGGTTATATATAGAGATTATCAACTTAAAAGTTTTGTTCTTAGGCTGTTTTTGCCCTGGTTGCCTTTCTTGTTTGTTCTTTGGTGGTCCAGTCCAAGATCTTTTGTTGGATGTGAAGGTTGTGACCAAGGTCCAGTCCAAGATCTTCTGTTAGATGTGAAGGTTGTGACCAAGGTCCAGTCCAAGATCTTCTGTTGGATGTGAAGGTTGTGACCAAGGTCCAGTCCAAGATCATTTGTTGGATGTGAAGGTTGTGACCGAGGTCCAGTCCAAGATCTTCTGTTAGATGTGAAGGTTGTGACCAAGGTCCAGTCCAAGATCTTCTGTTGGATGTGAAGGTTGTGACCAAGGTCCAGTCCAAGATCTTCTGTTAGATGTGAAGTTTGTGACCAAGGTCCAGTCCAAGATCTTCTGTTGGATGTGAAGGTTGTGACCAAGGTCCAGTCCAAGATCTTCTGTTAGATGTGAAGGTTGTGACCAAGGTCCAGTCCAAGATCTTTTGTTGGATGTGAAGGTTGTGACCAAGGTCCAGTCCAAGATCTTCTGTTGGATGTGAAGGTTGTGACCAAGGTCCAGTCCAAGATCTTCTGTTGGATGTGAAGGTTGTGACCAAGGTCCAGTCCAAGATCTTCTGTTGGATGTGAAGGTTGTGACCAAGGTCCAGTCCAAGATCTTCTGTTGGATGTGAAGGTTGTGACCAAGGTCCAGTCCAAGATCTTTTGTTGGATGTGAAGATTGTGACCAAGGTCCAGTCCAAGATCTTCTGTTGGATGTGAAGGTTGTGACCAAGGTCCAGTCCAAGATCTTCTGTTGGATGTGAAGGTTGTGACCAAGGTCCAGTCCAAGATCTTTTGTTGGATGTGAAGATTGTGACCAAGGTCCAGTCCAAGATCTTCTGTTGGATGTGAAGGTTGTGACCAAGGTCCAGTCCAAGATCTTTTGTTGGATGTGAAGATTGTGACCAAGGTCCAGTCCAAGATCTTCTGTTGGATGTGAAGGTTGTGACCAATAAAAGGAGAAATTACATTATTTGCGATCACATTGGCCGTAACCATTTTGTTTGGATTGCTGTGATGTGTTCTCTGTTGCACTGGGCCTGTAGTCATGAGTGCGTCATAGATTTTCAAATCTGGGATTAGTATTTAAATTAGGCTGAACAACTAATCGCTTTGGGAGATTAGTCTAATGTACCTACTGATCCCCGTTTTGAATGTCTAAGCCACTCTCATGACTACAGGGCCTGAACTCTTGAAAATGGGTCTCTCTGTCTTTCTTCCTTCCCTCAAAATCAAGGGGTTTTGCCAGAAAGTAGGGGACGCCTATTGATACATTACCTCTTAAGGATAGAAATCTCTATCTCAAGGGCAGATAATAAGCTCTAAAACTTTCATCCTAGATACTGCTGGTAGAGGGCTACAACTGTATACTGTGTAAGGTTTATACTTTTGGCTTAATAGTAAGAACACTTGTTTTCTTCAAAAGGTACGGATTACAAGACCTGTTACAGAATATGTACCACCAAGTTACTGACATCCTACCAGGGGGGTTATAGCACTAATTACAAGACCTGTTACAGAATATGTACCACCAAGTTACTGACATCCTACCAGGGGGGTTATAGCACTAATTCAACAGTAGATTGCTCGTGACTTGGCTTTCAGCTATAGCCCTTTCTTTGTTTCTAGATGTTCTAGTTATATTAGTTTCTGTTACGCCAAAATAAATCTTATGTCATTTTCTCATCAAAGGCTTGCAGTCACTTAAAACAAGGTTTCTGAATGCCTTAGAGCGGTTGCGCCATTGACAAGACACAGGAGATACGAATTACATGACAGAAGCACGAATTGCATGACTGTGGCTAAGTTAGTTTTGATTTGAATATTTCATTTTACAAAAAAAGACAGCATTTATCCTAACACTTTAAATATTTGTTGAGTGGCATTTAGAGTTATAATTTTTGTATTGGTGCGTAGAATAACAAATAACAAAACAGTACCCAAAATAATATCAGATGCTGCCAGAAATAATTTTCGCTTGCTTTACAAAAGGGTTTCGGCTTTGTCACAGTTTGGTTGTGATAAAATATTTCCCACACATTGTCCAAACTTCACATACCGTTAACCCTTAATATTCTACCGTTTGCTAGGAAACCTGGTGGTACAAATCGCAGGACAGGTACTATATCAACAAGTCTCCCCTATTTTCATTATTCTAGGCAAAAGCCAGAAGGTGCTAAGCTTTTTTAAGCTTAACAGCAGCGTAGCGAAAGATGGGTGTTGTTTTCAGGGCTGTCTATTTGTTTTTTTCTATCTGTTTCACCACGATAGCGTTTGAACGAACGACCCTAGGACCCTCCAGTTGTGCACGCAGATAGGTCGCTAAGATATGTCGGCGATATTTGAAGATGAAGGTCATCGCTCACGGGTCAAGGTCACTGGAGCCAAAAATGCTGCCGCGCTGCTGGTTGATTTACCATGTTCACTCTCTTGTTTTTTGTGTTCAGTACCTTCTGGCTTTTACCAAAAAGAATGATATTGTTTCTAACATATTATACCCTTATGCGCTAAACCAAAGAATGCGCTAAAAGTGTAATTGAGTGATTATTGGATGTAGCTTTCAATTTGCCACCAAATAAGGAAATCTTGCAAACACACAAACACACACATGTTCCCATGCATACACACACATTACAGCACAAACTGAAGGATAGACAGGCAGACATACACACACACGTGTGCCCATGCATACACAAACACACACATATTTGCGCATGCATACACAAACACATATATATATTACAGTACAGACTGAAAGATACAGGCAGACAAACGCACATCATAGATCACACATTGTACAGTCTGGAACACTTCTGTTTATTCTTATATGCTTTCTCTTTTAGCACAAATGTAAATGATGAGCATTATTGACTGTCGCTGAATTCAGCTTGTAGACACACAGTAACAATTATGACAAAGGAGCACCAGTAGAGAGCACCGTAATTAGGTGAAAATGACAGTAGCACCAGCAGTGTTTTGCAAATACATGAACAGCACCTAACCAGCAGTTTTATGCAAATACGTGTATAGCACCAGTGCTTTAGTAATTCTATAAAGTTACTACAGCAGCAATAGTCCAGTAACTCTTTGAAATACCCACAAAGCAACAGTCCAGTAACTCTTTGAAAATACCCACAAAGCAACAGTCCAGTAATTCTTTTAAAATACCCACAAAGCAACAGTCCAGTAATTCTTTTAAAATACCCACAAAGCAACAGTCCAGTCCAGTAATTCTTTTAAAATACCCACAAAGCAACAGTCCAGTAATTCTTTTAAAATACCCACAAAGCAACAGTCCAGTGATTCTTTGAAAATACCCACAAAGCAACAGTCCAGTGATTCTTTTAAAATACCCACAAAGCAACAGTCCAGTGATTCTTTTAAAATACCCACAAAGCAACAGTCCAGTAATTCTTTTAAAATACCCACAAAGCAACAGTCCAGTAATTCTTTTAAAATACCCACAAAGCAACAGTCCAGTAATTCTTTGAAAATACCCACAAAGCAACAGTCCAATAATTCTTTGAAAATACCCACAAAGCAACAGTCCAATAATTCTTTGAAAATACCCACAAAGCAACAGTCCAATAATTCTTTGAAAATACCCACAAAGCAACAGTCCAGTGATTCTTTTAAAATACCCACAAAGCAACAGTCCAGTGATTCTTTTAAAATACCCACAAAGCAACAGTCCAGTGATTCTTTTAAAATACCCACAAAGCAACAGTCCAGTAATTCTTTTAAAATACCCACAAAGCAACAGTCCAGTAATTCTTTGAAAATACCCACAAAGCAACAGTCCAGTGATTCTTTTAAAATACCCACAAAGCAACAGTCCAGTGATTCTTTGAAAATACCCACAAAGCAACAGTCCAGTGATTCTTTTAAAATACCCACAAAGCAACAGTCCAGTAATTCTTTGAAAATACCCACAAAGCAACAGTCCAGTGATTCTTTGAAAATACCCACAAAGCAACAGTCCAGTAATTCTTTGAAAATACCCACAAAGCAACAGTCCAGTAATTCTTTGAAAATACCCACAAAGCAACAGTCCAGTAATTCTTTGAAAATACCCACAAAGCAACAGTCCAGTAATTCTTTGAAAATACCCACAAAGCAACAGTCCAATAATTCTTTGAAAATACCCACAAAGCAACAGTCCAGTGATTCTTTTAAAATACCCACAAAGCAACAGTCCAGTAATTCTTTGAAAATACCCACAAAGCAACAGTCCAGTGATTCTTTTAAAATACCCACAAAGCAACAGTCCAGTAATTCTTTGAAAATACCCACAAAGCAACAGTCCAGTAATTCTTTGAAAATACCCACAAAGCAACAGTCCAGTTATTCTTTTAAAATACCCACAAAGCAACAGTCCAGTGATTCTTTTAAAATACCCACAAAGCAACAGTCCAGTAATTCTTTGAAAATACCCACAAAGCAACAGTCCAGTTATTCTTTTAAAATACCCACAAAGCAACAGTCCAGTTATTCTTTTAAAATACCCACAAAGCAACAGTCCAGTGAAAATTCTTTTAAAATACCCACAAAGCAACAGTCCAGTGATTCTTTTAAAATACCCACAAAGCAACAGTCCAGTGATTCTTTGAAAATACCCACAAAGCAACAGTCCAGTTATTCTTTTAAAATACCCACAAAGCAACAGTCCAGTGATTCTTTTAAAATACCCACAAAGCAACAGTCCAGTAATTCTTTGAAAATACCCACAAAGCAACAGTCCAGTAATTCTTTGAAAATACCCACAAAGCAACAGTCCAGTAATTCTTTGAAAATACCCACAAAGCAACAGTCCAGTGATTCTTTTAAAATACCCACAAAGCAACAGTCCAGTGATTCTTTGAAAATACCCACAAAGCAACAGTCCAGTAATTCTTTGAAAATACCCACAAAGCAACAGTCCAATAATTCTTTGAAAATACCCACAAAGCAACAGTCCAGTAATTCTTTGAAAATACCCACAAAGCAACAGTCCAGTGATTCTTTGAAAATACCCACAAAGCAACAGTCCAACAGTAATTCTTTGAAAATACCCACAAAGCAACAGTCCAATAATTCTTTGAAAATACCCACAAAGCAACAGTCCAGTAATTCTTTGAAAATACCCACAAAGCAACAGTCCACCCACAAAGCAACAGTCCATTCTTTGAAAATACCCACAAAGCAACAGTCCAGTGATTCTTTTAAAATACCCACAAAGCAACAGTCCAGTGATTCTTTTAAAATACCCACAAAGCAACAGTCCAGTGATTCTTTGAAAATACCCACAAAGCAACAGTCCAGTAATTCTTTGAAAATACCCACAAAGCAACAGTCCAGTGATTCTTTGAAAATACCCACAAAGCAACAGTCCAATAATTCTTTGAAAATACCCACAAAGCAACAGTCCAGTATTCTTTTAAAATACCCACAAAGCAACAGTCCAGTAATTCTTTGAAAATACCCACAAAGCAACAGTCCAGTGATTCTTTTAAAATACCCACAAAGCAACAGTCCAGTAATTCTTTGAAAATACCCACAAAGCAACAGTCCAGTTATTCTTTTAAAATACCCACAAAGCAACAGTCCAGTTATTCTTTTAAAATACCCACAAAGCAACAGTCCAGTTATTCTTTGAAAATACCCACAAAGCAACAGTCCAGTGATTCTTTGAAAATACCCACAAAGCAACAGTCCAGTGATTCTTTGAAAATACCCACAAAGCAACAGTCCAGTAATTCTTTGAAAATACCCACAAAGCAACAGTCCAGTGATTCTTTTAAAAATAGTCCAGTAATTCACAAAGCAACAGTCCAGTGATTCTTTTAAAATACCCACAAAGCAACAGTCCAGTAATTCTTTGAAAATACCCACAAAGCAACAGTCCAGTAATTCTTTGAAAATACCCACAAAGCAACAGTCCAGTGATTCTTTTAAAATACCCACAAAGCAACAGTCCAGTGATTCTTTTAAAATACCCACAAAGCAACAGTCCAGTGATTCTTTTAAAATACCCACAAAGCAACAGTCCAGTGATTCTTTTAAAATAGTGACAAAGCAACAGTCCAGTGATTCTTTTAAAATACCCACAAAGCAACAGTCCAGTGATTCTTTTAAAATACCCACAAAGCAACAGTCCAGTGATTCTTTGAAAATACCCACAAAGCAACAGTCCAGTGATTCTTTTTTGAAAATACCCACAAAGCAACAGTCCAGTAATTCTTTGAAAATACCCACAAAGCAACAGTCCAGTGACTCTTTTAAAATAGTGACAAAGCAACAGTCCAGTGATTCTTTTAAAATAGTGACAAAGCAACAGTCCAGTGACTCTTTGAGAACACAAAGCAATAGTCAAGTTTAAATAAAGCAACAGTCCAGTGACTCCCACACTGTCAAAAGTCCAGTATTTCTCTGAAAACATCCACAGTTCTAATAGTCCAGTATTTCTCTGAAAACATCCACAGTTCTAATAGTCCAGTATTTCTCTGAAAACATCAGTTCCAGCATTTCCAGTATTTCTCTGAAAACATCCACAGTTCCAATAGTCCAGTATTTCTCTGAAAACATCCACAGTTCCAATAGTCCAGTATTTCTCTGAAAACATCCACAGTTCCAATAGTCCAGTATTTCTCTGAAAACATCCACAGTTCCAATAGTCCAGCATTTCTCTGAAAACATCCACAGTTCCAATAGTCCAGTATTTCTCTGAAAACATCCACAGTTCCAATAGTCCAGTATTTCTCTGAAAACATCCACAGTTCCACAATTAATAAATAATCAACCTTGATTAATTGAGGGTCAGTTAAACATATATAAACTTAAATATTAAACATATATAATGTGTAAAATATATATCAACTATCATGTGTAAAGGTTATAGCAACTTTCGTCTATAAATAATCAACCTTGATTAATTGCTAAATCGTCGTGCAATTACAGTGCACACTCAACAAATCCCACACTATACAATAGTTCATAATAATATTCAACATGTCCTTTCATAAGACAGATTCACGGCTAGCTATAATATGGGATGGAGTAATTTGCTCCCAGAACTGATTTGCATAGAGAGAAATAAAATGAACAGATACACGAATTTCTTATCCCCACGGGGGGTCTTCCCTGCAAATAGTCCCCCCACCTTCTGGAAGTTCTGTGCTTGTAACTTCCTCCAATCTGTCTCTTTTTGACTCTACCTTTTCCCTTGCTTTTGTGTCATCTACTATCTTTCTGACGTTTGTCCCATTCTCCTGCCTTCCCCCCTAAAAAACCAACAACAAAAAACATCTTCCATATAGTTTTCTCACTTTGAGCACCTCCGAAATCGGAATGGGTCGGCTGAATGCAGCGAGGACACCAGTGAAACCTGGCAAAATGAACACTTACGTACCCGTTGTGGCCTTATGGCCCAGGAACGCAGAAGAAGAAGAAGCAGCATTTCTTATCAAAGATATTGTGATCCTTCGCTCAAATGGCTTTTATCATTGGTTGACATTATTCTGTAGCCGAAGCCAAAAGTAAAGTGACAGCTGTATAGCAATGTTTAGGCAGAAATGGTTCCTCCTGGCACAGTCCAGAGTTCTGAGGAAGCCATGACTCTCAAACTGGGGCCTTCCATTGGCTTTAAGTGCTGCAGCCTAGGGGGGTGGTTGGCCTCCGAGAACCTACCCCGAATAATATCATCAGCTGTCATCAAATCCTTTTAGCCTTCAAAGAGTGGGAATGTACCCTGGGAAAGGCATCTCCACAATAAACTAATTCTAGCTCAGCGGAGCAGAATCCCTGCAGCTCTCTCTGCTGCCTGGCAGTCGTGGTGGGAAGAGACAGACTGCTATTCCAGAGTTCATGGGTGAACGGGATCCGCTTAGCTATCTGGATATTTAGAAAATCATCGAAACTTTCTTGATATCGCAGTACCTCCAGGACAGTCCCACAATCTTTATATCTATTAATGTCCGACACGTGCCTGTATGGGTGAACGGGATCCGCTTAGCTATCTGGATGTTTAGAAAATCATCGGAACTTTCTTGATATCGCAGTACCTCCAGGACCGTCCCACAATCCTTATATCTATCAATGTCCGACACGTGCCTGTTTCAGCCTGGGAGACTGTTCTTCTGGCATGCAGACAAAGTCGCTGTATCAAACTAGTCTGCTCCTACGGATTTTCTTGTAATTTCTTACTTACCCTCCGTTTTCCTCAGGCCCTGGCCTTGGGGATAAAGTCCAACAGGGTGAGGGTGTTGGTGCGATGGCGGGGGGTGGTGTGCGGCTGGCGCACAAATGGGTAGACGGTGACCAGCCGCCACAACATTGTCCTCCACTCCTTGCTGAACTTGTGCTCCACCACCCACGTGCACGCCTTCCCATGGTGTTTCCCGATCGTTTGCCTGTAGACAAACAGGCAACGAGGAACATCAAAGAAGTGCTGGCTGACAGTATTCACCCGTATAATCAGCAGAAAGTAATGCAAGTAAAATCACACCAAGAAGCATGGCTATAGTTTTGAAAGCACAACCCTAATCATAATTATAAAACTCAACGAAAACTAAACCAGCCCAAGCAGTTGTACTCAAATCGGAATAGTTCCAATGGGCCAAGCAGATGGTAGACTATAAACTTTTGTTGAAAAATAATTGTTAAAAAACAAATGTACAAATCAACGACTTACGACAGAGAACTGAATATAATCCCTAAAAGGTACACAACTGTTATCAAGGCACCTGCAGTACTTATTCACCTAGCTCATTGCCAAAAAAGGCACATACCTGTTATTAATACGCCTACGATACTTATCCACCTAGCTCATTGCAGGAAAAGGTACACAACTGATATCAAGACACCTACAGCAATTATTCGCCTGGCTCATTGCAGTAAAGAAAAAGGCACACAACTGCTATCAAGACACCTACAGCACTTATTCATTTAGCTCACTACCAGGAAAGGGCACACAACTGCTATCAAGACACCTACAACACCCATCCACCTGGTTCATTGCAATAAAAAAAAAAAAAAGGCACACAACTGCTATCAAGACACCTACAGCACTTATTCACCTAGCTCACTACCAGGAAAAGGTACACAACTGCTATTAAGACACCCACAGCACCTATCCACCTAGCTCACTACCAGGAAAAGGCACACAACTGATATCAAGGCACCTACAACACCCATCCACCTAGCTCACTACCAGGAAAAGGTACACAACTGCTATCAAGGCACCTACAGCACCCATCCATCTAGCTCACTGCCAGGAAAAGGCACACAACTGCTATCAAGGCACCTGCAGCATTTATCCACCTAGCTCACTACCAGGAAAAGGCACACAACTGCTATCAAGACACCTACAGCACCTATCCACCTAGCTCACTGCCAGGAAACGGTACACAACTGCTATCAAGGCACCTGCAGCATCTATCCACCTAGCTCACTACCAGGAAAAGGCACACAACTGCTATCAAGGCACCTACAGCACCTATCCACCTAGCTCACTGCCAGGAAAAGGTACACAACTGCTATCAAGACACCTGCAGCATCTATCCACCTAGCTCACTACCAGGAAAAGGTACACAACTGCTATCAAGACACCTGCAGCATCTATCCACCTAGCTCACTGCCAGGAAACGGTACGACCTAAAGAGGAGCAGACCCAGGATGGACATAAAAAAAGAAGTCAGAAGTTTGTTCCCTTACCCTTAATCCTACATAGAACATCGTAATCAAAACAGAAAGAAATGTGCAACTACAAATCAATGTGAATTCAGACTATGAAGTAGGATTCTAGTCACGATACTTTTAGACATAACACACAACGGTCGTTAATGCAGACTATGAAGTAGGATTCTAGTCACGATACTTTTAGACATAACACACAACGGTCGTTAATGCAGACTATGAAGTGGGATTCTAGTCACAATACTTTTAGATATAACACACAACGGTCGTTAATGGAGACTATGAAGTAGGATTCTAGTCACGATACTTTTAGACATAACACACAACGGTCGTTAATGCAGACTATGAAGTGGGATTCTAGTCACGATACTTTTAGACATAACACACAACGGTCGTTAATGCAGACTATGAAGTAGGATTCTAGTCACAATACTTTTAGACATAACACACAACGGTCGTTAATGAAGACTATGAAGTGGGATTCTAGTCACGATACTTTTAGACATAACACACAACGGTCGTTAATGCAGACTATGAAGTAGGATTCTAGTCACGATGCTTTTAGACATAACACACAACGGTCGTTAATGAAGACTATGAAGTGGGATTCTAGTCACGATACTTTTAGACATAGCACACAACGGTCGTTAATGCAGACTATGAAGTGGGATTCTAGTCACGATACTTTTAGACATAACACACAACGGTCGTTAATGCAGACTATGAAGTAGGATTCTAGTCACGATGCTTTTAGACATAACACACAACGGTCGTTAATGAAGACTATGAAGTAGGATTCTAGTCACGATACTTTTAGACATAGCACACAACGGTCGTTAATGCAGACTATGAAGTGGGATTCTAGTCACGATACTTTTAGACATAACACACAACGGTCGTTAATGCAGACTATGAAGTAGGATTCTAGTCACGATACTTTTAGACATAACACACAACGGTCGTTAATGCAGACTATGAAGTGGGATTCTAGTCACAATACTTTTAGACATAACACACAACGGTCGTTAATGCAGACTATGAAGTGGGATTCTAGTCACGATACTTTTAGACATAACACACAACGGTCACAAAAACTATATTTATCATTGAGAATTTTTCTTGCAATCACCAAAAACAAAATCACAACGAATTTGCCATGCACTTACCTATGTGAACCGCCTGTGTCCCTTGGCGGGCCTTACACGGCCACAATGCCATGTTTTTCTAACAAGTGTCCGGATAAAGGCCTTGTCGCCACAAAAACGGGCATTGTTGGCGTCAGCCTGCTCGTTGTGGCGCTCCTCTAAGTGATCACTGCAAAGAATGGAGACATGATCATTAAAACCATCATCCTGTTTGTCTGCACAGAATGTGGGCCCTGCAAGGGATGGAGATTAAAACCATCATCCTATTTATCTGCACAGAATGTGGGCCCTGCAAAGGATGGAGGCATGATCATTAAAACCATCATCCTATTTGTCTGCACAGAATGTGGGCCCTGCAAGGGATGGAGATTAAAACAATCATCCTATTTATCTGCACAGAATGTGGGCCCTGCAAGGGATGGAGACATGATCATTAAATGAATCATCCTGTTTGTCTGCACAGGATGTGGGCCCTGCAAAGGATGGAGACATGATCATTAAAACCATCATCCTATTTGTCTGCACAGAATGTGGGCCCTGCAAGGGATGGAGACATGATCATTGGTGGAAGTTCAGTTTAACGTTGCGTATCGGCTTTCGCCATGTACGACATATGATCAGTAAAACCATCATCCTATTTGTCTGTACAGAATGTGGGCCCTGCAAGGGATGGAGGCATGATCATTAAAACCATCATCCTATTTTTGTCTGTACAGAATGTGGGCCCTGCAAGGGATGGAGGCATGATCATTAAAATCATCATCCTATTTGTCTGCACAGAATGTGGGCCCTGCCAAGGATGGAGACATGATAATTAAAATCATCATCCTATTTAGTACAGAATGTGGGCCCTGCAAGGGATGGAGACATGATCATTAAAATCATCATCCTATTTAGTACAGAATATGGGCCCTGCAAGGGATGGAGACATACCCACATTAAAACCATCATCCTATTTATGTCTGTGCAGAATGTGGGCTGTGCAAGGGATGGAGACATGATCATTAAATCCATCATCCTGTTTGTCTGCACAGAATGTGGGCCCTGCCAAGGATGGAGACATGATAATTAAAATCATCATCCTATTTAGTACATAATGTGCTCTGCAGGGGATGTAGACATGCTCATTATAACTATCATCCCATTAATGTCAACAGACGCACACGCACGCGTGCACACACGCGTGCACACACGCGAGTGAACGCGTTATTGCACATAGACACACACACACACGCAGACCCGCACACATTTCATCAAACATTCAGAAAACACATTATCACTGAAACGCACACAAACTTATTCAACATCAGACCTGTTTACCCTTATAATGAACAACCTGCAATTTGCCATAGAAAAAACCCGGAATTTGAGCAGAAGAAAAACCAGAATTCACATCACAATATCGCTTATGCCTCCATGCGAAATGTTGAAGTCATCGTTGCAATACTTGCGGAGTGCATGCTCGTCTCCAAAACGTGAACCTGTTATTCCTGGCACTTTCAAATACTTTTGATAAAACTTCTGCTTCACTTTTGGCCGTTTCACCCTATCACTGCTGTCGTTTGTTGAAGAGTTATGGCGCTTGCCGCCTGCGGGTGACTTGCCAGACATGTTTGGCGCAAAACTGATCTCCGCCAACACGAAATACTATTATTGGTTCAGGGGGGTCCATGGATCAATGAAAAAATCGCATCTCAGAACTCCAAGGTTTCAGTCAACCCTTGCGTCTTTTAATACAAACGGAAACAAATAATAGACGGCTTTTTTTTAATCCCGGGATTTTCAGCGTTCACCCAGAATTTATTATTTTACCAAGAAGTTTTGCAAATTCCCAGGATAATTCCGGCAAAACCGGGATGGTAAACAGGTCTGCAACATACACTTACAAATACGCGCACACACACACACAAACACGCACTCACTCACATAGTTACACAAAACACTCATGTGTACTCACACTCACAGACACATATTGGCACACACTCACTCCCCACCCCCTCCCGTCTCTCCAGCCGAGCACAATCTTTCCTGCCCGCACATACATTCATACACATGCTAGCGCATTTGGGCGAAAGCACACTCTCACACACATTATATCACACATACATTCATACACATGCTAGCGCATTTGGGCGAAAGCACACTCTTACACACATTATATCACACATACACTCATACACATGCTAGCGCATTTGGGCGAAAGCACACTCTCACACACATTATATCACACATACATTCATACACATGCTAGCGCATTTGGGCGAAAGCACACTCTTACACACATTATATCACACATACATTCATACACATGCTAGCGCATTTGGGCGAAAGCACACTCTTACACACATTATATCACACATACATTCATACACATGCTAGCGCATTTGGGCGAAAGCACACTCTTACACACATTATATCACACATACATTCATACACATGCTAGCGCATTTGGGCGAAAGCACACTCTTACACACATTATATCACACATACACTCATACACATGCTAGCGCATTTGGGCGAAAGCACACTCTCTCACACATTATATCACACATACACGCACACAAATGACAGACATACACATACGGACATACATCGCGTGCACACACATACACACGTACACACACACATCGCACAATCACACACATACACACACGTACACAAACACACGCATATGCACGTGTACACACACACACACACACACACACAAACACATCGCACGATCACTCTCACACACACACACGCGCGCGCGCGCACATGGAGATGCGGGGTGATATACGAAAGACTGCGGGACCAGATGGATTTTCAGGTTTGTTTTGAACGATGCTCAAGATCAACAGCAGAAGGCAATGAATTCCAGAGTTTGATTGCTGATGATGTAAAAGCTCTACCACCGTGCCTGTCACGTTTACATTTTTCTTGTATTCGAAAGATCCTATTGTTATTTACTGGGCGGAGAGTTCGAGATGGAACGGAAATTTCAAGAAGCTCACAGAGGTATTGCGGATGGATGGACAACCAATATAACTTATAAGAGAAAAAAAAAGGAAACATGACATGACATGCCAAATAAACACACCACAACCACTAATCCAACACAGGTTGTCTCCACTCTGTTGGGTGGGGGCTTGGTACCCATACAACAATCATGACATGCCAAATAAACACACCACAACCACTAATCCAACACAGGTTGTCTCCCCTCTGTTGGGTGGGGGCCTGATACAACAATCATGACATGCCAAATAAACACACCACAACCACTAAGCCAACACAGGTTGTCTCCCCTCTGTTGGGTGGGGGCCTGATACAACAATCATGACATGCCAAATAAACACACCACAACCACTAAGCCAACACAGGTTGTCTCCCCTCTGTTGGGTGGGGGCCTGGTACCCATACAACAATCTTAATAATTAGACATCAAAAAATTATAATGAGGTAAACAAGAAACTAAACAATAGGACATGGTGCCCTACATTAAAACTGTTTTACAGAATAAAAATAAATTTATATTTTTGGTAAATAACAAATATATTTTGGGATCACTTTTTAAATTTTAAACCGCGCAGAGACGCCCCCCCGCCCCTCCCCCCCCCCCACCCCCCCACTCGGGGAAACCGGCCCGCTGCTGGCTGTGAGGCGAGGATGTCTCCTGCGCCTCCCCTCCCCCCCCCCCCCCCCCGCCCTTCCCCCCCAAGCCCGTGAGCTGGTCTCCCCCTTGATGGGGCGGACCTACTGGGGGTTGCTGACGCGAGAATGGCTCGCGTATACCTCCCTCAGTCGGCCCGCCCCCACTCGGTGCGCTGAGATCCTCCGGGACACCCCCACCACCACCCCCACCCCCACCCCCACAAAGATCCTGTAAAGAACCACTTTTTATCGCACAGCATTTTGTTCTTAACTAAGTTAGAGATAAGTCCGCGATGTAAATGTTTTCCCCTATTTGTAGGGAAGTCCCGGGGGAAGGAGTTCCTTCCCCTGGTAGGACTATAAACATTCTAATATAAATGTTTCATCTTCTGTAAATAAACACAATAACTTACATAATTATTTTGTAAATATAAATCAAATATTTGTATATACTTTCTTTTAAAATAAATAAGGGCCACTTAGTATTTTTAATGAATAAAATTAAATGTTGATTTTTTAAACTCCGTAGCCCTTGAAGTTTAATACAACAGGGAGGTTTGTACTTAGGCCAGACTACCGAAAGTATGTGATATAGCCCCACATGGCCAAAAGGCCAAAGAGGGCGTAAAATATTATTTCGTATGTGATATCACTATTTTACACCATCATAGTTTTCACATTTACACCCGACACAAACAACTATATTTTACAAATTTTAAATCCACTTAATATAAGAATACATACTTGCGCTTTAAAGAATCTCTCCTACTCTTCATAATAATTATACAGTTCATATATACATTTTTTTCCATACTAGGCTAACCAATACAAATGTCTCATGTGTGCCTTCCCAGGTGAGAGGATGGAAAACGCAAAATTTCGTTCGTTCGTTGCAAATATGGAAACAAAGGCAGGCTATAATTATAATGATGTATCACTCCTTTAAATTATCTCTTACTGTCAGACACACATAATCACAACGAATTTGCCATGCACTTACCTATGATCCCATACAGCCGTGAACCGCCTGTGTCCCTTGGCAGGTCTTACACGGCCACAATGCCAGTTTTTTTCGACAATTGCCCGGATAAAGGCCTTGTCGCCACAAAACCTGGCATTGTTGACATCAGCCTGCTGGCTGTGGCGCTCCTCTAAGTGATCACTGCAAAGGATGGAGACATGATCATTAAATTCATCATCCTGTTTGTCTGCACAAAATGTGGGCCCTGCAAGGATGGAGATTAAAACAATCATCCTATTTATCTGCACAGAATGTGGGCCCTGCAAAGGATGGAGACATGATCATTAAAACCATCATCCTATTTGTCTGCACAGAATGTGGGCCCTGCAAGGGATGGAGACATGATCATTTAATGAAATCATCATCCTATTTAGCACAGAATGTGGGCCCTGCAAAGGATGGAGACATGATAATTAAAACCATCATCCTATCTCTCCGCCAGCATTCTATTCTACATCATAGCTTTTCTGATGACAATCAACTGTACATTTCTGCCCACCTGAGTCAATTAGATCAAATGATTTCTTCTTCTAAGTTGTGCATCTCTGCTGTTAAAACATGGATGTTTTACAACAAACTGCAACTAAATACTGAAAAGACACTGATGATTCTTGTAGCCTCTAACCACACAATTAAAACTCAGGTTCTCCCAGGTTCTGTCGACATTGATGGCACTGAAATCAAGCTATCGGCATCCGTCCGCAATCTAGGTGTTACTTTGGACCAAACCCTTTCTTTCAAACAGCATGTTTCCAATGTTTGCAAGGCTTGCTATAGAGAACTTCGAAGAATTAGTTCCATCCGCCGTTTCCTCTCTCAAGATGCCCTGAAGACTCTAGTATGTGCTTTTGTCCTGTCTCGCCTTGACTACTGTAATTCACTTCTTGCTGGCTGTCCATCAATTCTCATCTCTAAGCTCCAACGGGTCCAGAATAATGCTGCTCGTCTCATTTCTCGCTCCCCTAGGTACGATCACATCACTCAGGTTCTTCGTTCCCTACACTGGCTCCCAGTTCAATCACGTATTGACTACAAACTTCTCCTCCTTGCCTTCAAGTCACTGAATGATCAAGCTCCCATGTATCTCTCTGATCTTCTACATCTCTATGTCCCAGCTCGCCAACTACGTTCGTCTTCCGATTCTCGTCTCCTTTCCATTCCCTCCATCCTCTCAAATCTTCTGGCCAACGTTCTTTTTCTTGTCAAGCACCATCTCTGTGGAATTCTCTGCCTTCTCCTCTCCGACACTCCAACTCAGTCTCCTCATTCAAAACCTCTCTTAAAACCCATCTTTTTCGTGCGTGTCTGTGTGTCTGTCTGCGTGCGTACGTTTTTGTGTGAGGGTGTTTGTGTATGTGTGTTGGTGTATGTGGTCAGTCCATGCGGCACAGTTGCTGTGGCTTACCGAATGGGGTATGAACGAGTTGGCTTCGATAAATGTGTGTGTTTATGTGTGTGTGTGTGTGCGTGTGCGTGTGTGTGTGTTAGAGAGAGAGAGAGAGAGAGAGAGAGAGAGAGAGAGAGAGAGAGAGAGAGAGAGAGAGAGAGAGAGAGAGAGAGAGAGAGAGAGTTGCTTTGTATATGCGCTGTTGCTGGTTGGTGTCACTCTTGAATGCTGTTTTTGTTGTCTGTTGATGAATCATTGATTGTAAAGCACTTTGGGATATAAATGTACAATTATTATTATTATTATTATTATTATTTAGCACAGAATGTGGGCCCTGCAAGGGATGGAGGCATGATCATTAAAACCATCATCCTATTTGTCTGCACAGAATGTGGGCCCTGCAAGGGATGGAGACATGATCATTAAAACCATCATCCTATTTGTCTGCACAGAATGTGGGCCCTGCAAAGGATGGAGACATGATCATTAAAACCATCATCCTATTTGTCTGCACAGAATGTGGGCCCTGCAAGGGATGGAGACATGATCATTAAAACCATCATCCTATTTGTCTGCACAGAATGTGGGCCCTGCAAGGGATGGAGACATGATCATTAAAACCATCATCCTATTTGTCTGCACAGAATGTGGGCCCTGCAAGGGATGGAGACATGATCATTAAAACCATCATCCTATTTGTCTGTACATAATGTGGGCCCTGCAAAGGATGGAGACATGATCATTAAAACCATCATCCTATTTAGCACAGAATGTGGGCCCTGCAAGGGATGGAGACATGATCATTAAAACCATCATCCTATTTGTCTGCACAGAATGTGGGCCCTGCAAGGGATGGAGACATGATCATTAAAACCATCATCCTATTTGTCTGCACAGAATGTGGGCCCTGCAAAGGATGGAGACATGATCATTAAAACCATCATCCTATTTGTCTGTACATAATGTGGGCCCTGCAAAGGATGGAGACATGATCATTAAATTCATCATCCTATTTGTCTGCACAGAATGTGGACCCTGCAAAGGATGGAGACATGATCATTAAATTCATCATCCTATTTGTCTGCACAGGCACAGAATGTGGGCCCTGCAAAGGATGGAGACATGATCATTAAATTCATCATCTTATTTGTCTGCACATGTGCACAGAATGTGGGCCCTGCAAAGGATGGAGACATGATCATTAAAACCATCATCCTATTCCTATTTGTCTTAAATAAAATTTTGAATTTTTTAACACTGTAGCCCTTGAATTTTAATCTCGGGGGGAGATGTGGTTTCGGTTGGGTGACAGACAACAAAAAGAATTTAAAACACTAAAATCTTAACTAAACGTAGTAAATTTAATCAGTGTCATCTGACACAAATAACTTATAAATTTTACATTTGTTTACAACAATCATAGACTTGCGCTCCTTAGAATTCCCCTTTCATTCTTTATGTATTGTCTGCGTCCTCGGTTTGTCTTTGTACGTGTTGTTCTGTTTTATTTTTAGTTTCTCATACTAACCCAGGACAAATGTCCCGCATGTGCCTTCCCAGGTCGAGAGGACGTAAAACACAAACATATATATGAATGTTATACAACTATTTTACATCATCATAGTTTTCATATTTTCACCCGACACAAACAACTATATTTTACAAATTTTAAATCCCCTTAATATAAGAATACATATTACTTGCACTTTAAAGAATCTCCCCCACTGTTCATATATACAGTTCACGTCCGTGTATGGTCTACATATGTCTTGTGTTTGCTTTATCTATTTTTCCATACTAGGCTAACCCAATACAAATGTCCCATTTGTGCCTTCCCAGGTCGAGAGGACGTAAAACACAAAATTTCGTTCGTTCGTTAAAATATGGAAACAAAGTCAGGCTATAATTATAATGATGTATCGCTCCTTTAAATTATCTCTTACCGTCAGACACACATATACACATACACAAACACACACGCATATATACGTGTGCATGCGCGCGCGCGCACGCGCGCGCGCGCACACACCCACACACTTTTTTTTCCACTTGCCAAACGTATTCCAAAAGCTTGGGATTCCTTGAGAGAGCGGGTCCTGAAAAAACAAAACAAATCAGTCAACTAAAAATGCGCCGTGACAGTACAAACCAGCAAGACTGGTGAATAACGAACACACTGACCAACACATCTGCGAACCTCAAAACCTGCCTGTCTAGCTCCCCCCCACCCACCCTAACCCCTTCCCCTTGAGCTTACACCACTCCACCTCTAAACCTGCCTGTCTAGCTCCCCCCACCCACCCCATCCCCTACTCCGCTTCCCCTTTCCCTTGAGCTTACACCACTCCACCTCTAAACCTGCCTGTCTAGCTCCCCCCACCCACCCCATCCCCTACTCCGCTTCCCCTTTCCCTTGAGCTTACACCACTCCACCTCTAAACCTGCCTGTCTAGCTCCCCCCCCCCCCCACCCCATCCCCTACTCCGCTTCCCCTTTCCCTTGAGCTTACACCACTCCACCTCTAAACCTGCCTGTCTAGCTCCCCCCACCCACCCCATCCCCTACTCCGCTTCCCCTTTCCCTTGAGCTTACACCACTCCACCTCTAAACCTGCCTGTCTAGCTCCCCCCACCCACCCCATCCCCTACTCCGCTTCCCCTTTCCCTTGAGCTTACACCACTCCACCTCTAAACCTGCCTGTCTAGCTCCCCCCACCCACCCCATCCCCTACTCCGCTTCCCCTTTCCCTTGAGCTTACACCACTCCACCTCTAAACCTGCCTGTCTAGCTCCCCCCACCCACCCCATCCCCTACTCCGCTTCCCCTTTCCCTTGAGCTTACACCACTCCACCTCTAAACCTGCCTGTCTAGCTCCCCCCACCCACCCCATCCCCTACTCCGCTTCCCCTTGAGCTTACACCACTCCACCTCTAAACCTGCCTGTCTATAACTATATTTAAAAACATTGATTAAAATTGCATAATAAGAGCATTCAACCGTATTACGCCTTGATCAAAGATAAGCTTGAGTATAAGAAGGGACTACCAGATAGCTCAACGGCTTATTTAGTCCCTACCCCTACTACTACTACTGCTACTGCTACTACTACATACTGCTACTACTACATACTGCTACTACTACTACTACTGCTACTACTACTACTACTACTACTACTACTACTACTACTACTACTACTACTAATAATAATAATAATAATAATAATAATAATAGTGAATCATTTATATAGCGCATTCCTCCACCAAATGCGGAGCTCTATGCGCTTAACAACAACAAAAATTAAAAGCAAGAAATTCAACAACAAAACCAAATAATCGCTCACGCAATGCAAATAGGCATACACATACACCCCCCACATCCCACCCACACAGACACGCACGTACGCACATACACACACACACACACGCGCGCGCGCGTCCGCGCACTCACACACACCGTTACCATCAGCACCACTCACCCCACCCAAAAACACAATC
>CM065697.1:2999930-3007430 GCA_017654935.2 Phymorhynchus buccinoides
CCTGGGGCCTAGGTCTTATTCCAGCACCTGTCCTGACCCCTCTACGCCGAAGAAGCGAAAGCAATAGGCCCATACAAGTCTTTTGGTTTAGTATTAGCTTAGCTCCACCGGGTAATTCTACCAGTTCAAAACCTCCGATGGCGTTAAGGAGCCATCCATCCTCGCCGGTTACCGGGAGTTTTTCAACTCCGGTACCGGCACCGGGTCTTTCACCCAGTTGGACAATCACCCGGTGGATACCACCCAGTATCCTACCACCAACCGGGTGTTTTCACTCCGGTTGTGGCACCGGTTCTCTATCCGGTTACCGGGAGTTTCTCACTCCGGTACCGGCACTCCAATCTGTCTTTCACCTGGCAACTAGGTGGGTTCTTTCACCCGGTTCGGTTGGATGATCACCCGGTTGATACCACCCGGTATCCTTATGAAAACCGGGAGTTTTCTCACTCCGGTTTCGGAACCGGTTTTTCATCCGGTTACCGGGAGTTTTCACACTCCGGTACTGGCACCGGGTCTTTTTCCTGGTTGGTCAATGGTTGGTCAGTTGATATAATCCGGTATCCTTCCGGCAACCGGGAGTTTTCTCACTTCGGTCCGGCACCGGTTCTCCATTTGGTTACCGGGAGTTTTCACACTCCAGTACTGACACCGGTTTTCATTCTGGTCACCGGTAGTTTTTCCACTACGGTACCGGCACCGGTTCTTTTTCACGGTTGGGCAATCACCCGGTTTACACCATCAGGTATCAACACCGGGTAAATTTGGAAGCACATTCTTCTGACGAAACATTCCCGGTTCGTCCTGTTCACCCAGTACAACCGGATTATTTTGAACTTCGAGTTTGAACAAGAAGTAGCACGACGGCTGTTGTTTACTTCGGACTCTCATGCAGCTCCGGATTCCCCTCTTTCATAGACCATGGATGAATCTTCATCCATTGGATCGTTTGTTTCTACGAAGTTTTCATCATGGCTACCGCTACTACTACTACTACTACTACTACAACTACTACTACTACTACTACTACTAATGCTGCTGCTGCTGCTGCTACTACTACTACTCCTGATCTACTACATACTACTACTACTACTACTTACTACTACTACTATACTACTGCTGCTGCTGCTACTACAGCTACTACTATTGCTACTACTAGTGAAACATTTATAATATAGCGGCACTCCTCATCCTTATGCGCTTAAACAAAAATTTAGAAAACAAAGAAGTTCAACAAAGACATATAATCGCTTACAAATGTGCAAAATATGTCCACGCACACAACAACGCCCCCACCCACCCCCCCCCCCCTACACACACACACCGCACACACTCACGCACACACACACACACACACACACACATACACACACCATCACCACTACACCAACATTGATAATACATGTATTAAGTGTAAGGTGTGTGCATAATTTTGTTGTATGAATAATTATTGTGTTCAGTATCATCAGGTGCAAAGTACTACAAAGTGCTTACCTAGGTATCGCAAGCTTAAAAGAAAGAATAACACCAAGCGTGTGTACACTGTGTATATACTGGAACAGAGACGAATATGTAAGAAATCAATGTTTGTATGTCACCATGTGAGTTACACGGAGTTGATATGGAAACATTTTATTTAACACTGGGTTAAGATTTTAGGCGAGGCCTATTCTTCAGAGAGAGGGAGAGAGAGAGAGAGAGGGAGGAGAGAGCGAGAGAAAAAAAAAGAGACGGCCGCAAGAGAGATGAGGGAACCCGAGACCGAGAGAGGAGGAGAGAGAGAGAAGATAGGAGAGAAGGAGACAGAGAGACAGGAGAGAGAGAGAGACCGAAACAGAGACAGAACAGAGACAGACAGACAGACAGAGACAGGTAGAGCCAGCCAGACAGAGACAGAGATGCAAACAGAGACAGGGAGGTAACGAGAGTGGCTGTGTGCAATATGTCTGGTTCTGTGTCCAGAATGGAGACTCTGCTAAAGAGGTTCAGGATCGAGTACGCCACCCTCACAGTGCTGCCTGACCTGACCAAGAAACCCAGCAGAGCTATGTGAGTGTAAGAGAGAGAGAGAGAGAGAGAGAGAGAGAGAGGGAGAGAGGTAGAGAGAGAGAGAGAGAGAGAAGAGAGAGAGAGAGAGGGAGAGAGAGAGAGAGAGAGAGAGAGAGAGAGAGAGAGAGAGAGAGAGAGAGAGAGCAACTCCTGGTTAAAAAAAATATATACACTGCTCAATATTGCATGACTGGAACAGAACACCATATGAACCAATAGCAAGAGAAGCTTGAGAAATCAAGTAAATTATCAAAAGAAAGCCTACAAAAAACCCCAACCCTGCACAAATCGAAAATTAAGCCGATTATAACATTAGATCGACGCGTCTCACATGCAGGAACTACTTCACAGCCACTGCCATCATCCGTGCATCAAAAGTACCATCCACAAATCATACAAACCAATCACACAAAAGATATAACCATGGCAAAAGGATATGTCAGCACACGTGTCAGCAGTAGAGGGGTGGGGATATTGTGTTTCCGTCAGACGTTGTCTGTCCACTTTAACTATATTCTATCGAGGCGTAACGGTTTGTTCTATGTCGTGTGTGTTGTGTAAGTGTAACATATTCAAGATTTGAAGGCTATGCCAATCTAATGCTTATAATTAAAGAAGAACTGTGCCTGTGTGTCTGTCTGTTTGTTCGCCCTGTAACTCATGAAGCACTGGACAGAATCGCATCACATTGGTGTGGTGATGTATTACGGTGCAGGGAGGGTCCCATAGAAAATTTGTAACCGTGGTGACCTTGACCTTGGAGTTTGACCTTGAAAACCGGTCAGAAGTAGGAGTAGTAATTAAAGGGTAGTAATTAGGGAATGACTGGCTGGACTGGTTTTCACTGTTACTTCCCTTGCATCATAAACCTGAGTGAAACTCAGAAAGAGAGGGGGGAGGCTTTGATGTATTGAAAATATCTGCCCCCAAGACGTGTGACCTTGACCCTTTACCAACCCCTTTGTTGTATTATTGTCTTGTTGTTGTTGTGCCTGTCATGACTCTGATCATAAACGACTCTTTACTGAGTGGTGTTTTCCCTGACCTGTACAAAACTGCTCTTGTTAAACCCTTGATAAAGAAGCCTACCATGGATCATAATGACTTGAAAAGTTATCGGCATGTGTCCAACTTAGCATTTGTTTCCAAAATAATCGAGAAAAATGTCTGTGCACAATTGTCTAACCATCTGTCAGCAAACAATTTGTTCAATCCCTCCAGTCTGCCTATCGACCCAACTTGCCAGCGCTGTTCAGTCTATGGAATCCTGCATTCATTATGTCAAATCCTGGATGACCTGCAACAAATTAAAACTTAATGATGACAAGACGGAAGCTCTGATTGTTTCCTCTCAGCGTATGTCTGTAACTATCTCTCTTCCAGAAGATCTTACAGTTGGCAATGCTTGTGTTCAGTTTTCTAAGTCGGCAAAGAATCTCGGAGTTACCCTCGATTCAAATCTTACAATGCATACACAGGTTATTAATCTCATACGTTCCATCAATTACGAGCTCAGACGAATCAGTGCTGTTCGACACTTTCTGTCTGTTGAAGCCACGAAAACTCTTATTTCTGCCTTTATTCTTTCCCGCATTGACTATTGCAACTCTCTTCTCTGTGGCTGTCCTCAGTATCTCCTGCAACGTGTTCAAAAACTGCAAAACAGTGCAGCACGCCTCACTCTCAAGATTCCACGCTCTGATCATATAACACCTCATCTTCGTAACTTGCACTGGCTTCCAGTAGAGGCTAGAATCAAGTAGAAATTAGCTTGCCTTTGTTTCGGGGCTGTTCACTCCTCTGGTCCCGTCTATTTCTCCGAACTAGAAACTGTCTACACACCTGCTCGCTCCCAACGTTCTTCCTCTGACTGCTGCACACACAAGGTTCCTCGGGTCCACACGAAATCTTTTGGTGAACGATCCTTCTACTATTTAGCACCTCATATATGGAATTCCCTCCCACAACATGTCCGCTCATCTGACTCTATCTCCGCCTTTCGCTCTGCCCTTAAAACTCACTTGTTTCGGACATATTATGATTTGATTAGTGTTTGTGTGTGAGGTGGGGATGGGGGGTCCGTTTCATCGCCGAAATCTTGTGACATTTTGTTTGACAATTCTTTTATATTTCGTAAGTTGTATGTAGAATGTCTACATCTTGTAAACCTTTAACACTTGTAAATGAGGTAGAAGGGTATCTTTGTTTTTGCAAAATTTGTCTATTATAATTAGTCATGTAACTGGTATGTCGATGGCTGTATGATTTTATTTGCAGTATTGTATTTAAACTTGATTGAGAATGTGAATGTGGTCTATGTTTCTTCTTAGAATGTTCATATTGTAACTCTTTTACTCTTGTGTAAGTGTGTGTGCGTGCGTGCGTGCGTGTATGTGTGTGTATGTGTGCGTGCGTGCGTTCATGTATGTGTGTGTTTGTGTTGTGTATGTATGTGTGTGTGTGTGTGTGCCTGGTCGTACATGGATGCGTGCGTGTGTGTGTGTGTGTGTGCGTGTGTGAGGGCGCGCGCGCGCGCACGTGTGTGTGTGTGAGGAAGAAAGAGAACGTTGCCCATGCAATCATCGTGTTTATTTTACTTTCTAATGATTCATTATTTGTTTGACTTTAATGTTCTTGTTATAAATGTAAAGCTCACTGAGCTCATGTGAGAAAGAGCGATATATATATTCCCATTATTATTATTATTATTATTATTATTATTATATTATTATTATATTAAAGAGAGAGAGAGAGAGAGAAGAGAGAGAGAGGAGAGAGAGAGTGTGTGTGTGTGTGTGTGGTGTGTGTGTGTGTGTGTGTGTGTGTGTGTGTGTGTGAGAGAGAGAGAGAGAGAGAGAGAGAGAGAGAGAGAGAGAGAGAGAGAGAGAGAGAGAGAGAGAGAGAGAGAGAGAGTGTCTGAGTCTGAGTGTTTAATGTACATCAGCCATAGGCCATTATGCAAACACGAAAATGAAGTGGATGATGGGGAAGGGTGGGAAAGAGAGTGGGGTGGGGGCAGACATGGGTGATGAATGAAAAAGGCAAAGGAAAAAAAATAAACTAGATTGAAAAGTTATCGAATGTAGCATTCGAGAATCACCCGCGGAGTTACGCGTTGCTAGTTTTCAAGGTCACACGTCAAGGTCATGACTTTGACCTTGACCCCAAAAGGCACATTTACAATACCCAGCCAACATTCCCACTCCATGGTTGTTCGTGGAAAAAAAGAGTTCCTGTAGTTGGTGGTATTAGCTCTTTCTACTACAAAACATTTCTTGTTGTTTCTGGCCATATTCAGTACAATGTTTGCTGTGTGTTGGTCTACATCTTGCCGTGGAGTGATCTTTCGCTTTGTTTTGGCCACTGGTGGTAGGTTCTGCTCAGCTGGTATAGTAGGTACCTCTTCTTGCACTATCTTGAAGAACATAGTGAGGCGCTGGTCTTTCCGCCTTGTCTCTAGTGGTGGGAGTTTTTGTTCCTCAAGCATTCTACCTATGCATCCTGGGGTCCGGTCTGAGTACTTCTGCATGATAAACCTTGCCGCTCGCCTTTGGATGTTCTCTAGTCTGTCTACATCTTTCCGCAGATATGGGTCACATACACTGGCACTGTATTCAGGCGTTGAACGCACAAGTGCAATGTAGGCTGTTCGTCTGCATTCAGATGGACAGAAACGTAGATTTCGGCGGAGAAACCCTAAAGTCGAGCTCGCTTTCTTGACCAAGTTGTCAATATGCTTTGACCATTTGAGGTCATCCGTCAGGGTTACACCAAGGTATGGGTTGCAGGGGACTTGCTGCAGGATCTCTTGATTTAGGGTGTAGAAGTGGGTTGACCTGGTACGGATGCTTAAGATGTAGCACTTCTTTGCGTTGAAACGCATTCCCCATGTTTGCGCCCACTTCTCCAGTTCTTTAAGATCATCCTGCAGGATTTGATGGTCTTGCTGCTTTGTGATAGGCCTGTAATGAAGGCAGTCGTCGGCAAACAGACGTACTTGTGATTTTACTGAGGATGGGAGGTCATTTATATGGCACAGGAATAGGATGAGGCCGAGGACGGTGCCTTGGGGTACTCCTGATTCAACTGGTGCTTCTCTCGACTCCTCACCATCCACAACGACTTTCATGGTCAGGAAGTTTTCCAGCCAACTGTGCAAGTTCCCTCTAATGCCGTAGCTTCTCATCTTATGTAGAAGTTTGGAGTGGGGAACAGTGTCGAACGCCTTAGAAAAGTCGAGGATTGCCATGTCTGTCTGTTTGCCAGCGTCAAAGTTTTTGCAGAGGTCGTTGAGTGTAGTGATGAGTTGGGTTTCGCAAGAAAAAGCCTGCTCTAAATCCATGGTTTAGGTTGGTCAGAATGTTTTCTTTTTCAAGGTGGTCAAGGAGGTGTTTGCAGATGATATGCTCAAGTAGTTTGCATAGTACAGAAGTTAGTGATACCGGTCTATAGTTCTCGGCTTAGTGTTTATCGCCTTTCTTGAACACCGGTGTGACATTAGCCTTGGTCCAGTCAGAAGGAAGACTCCCTGTGTCGACTGACCTTTGGTAGAGTGCGGCTAGGTCAGGTGCCAACTCTGATGCACACTCTTTCAGGACTTTGTTCAGTAACTGGTCTGGGCCAGGTGCTTTCTCGACTTTGATGTTTTGGAGTAACTTTTCCACTCCTTCTTTCCTAATCTTCAAACTTGTGATGGGCGCATGCTGATGCAGACTAGGCAGTGGAGATTCGGTAGTCTCACGGGTGAAGACAGAGGTGAACTGCTCAAGCAATGTTTCAGCTTTTGATTTGGCGTCACTAAGGAGGTTTCCTCTGAATTTGAGTGGTGCTGTGCCTACATTGTCTCTCTTCTTGGCCTTGATGTACTGCCAGAAGGACTTTGGGTTGTTTTGCTTAAGGCCTTCCTCAATGGTGTTTTGCAGAAAGGTCCACTCAGCCTGCCGGAATTTTCAGCAGAGTCCCAGACTACATAATTTTTTAATTATGCGTAATTAATGTGGGAGAGACAATGGGCATGAAAAAAACATTGTGCGTGCGTCTATATCTATGAAGGGTGTAAGTTTTGGTAGTAGGAATAGGCTGCGTGCAAGTTTATGTGTCATGTTTTCAATATGGAGTTGCCATTTTAGCTCGTCGTCTATTATCACTCCCCGGACCCTGTGCACGCGTACTTGGTCTATGGCATTGTCATTAATACGACCATTTAAAATTAGAGGTTCTTTTTATGCTTTTGTCTTGAAGTAATTGCCATGCTTTTGGGTTTTTTTAGGGTGGGGGACCATAAGGTTTTGGTTACACCAAACAGAAACATCATGCAAAGCTGACTGAAGAGAGGTTTGAATGGAGGATAGGTTAGTTGCACTAGAATGGAGAGAGGTGTCATCAGCAAATAGATCACACGAGACAGAGTCAGTCAATATTGATAAAGGTAGATCATTAATGAATAGACAGAAT
>CM065697.1:3012430-3029930 GCA_017654935.2 Phymorhynchus buccinoides
TCGGCTCCAGTGACCTTGACCTTTGCCCCATGACCTTCATTATCGAACTTGGCCTAGATCTCTCCATTACCTACCCGCATGCAAAATTTGAGCATCCTAAATCCATCCGTTCAAACGCTAGAGAGGATACATACAAACATAGTCCGCTTCAGATACGAGTGAAAACATTACCAATCCGCTCTTAGACTATCTCTACGATCGCGGTTGGTAATAATACAAAACGGTCAACCACAAACGCATCCGTAGGCCTACATTGTTAACATTGAGTCATCCGCGACGAAATTGTGTGCATTGTTTCCAGCACCCTGCCCGTTCCCCGCAAGTTCTGTCCAGCTGGTCTCTACATGGCGTCGATTTACGATGTACATGTAATACATTATTACCAACCGTGATCGTAGAGAGCGGATTGGTGATGTTTTCACTCGTGTCTGAGGTGGTGTTTGTATGTTTGTATGTTTGTTTGTATGTTTGTATGTTTGTATGTTTGTATGTATCCTCTCTAGCGTTTGAACGGATGGACTTAGGGTGCTCAAAGTTTGCATGCAGGTAGGTAGTAGGAAGATCTAGGCCAAGTTCGATAATGAAGGTCATGGGGCAAAGGTCAAGGTCACTGGAGCCGAAAATGAGTAAGTCGGCACGATATGAGGCGCACGGTTGGTGATTTAGCGCCTTAACGCTCTAGTTGTGTATTGTTTCCAGCACCTTGCCTGTTCCCCGCAAGTTCTGTCCAGCTGGCCTCTACATGGCGTCGATTTACGATGTACATGTAATACATTATTGTGTATTTTTGTATTTAAACAAAAAAAATTGCTGTCCTATCTTCTGGGCCGTACAGTGGCGTTACTCCCACGCCGCTCGTTCCGAATCCCAATTCGCAGCCACAACCCGGTTTGTTCAAGTCGCAGAATCCGAGACCAGCAGTCCAAGGGGAGCGAATCTATGTTAGGCCGTCAGGAGGCAACCAACCGAGGAGACACTGCACTTCTGCTGAGTCACTTCGGTTGGAGTTCAGTGGAGCCTGTTCAGGACACCACCTACTAGGCCCCCTACTGACGACACTATTCTCTTAGTCGCGGAGCCAGCGTGAGTGAGGTCCTCCTCCGAGGGCGCCACCACGACCGTCCACCGACAGCTCCCCAGAACACACTGATCCCCATGACTTTGACCCGAACGCACCAAGGCATAGACTGGATTGAAAACCGAAACTGAGGTCACCATGAGAGCAGGGCATGCAAAGCCACAGAATTTGAGACATTTTTTAATTTTATGATTGATGGAAAATGAGGCCGATGATAACGATGATGATGATGCTATGGAGTTCCGTATTGGTCTGAGACTGCATGGCAGGGCTGTATTCTACGCTTCCTTTCATAATGATATCCCGGCGTTAACCAGGCCCGAGAACTACAGACACCTGCAGTGTTGGTCTTGAAATTAGAGCAACACTCTCAGAATCGCATCCGTTAAGCGGATGAAGCTCGACTGTGTGGTTTCAGTCTTCCCATTGAGCCCATAGCCACTCACTCTGGGTAGGAGTCGGTCCAGGACCGAAAAAAAACCCTCGCCTCTGATGGGACTCGAACCCAAGACCTCCCAGCCATTGTGTATTGTTTCCAGCACCCTGCCCGTTTCCCGCAAGTTCTGTCCAGCTGGCCTCTACATGGCGTCGATTTACGATGTACATGTAATACATTATATTGTGCATTGTTTCCAGCACCCTGCCTGTTCCCTGCAAGTTCCCTGCAAGTTCTGGCGTCAATTTACGATGTACATGTAATACATTATATTGTGCATTGTTTCCAGCACCCTGCCCGTTCCCCGCAAGTTCTGTCCAGCTGGTCTCTACATGGCCTGGCTGGACACCCTGACACGTGGCCTGCCCCCTACACTGCTGCTTCGCGGAAACCAGCAGAACGTACTGACCTATATCTCCTAAAAATAGCACAGAGATGGGGGATGTATCAGCACGTGCTGACCTACTTCTCCTAACAAGTGCACAGAGACGGGAATGTATCAGCACGTGCTGACCTACTTCTCCTAATAAGTGCACAGAGACGGGAATGCATGAGCACGTGCTGACCTACTTCACCTAATAAGTGCACAGAGACGGGAATGTATCAGCACGTGCTGACCTACTTCTCCTAATAAGTGCACAGAGACGGGAATGCATCAGCACGTGCTGACCTACTTCTCCTAATAAGTGCACAGAGACGGGAATGTATCAGCACGTGCTGACCTACTTCTCCTAACAAGTGCACAGAGACGGGAGTGTATCAGCACGTGCTGACCTACTTCTCCTGACAAGTTTACAGAGACGGGAGTGTATCAGCACGTGCTGACCTACTTCTTCTTTACAATTACACAGAGATGGGCGATTACTATCCATCATGTTGCCTTCTTTACTCACACATAACACAAATGAAATACATAGTCCTCTCTGCCTTATTTACTCACACATAACAACTGAAATACACAGTCCTCTCTGCCTTCTTTACTCACACATAACACACTGAAATACATAGTCCTCTCTGCCTTCTTTACTCACACATAACACAACTGAAATACATAGTCCTCTCTGCCTTCTTTACTCACACATAACAAACTGAAATACATAGTCCTCTCTGCCTTCTTTACTCACACATAACAAACTGAAATACATAGTCCTCTCTGCCTTCTTTACTCACACATAACACAACTGAAATACATAGTCCTCTCTGCCTTCTTTACTCACACATAACAACTGAAATACATAGTCCTCTCTGCCTTCTTTACTCACACATAACACATGAAATACATAGTCCTCTCTGCTTTCTTTACTCACACATAACACAACTGAAATACATAGTCCTCTCTGCCTTCTTTACTCACACATAACACAACTGAAATACATAGTCCTCTCTGCCTTCTTTACTCACACATAACACAACTGAAATACATAGTCCTCTCTGCCTTCTTTACTCACACATAACAACTGAAATACATTGGTCCTCTCTGCCTTCTTTACTCACACATAACACAACTGAAATACATAGTCCTCTCTGCCTTCTTTACTCACACATAACAACTGAAATACATAGTCCTCTCTGCCTTCTTTACTCACACATAACAACTGAAATACATAGTCCTCTCTGCCTTCTTTACTCACACATAACACAACTGAAATACATAGTCCTCTCTGCCTTCTTTACTCACACACTCACACATAACACAACTGAAATACATAGTCCTCTCTGCCTTCTTTACTCACACATAACACCTGAAATACATAGTCCTCTCTGCCTTCTTTACTCACACATAACAACTGAAATACATAGTCCTCTCTGCCTTCTTTACTCACACATAACAACTGAAATACATAGTCCTCTCTGCCTTCTTTACTCACACATAACAATTGAAATACATAGTCCTCTCTGCCTTCTTTACTCACACATAACAACTGAAATACATAGTCCTCTCTGCCTTCTTTACTCACACATAACAAACTGAAATACATAGTCCTCTCTGCCTTCTTTACTCACACATAACAACTGAAATACACAGTCCTCTCTGCCTTCTTTACTCACACATAACAACTGAAATACATAGTCCTCTCTGCCTTCTTTACTCACACATAACACAACTGAAATACATAGTCCTCTCTGCCTTCTTTACTCACACATAACAACTGAAATACATAGTCCTCTCTGCCTTCTTTACTCACACATAACAACTGAAATACATAGTCCTCTCTGCCTTCTTTACTCACACATAACACACTGAAATACATAGTCCTCTCTGCCTTCTTTACTCACACATAACACTGAAATACATAGTCCTCTCTGCCTTCTTTACTCACACATAACAACTGAAATACATGGTCCTCTCTGCCTTCTTTACTCACACATAACAACTGAAATACATAGTCCTCTCTGCCTTCTTTACTCACACATAACACAACTGAAATACATAGTCCTCTCTGCCTTCTTTACTCACACATAACAACTGAAATACATGGTCCTCTCTGCCTTCTTTACTCACACATAACAACTGAAATACATAGTCCTCTCTGCCTTCTTTACTCACACATAACACATCTTTACAAATACATAGTCCTCTCTGCCTTCTTTACTCACACATAACACAACTGAAATACATAGTCCTCTCTGCCTTCTTTACTCACACCACATAACACAACTGAAATACATAGTCCTCTCTGCCTTCTTTACTCACACATAACAACTGAAATACATAGTCCTCTCTGCCTTCTTTACTCACACAACACAACTGAAATACATAGTCCTCTCTGCCTTCTTTACTCACACATAACAACTGAAATACACAGTCCTCTCTGCCTTCTTTACTCACACATAACACATGAAATACATAGTCCTCTCTGCCTTCTTTACTCACACATAACAACTGAAATACATAGTCCTCTCTGCCTTCTTTACTCACACATAACACAACTGAAATACATAGTCCTCTCTGCCTTCTTTACTCACACATAACAATTGAAATACATAGTCCTCTCTGCCTTCTTTACTCACACATAACAACTGAAATACATAGTCCTCTCTGCCTTCTTTACTCACACATAACACAACTGAAATACATAGTCCTCTCTGCCTTCTTTACTCACACATAACAACTGAAATACATAGTCCTCTCTGCCTTCTTTACTCACACATAACACATCTGAAATACATAGTCCTCTCTGCCTTCTTTACTCACACAACACAACTGAAATACATGGTCCTCTCTGCCTTCTTTACTCACACATAACACAACTGAAATACATAGTCCTCTCTGCCTTCTTTACTCACACATAACACAACTGAAATACATAGTCCTCTCTGCCTTCTTTACTCACACATAACACATGAAATACATAGTCCTCTCTGCCTTATTTACTCACACATAACAATTGAAATACATAGTCCTCTCTGCCTTCTTTACTCACACATAACAATGACCTGAAATACATAGTCCTCTCTGCCTTCTTTACTCACACATAACAACTGAAATACATAGTCCTCTCTGCCTTCTTTACTCACATAGTCCTCTCTGCCTTCTTTACTCACACATACCCGGTAACAATGACCTGGTCCACTCCCCCAGGACCTTGATGGCTTTACCTCACTCTCTGCACTCTTTACTTTTAATGTTTTCAGGAACAATTATTTGCACACACGCCTGTAGATAATAACATTTTCTTAACCATATAAAGGATACTTGCTGCCCAGATGCTCACACCCATACATTCAAACAGATGCATGTATACGCACGCGCACACACGTACTCAGACACATACATAGATACACCCGTGCGCATACACGTATTTAGTAGATTTAAGTGATCTTCATTAGGTCTTTGAAGTCTTGATTTATTTGCTTTTAAAAAATCATTATTAGTTTTTTAAAGACTGTATTCTAAGATTCATTTCACGTTTAAATATTACTTACTAGCAGAGGTGATAGAGGCTCTGTTTTTTGTAGATACTTATGCACATTTTCGCAATAAGTATTATGTGATTAATAAATTGATAGTTACCTTTAAGGGCTTGGGAATTTTCAGTTCCAAATAGTTTATCTGTGGTTGATAATCTTAAAGAAACGTTTGTTTTCGCACAAATAAAGTGTTCAATATTGTTCCAAAAGGTTTTTGCAACTGGACATTCACAAACGAAATGCTCCATATAATCTACTACGCCTTTGGCAAAAGTGCATTTGTTGTTTTCTTTTACATTCATTTTTGTTTACAATAGTGTTCGTAGGATAAATATTGTGTTGTATTTTCCAGTGTAAGACACGTAGTCGCAGTTCCTTTGTTGCATCTTCTGCTCTTGTCCATGTAGATTTGTTAATATTATAACCTAGTTTTCTTTGCCAAAAGTGAACAGCGTGTGGGATTTCTGGTTCTGGTCTGGTTAGCAACATTTGTTTGGGTTTAGTGTCATAGCGACCTGTTACATCTCTTGGAATGTCCTGTTCTCTTTCGCCTCTTTCATTCCATTGAAACCGCTGATTTGGAATTAAGTTAATCAATGCATTGTACCCAAGTATTGTGTTCGCTCTACTCTGTTCAATTACGTTGAGCAATTTTCATCAAGAGACAGAATTCTGTTTTCTACACGATGTATTAGGTGTTCTATGTTTTTCTATGCCTCTAGTTTGCCAAGTCTGGAAAAATAGAAGTTTATTTTTTAAAGTAATTAGTGAATTATTAAATAGTAACTGATTTTGAACATTATTTTCATGGCGTACTTTCATCCAATCTGTCAATGTTTTGAGTGTCTAAGTAGCATTTTAAAACATATTTTCCATAAGTCATTATTAACGCGGTCAAGTCCCTTTGCTTGCTGAACATTTACAGTCAATGTAAAATACATGATTGTGCTTTGCTACTATTCAAGAAGCCATTTAGGGATTTCAGACCAATTTTGTGTGTCAGTGGCGTTGGCTAATTTCCCCATCCATTTGGAGGTTGGATATATTAATTATTTTGTCATATTTAGCCCCCCCCCCCATCTTCGTATCCAGCTTGCATTACTTTTCTTCTTACCTTTTCGAAAGCTCTCCGATTGTTATACTTTTTCTGTCATAACAATTTATAAAGAATTGTGTTTAACGTATTTAATATACTAAACGGGAGACCAATCGATTGCATTACATCAATTAATTGACCTAAGAGAAATGCCTTGATAACTGTAACTTTGCCTTGAATGCTGAGATCCCTTCTATTCCATTGTCTTAACGCTGTTGCTATTATCTCGATCCTGCCTTTCCAATTGTCTTCAATGTTTTTAGCCCTTTTATCAGTCGCAAAATATATACCAAGTGTTTTTATTTTATTTACTATTGTTACCGTTACTACTTCATCATCATGTTTACCAATACTTAATGCTTTTGTTTTCTTTCAAATCTTTTGATTATGTCATCATGTCTACCAATTCTTAATGCTTTTGTTTTCTGTAGATTTAATATTAACCCAGAGAATCTTTTCAAATCTTTTGATTATGTCATCATGTCTACCAAATCTGAATGCTTTTGTTTTCTGTAGATTTAATGTTAATCCAGAGAATCTTTCAAATCTTTTGATTATATCATGTCTACCAAATCTTAATGCTTTTGTTTTCTGTAGATTTAATATTAATCCAGAGAATCTTTCAAATCTTTTGATTATGTCTATGGTTGTGTCAATATCGTTTTTATTTCTTTAAGAATAAAGTTGTGTTGTCATCCATCTGTTTTATTTTAATATATTTAGCATCAAAACCTGACGGTGATGGCAGTTTAATGCTTTCAACTGTGCTGTTTCTGATTGTACTGGCCAGAAGTTCTACAGCTAATACAAAGGCCAGGCGAGAACATGGACAACCTTGGCGGATTCCACAGATCATCCCAAAGGGATCTGATAGCCAGCCCCCCATGGTTAATGCTGCTAAAACAGTCATCGTTCAAAACATTAACCCACTCGTGGGCACCCGCTGAAAGTTGGGGACAAAGCCAGGGGGCTTCATCACAGCGACAGTGAGGTCGTCCACCAGCAGCTCCTCCCTGTAGGCCACGTTGCGGAGCATCTGCTTTCTTTGACCCCTGGCTGTCTGCAGACACTCAAGTCCCGCCCTGTAGTTGAAGCCGGATAACGACTTCCCTGTGGCATCTACGGCACATATAGTGCAAGGCAAGAGGATAACGACTTCACTGTGGCATCTACGGCATGTTATAGTGCATGGCAAGAGGGTAACGACTTCCTGTTACGCAGTGTTTTGGGCGTTTTTTGTGATGCCATATTTCTGGTTTGGAACCTCAGCGCAGTATGCGTATCACGTGACGCGCAGATGTGTATTGACCGTTTTCGTTCAGTTGAGTTCAGTTGCCATGTTTGTCTTGAATGGGACACAACGTTTTTTTTTGGTCCTCAGCTGTTAGCTTTGGGATGTGGACCGGGGGCAACTCACTTATGTTTTTTGTAAGCTGCTGTTGATGCAGGTTCGTACCTATGGGTTTACTCTCTTGTTATTTCTATGAATACAGTTGTTGCATTCCTTGTATGGAATTCTAATTTTTGGCTTCGTTTGGTGAGTTCGTTACTTGGTTGTGATAGACTTCAAGGTGGTGTGTCAAAGGTATTACTCTTTGTGAATGTTGGAAGAAGTCAATGATACTTTGCAGGTTCCAAGGTGTTGTGTTGAGTGCGTTGTTGTTTGGTAATAATCAGTTTGTTCCATTTTGATGGTGGTTTGTTCTTTGTTAACAGGAGACTATTTGGTTGGTAAGTCTCGTGGGCTGTTAACACGTACATATTTTGGATAGCTTATATATGGTTGGTATCGATCATTTCAGCTTCCGTGGCTGGCTAGGAGAGTGGTGTGGCATGGGCCCCATCTCCTTCGACGCGCTGACTATCCTTTCCGTGCGGCGGTCTGGAGCAAAGTGACAGAGTCGGCAACACCAGGATGCACGCGGGCAGACGCGACTTCGTTCTGCACCGGCGGGCCTGGTGAAGAGAAAACGGCAGGAGTGCACTGGGAGCACCTGCGCTATTTACTGCCAGTTTGGTTTGTGGGATTGAGTAGTAGATGAAATGAGTTAGTTTTGGATAACTACGAAGGAACCTACTACTTGTGTACTTGTAAATGGAGATGGGTTTGGAAAACTGAATTGGGAGACAATTTGAGGATTAATTAAGAAATTGTGTTATTGAAATAGTTTCCCTTTTCTAGGAATATTAAGAAAAGGCGAAACACCCGAAGGAATTTTATATTTAGTGTGGAGAGTGAACTGATGATGAATGATAATTGAATGTGAAACTTTCTTTTGATTTAATAGTTGACCAGGATTGAATTCTACCTGCTTTTGTGGACTGTTGTTGATTGTTCGTCTGTGTCGTGAGGTGTGGATAATTTGGAGAGAGAGAGAGACACGAACATTCTCATGCGCTTGCATAGTCATACACTTTGATTGTTAATGTTGGATATTTCCCCTCACGCACGGGTGTAACATTTCCCTGTGGCATCTACGGCACATATAGTGCATGTCAAGATGATAACGACTTCCCTGTGGCATCTACGGCACATATAGTGCATGGCAAGAGGGTAACGACTTCACTGTGGCATCTACGGCACATATAGTGCATGGCAAGAGGGTAACGACTTCACTGTGGCATCTACGGCACATATGGTGCATGGCAAGAGGATAACGACTTCACTGTGGCATCTACGGCACATATAGTGCATGGCAAGAGGGTAACGACTTCACTGTGGCATCTACGGCACATATAGTGCATGGCAAGAGGGTAACGACTTCACTGTGGCATCTACGGCACATATAGTGCATGGCAAGAGGGTAACGACTTCACTGTGGCATCTACGGCACATATAGTGCATGGCAAGAGGGTAACGACTTCACTGTGGCATCTACGACACATATAGTGCATGGCAAGAGGATAACGACTTCACTGTGGCATCTACGGCACATATAGTGCATGGCAAGAGAATAACGACTTCACTGTGGCATCTACGGCACATATGGTGCATGGCAAGAGGGTAACGACTTCACTGTGGCATCTACGGCACATATAGTGCATGGCAAGAGGGTAACGACTTCACTGTGGCATCTACGGCACATATAGTGCATGGCAAGAGGATAACGACTTCACTGTGGCATCTACGGCACATATAGTGCATGGCAAGAGGGTAACGACTTCACTGTGGCATCTACGGCACATATAGTGCATGGCAAGAGGGTAACGACTTCACTGTGGCATCTACGGCACATATAGTGCATGGCAAGAGGATAACGACTTCCCTGTGGCATCTACGGCACATATAGTGCATGGCAAGAGGGTAACGACTTCACTGTGGCATCTACGGCACATATAGTGCATGGCAAGAGAATAACGACTTCACTGTGGCATCTACGGCACATATAGTGCATGGCAAGAGGGTAACGACTTCACTGTGGCATGTACGGCACATATAGTGCATGGCAAGAGGGTAACGACTTCACTGTGGCATCTACGGCACATATAGTGCATGGCAAGAGGATAACGACTTCACTGTGGCATCTACGGCACATATAGTGCATGGCAAGAGGGTAACGACTTCACTGTGGCATCTACGGCACATATAGTGCATGGCAAGAGAATAACGACTTCACTGTGGCACCTACGGCACATATGGTGCATGGCAAGAGGGTAATGACTTCACTGTGGCATCTACGGCACATATGGTGCATGGCAAGAGGATAACGACTTCACTGTGGCATCTACGGCACATATAGTGCATGGCAAGAGGATAACGACTTCCCTGTGGCATATACGACACATATACTGATATAGTGCATGGCAAGAGGGTAACGACTTCACTGTGGCATCTACGGCACATATAGTGATGGAAAGAGGGTAACGACTTCACTGTGGCATCTACGGCACATATAGTGCATGGCAAGAGGGTAACGACTTCACTGTGGCATCTACGGCACATATAGTGCATGGCAAGAGGATAACGACTTCCCTGTGGCATCTACGGCACATATAGTGCATGGCAAGAGGATAACGACTTCACTGTGGCATCTACGGCACATATAGTGCATGGCAAGAGGGTAACGACTTCACTGTGGCATCTACGGCACATATAGTGCATGGCAAGAGGGTAACGACTTCACTGTGGCATCTACGGCACATATAGTGCATGGCAAGAGGATAATTCCATAGGGGTTGCTTTTCTGCTGGAATACCATCGCACCAACGGTGGAATTTCCTTTTGCATATTATCTGCATGGCAAGGGTAATGACTTCACTGGGCATCTGGGCGGGGGGGGGGGGGGGGGGGGGGGGGAGCAAACTCGGATTAGGATCATGATACCTGGGGAAATAAAGGTGCACGCTTGAGAGGACCAACATGTCTGTAAAACAAAGATATCAAAACAGTCAACCTTCTACTCTCTCTCTCTCTCTCTCTCTCTCTCTCTCTCTCTCTCTCTCTCTCTCTCTCTCTCTCTCTCTCTCTCTCTCTCTCTCTCTTTTAATAATGTTATTATGCCTTATGTAATCCCCCTCCCCACCCTCCCACATGATGCGGGCAGTGAGGCCTATTCATTAAAATGTTCGAGTTCGAGTTCTCTCTCTCTCTCTCTCTCTCCCTGCCTCTCCCCCCCCCCCCGCTCTCTCTCTCTCTCTCTCCCTGCCTCTCTCTCTCCCTCTCTCTCTCTCTCTCTCTCTCTCTCTCCTCTCTCTGTCTCTCTCTCTCTCTCTCTCTCCCAGGCAGGCAGGCACACACACACACACACACACACACACACACACACACACACACACACACACACACACACACACACACACACACACACACACACACACACACACACACACACACACTCACACAGTTTCACATACTTATTACATAATAGGCCCACATCTTTCAAAATGTCAAAAGGATAATGACTATGCATCACGAACAACATAAAATTGAAAGAATCTAACTAAATGAAGAGAGATATCGTATATTAGTAATGCAAAACAATGTGTCAATTTCACTCCACAACCCCATAATTACAAGCTGTTTTGTATGTGCATTTTCGCACACATGGGCTGAATTCACTGTTTTATACATATTTGGATGGTGTATGACTAACATGTGACACATTCCTTTCTGAACAAATAGTCAGCAAAAGCTGAGCCTGGAGAACAACACAAGCGTGAGAATACGTAACGTAGTAATGTAACGCTAGAAAGGTGCCGAATCATTCTGTGGATTGCTTCAGTGCCAATGAACATGCATGCATTACCTTTCACCAGAGTGCACCAACATGGTTATCATTTGAAGTTCACTTGCTTAAAGCTTCACTTAAACCAGAGTCTTCTGTATTTGAAACATTCTCTGAGAAAAAACAACATGTTTTCCATAAGTTAGTGGACAAATATTATTATTATTGTTGTTATTATTATTATTATTATCTTATACATGCTGCTGCTGTGTGCCCAAGCTCAGCCGCTCGGGAACTTATCTGCTGCTTGGATATTTTGTTTCTTGTTGTCTTCTTTCCTTTTTCTTTTTCTTTTTCTTTTTTACTTCTATTGTTTTGTTTTTTTCTAGTTATAAATGGGTGCATTATGCATTGTTATCTTTGCTTAGGTTAAAAACTTATTCCAATGTGATTTTCTCATAGCTATTCAAGTACATTCGTGATGCAGCCTTATGTTTGTAACTGAAACGTGTTTGAGTGCGCTTATAAGCTTATAGCTTGTTGTGCTCATGAAATAATTTGTGTACACTGCAATGTGTTTTGTCAATAAACTTGGTTAAAACTATTGGGGTCAAATCGTATGCAGTGTGGCTAGGCCTTTAGTGCTACACGTGACACCAGCAGGTGCTTTTTTGATAACTTTCACCTGAGCGTTACGACTTCAACATAACATTCTGCTTAACGTCCTGCGCTCTGGAACAGACACACATGGGACATTAGTACATATAAAGATGGTGCGAACGATCCTGGAGGCAGTGCAACACCAGGAATGTCCCATGTTTTAGCAATACAGAGGTGCATGAGCATTTCAAGGGTGATAATTCTGAATTTATAGCTTGGAGCATGCGATTTATTTTCCCTTTTTTTTAAATTCCCCATCTCGTAAAATCTGGAGAGAAAAATATTGTTTAGGATTTGATTTTGGTTTTCATCTTTCCCTTGAACTGGGAGTCAAACGGCTCTGCCATCTTGCTTTCTTTCTTTCCTTTCGTGGTTAATTAATTAATTATTTATTTAATACGTCCCTAGATTGAGTGGAGTGACGGCTAGGGGCTGCTGCTGTGGCTCCATCTCTAGGATCAATTGTTGGGACAAATCTAGGAAAATAAAAAAAATCATGTTTGCTTGTTATTAAGATCATTTAAAACATCGGAACTTTTCTGGTATTGCTGTACCCCCAGGATCGTCCCACTATCTTTGTATCTACAAATGTCCCGCACGTACCTGTTCCGGGTCAGAGGTCATTAACCCTTTCATCGCCAGCCATTTTTCAGCAAAAAAATTCCCATTAAACTTACCTGGGTAGAGAAAAAAATCTCTATAATATAGGGGATTCCTCTGTGACATGCTTAAAGTAAGGCCTATCCCCACCTCCCAAAATGAAGAGAACAGCGTTGGATAACAGACCCTGATTTGATGCCTTTTAGTGACATGGGTGTTGAATCATTGTGGTGCAAAAATGCGACGTTGGCGGTGAAAGGGTTAAACGGATGGTCGTCAAAGCCTTGAGAAGCCCTGAGGGTGTTACACGCTCTCTACAAACAGAGGGTGGGTGGTGGTGGTGGTGGTGGTGGTGGTGGTAGTGGGGTGGGGTGGGGTTACCTATTCCTTCTGGTATTTGTTGGAGAAGGTGAGCAGTAGGAACAACGAGTTCTGAGACGCGTTTCCGATGTGTGAGCAAACCTAGCCCCTACGTAGGGAATCGAGGGAGTCGTTTCATTGGCCACCCCTAACTTTGAGCTAAATTTGCTACGTAGCCCTCGTGAGAGGTACTTCGTTCGCTCAACAAAATGGCGGCGGCCAGAGTCGGATTCGTTTCCAAGATTATTCTTTTGTAAATTGTACAGTCCTGAAAGCGAATATTGACAGATTGCTGGAACATATGTGTTATATTTTAAATACAGTTGTCTTAGTGGTAATTGTTAACCGTTCAATTGTTTTTTTCTGCTCTGAATTTGAACTTGATGTCTTGAAATGAACGAATGTTTTCAACATCATACGACATTTCTCATCTTCGCTGTGTTTTCTTTTTCTTTTCATGTATTGATTCTGAACACGTTGCGGTTGAATCCCACGAGCGTATCCATTATTGCCGGAACTTTATTTTTACCCAACTGTTTTATTTCATTGGGAAAACAGTTTAGGATAATTTTCATGCCACGGAAAGTTTCAAACAAACAAAAATCAGCAAGGAAACACGAACACAAACCCTCTCAATTCAGCGTCGCCGATCAGTGTTGTCGTAAAGGATACAGGTATAGCATTAGTAGGGACTAAATAGGCCGTGAAACCTTTGAACGTCCCGTCATTATTGTTTTGCATCCATAATTTGTCAGGCTTTTCTGCTTGCGCGAGTTTTAGTCACTCATTAAAAAAAACATGGGCCGGGAAATTCCCGTAAAAATGGCGACCGTTCAATGCCAACCTTGCATTATGGTAACACTTCGAGCAGTTGTTTAGTTTCTTAAATTATGATTATAAATCTTTCATTCTGACGAAGATAATACTAAGCTGATTCTAACCCTATCCCTTACGCCTTGAAATACAAAAGTTAAGCGAAAAAAGCTCATGCAATTTCAGATACGCTCGTGGGATTTATTGTTTTATAGTTATATTTTTTATACTTTATTTTTTCATTGCCATGAAGCTTAGCGTGCATAAAATAGAACTTGATTTTTTTTAGGCAGTGGCTATTTATCCTCTAGTTTGAAAAGAGAACCCAAGGCTATTTTAAGTTTTTCTTCACTTCTGGCTAGCTAATGCTTTCTGTGCTAAAAATATATTTTAATCAAGATGCAAATGAGTTTGCCTTCTGTATGTGTGTGTGTGTGTGTGTGTGTGTGTGTGTGTGCGCGTGTGCGTGTGCGTGTGCGTGCGTGCGTGTGCGTGCGTGCGTGTGCGTGCGTGCGTGCGTGCGCGTGTGCGTGTGGGTGGGTGGGTGGGGGTGTGCATGCATGTGTGTGTCTGTGTGCCTGTCTGTCTCTCAATCTCTGTCACTGTCAAAATCTCTCTCTCTGTCTTTGTCTCTCTTTTTGTTTCTCTGTCTCCCATTCCTATGTATTTGCTGTCTGTGTAGCAAAGTGTGTGCTTCTTTGAGAGGGCATGCTTACTGTGTCTAAATCACCCCCATGCACACACACACACACACACACAAACACACAGACACACACACACACACACACACACACAGACACAGACACACACACACACACACACACACACACACACACACACACACACACACACAAACACACACACACACACACACACACACACACACACACACACACACAAACACACACAAACACACACACACACACACACACACACACACACACACACACACACACACACACACACACACACACACACACACACACACACACACACAGACATACACACATGTACATGCATGCGCGTGCACACACACACACATACACATTCAGTGACTGTCTGAATCACTTTTAGTGGAACAGTGTTTCCCATAGGGATAAAATCTGTCTTTTTTGTAGTGCAGTAAAAAAAAAAGGAGCTATTTCCTTTGTTGTGAGTGAAACTCCTTTAAGTAAACTGTATAAAATATACCCCCCAAAAATAATGAAAAGTCTTGTATTGTGAAAATTTCATACAAACGATTTGGTCTAAACACATGCCTTCTGCTTCACTGAAAGAATTGGACTTACAGCACTCCGCCAAGGAGGAATCGCCGATTTGACGGTTTGATCTCTATAGGAAACCAGAGCAAAGTGAGTGTTGCGATCTCTGTAACAGAGGATGTTTTCCTGGAGACCTCGACGTGTTTCTTGCAAAAAAACCTCATCCGTCAGGGTGCCCCTTTAATACCTTCTAAAGGTTGTAAACTGTCAGATTTAGCTAACCGCCTTTGAAAGAACTGAAATAGAGCTTAAGATATTCAGTGAAAAGAAAATACTGTTTTGACCGTTAAAACCGTTGGCTGGGTGGATATCAGGGTGCACTTAGGTGATGTTACGTTTCATCAGCAGCTCTTTTGTCAAGATTATTGATTCAGTTCAGGGATTTACATTCTGCCAGATAAAACTGGTGTGTTTGATGTTTTGGACGCGTTTGACCGTTACAAACGGTTAATACAACACAAACTGTGATTACAAAAAAAAGTAGCATCACTCGACAATCAGATTTTACAAATAACGCACCAAATTGCATTAAAATTCGTGGAATAGTTCTTCAGATATTCAAAGTTAAAGATAAAACCGTTTTTGACGGTTAAAACGGTTAATTGTATTAACAACAAACATATTGACACTAGTGACACAGTCTAACAACCAAATAATCACCAATCAGATAAAAATTAATAACTTCCACAAAACTTGTCTTCTGACACTCACATGGCACCCTAGATGAGCATAATCAGGGTTGTTGTCCTCACATCCCAAATATGGAAAATTGGTAAGTTGTTCCTCTCCCTATAAAAACTCTGGTTTAGAGGCGACGCGCACACTTTTATCTTATCACTTGTAGCGGTGTCATAGCCGATGAGGTTCAACCGAGGCGTGGTTACCGCTACACCTATCTACTTAATAAAAAAAAATCGGGACTTTACTGGTTTCGTACTGCCTCCGGGCATTGCCTCCAGTATTGTTCCCACCATATTTGTATTTACAAATGTCCCATATGTGTCTGATTCAGACCAAGAGGACGTAAAGCACCATTTTCGTCGGCGACGCGCACACCTTCTGTCAGTTGGTTGGTCACCATGCCCTAACCATTGACACTACATTCATGCCCTAACAATTCAATAGATAAGCGCTTTCAAACTCTACCTAAAGACTGAGCGCATGGAAAACACACACTCCGGACCCCTTTTGTTCTGGTAGCCAATGTTCAAGACTCCGGACCCCTTTTGTTCTGGTAGCCAATGTTCAAGACTCCCGACCCCTTTTGTTCTGGTAGCCAATGTTCTAGACTCCGGACCCCTTTTGTTCTGGTAGCCAATGTTCAAGAGAGACACGAGGTCTACGCGCGTTCTTAGACATCAACACCTCCAGTCTCCCCAGAGGCATCAATGAACCCAATGACATAAGTCAGGGGTGTGGCTCCTAAGTTAATTACACCAAGAAGTGGGAAGGTGACCACTTCCTGAGGTTGTTTAGGCTAGTTGAGGCACAGATGGGTAAACAAAGCGTGTGGTTTGAAAGTTGACCACTTCCTGAGGTTATTTAGGCTAGTCGAGGGAAACAAACTGTGTGGTTTGAAAGTTAATGTGTTCAGGAGGTAGACCGTCCTGCCAAGGCAAGATAAACAAATTCCAACGGTAATTTACTAAAGAACTGGGATTGGGCGAACTTCTGTCGGATGAATGAAACCTGTTTCCCAGAATGAGATGAATGAATTATCCTATCCCATTGGCTCTAACCAGGGGCTCTTGTGGACAAATAGTTCCCCCACCTTCTGGAAGTTATGTGCTTGTTGCTGCCTCTAATCTGTCGGTCTCTTTGAGTCAGCCTTTCTCCTTCACTTACTGTCATCTATCTTTCTTCTTTACTGGTCCATTATCCTGCTTTTTTTTCTAGAAACCCCATAAATATTTTCTCCAGACATCCTTGGCCTAGCTGTTTATTAGTTAGGCGCTTAAAGGCAGTATGACGCATCTGGGCTCATATGAAAGGAGACTGTCTGAGCAATCGACAAAGTAGGAGAACACAAATATGAAGGATTTAGCTGCCGATAATTTCTAGTTTTAATTGTTTTAAGATCAAGCCAACCTTTTTTATTTATTTAGTTTTTAAGTGAAA
>CM065697.1:3034930-3042703 GCA_017654935.2 Phymorhynchus buccinoides
AATTTTCGTTTGCCTTACAAACGGTTTTCGGCTTTGTCACATTTTGGTTGTGATACAATATTTCCCACACATTGTCCAAACTTCACATACCGTTAACCCTTAATATTCTACCGTTTGCTAGGAAACCTGGTGGTACAAATCGCAGGACAGGTACTATATCAACAAGTCTCCCCTATTTTCATTATTCTAGGCAAAAGCCAGAAGGTGCTAAGCTTTTTTAAGCTTAACAGCAGCGTAGCGAAAGATGGGTGTTGTTTTCAGGGCTGTCTATTTGTTTTTTTCTATCTGTTTCACCACGATAGCGTTTGAACGAACGACCCTAGGACCCTCCAGTTGTGCACGCAGATAGGTCGCTAAGATATGTCGGCGATGCTTGAAGATGAAGGTCATCGCTCACGGGTCAAGGTCACTGGAGCCAAAAATGCTGCCGCGCTGCTGGTTGATTTACCATGTTCACTCTCTTGTTTTTTGTGTTCAGTACCTTCTGGCTTTTACCAAAAAGAATGATATTGTTTCTAACATATTATACCCTTATGCGCTAAACCAAAGAATGCGCTAAAAGTGTAATTGAGTGATTATTGGATGTAGCTTTCAATTTGCCACCAAATAAGGAAATCTTGCAAACACACAAACACACACATGTTCCCATGCATACACACACATTACAGCACAAACTGAAGGATAGACAGGCAGACATACACACACACGTGTGCCCATGCATACACAAACACACACATATTTGCGCATGCATACACAAACACATATATATATTACAGTACAGACTGAAAGATACAGGCAGACAAACGCACATCATAGATCACACATTGTACAGTCTGGAACACTTCTGTTTATTCTTATATGCTTTCTCTTTTAGCACAAATGTAAATGATGAGCATTATTGACTGTCGCTGAATTCAGCTTGTAGACACACAGTAACAATTATGACAAAGGAGCACCAGTAGAGAGCACCGTAATTAGGTGAAAATGACAGTAGCACCAGCAGTGTTTTGCAAATACATGAACAGCACCTAACCAGCAGTTTTATGCAAATACGTGTATAGCACCAGTGCTTTAGTAATTCTATAAAGTTACTACAGCAGCAATAGTCCAGTAACTCTTTGAAATACCCACAAAGCAACAGTCCAGTAATTCTTTGAAAATACCCACAAAGCAACAGTCCAGTAATTCTTTTAAAATACCCACAAAGCAACAGTCCAGTGATTCTTTTAAAATACCCACAAAGCAACAGTCCAGTAATTCTTTGAAAATACCCACAAAGCAACAGTCCAGTAATTCTTTGAAAATACCCACAAAGCAACAGTCCAGTAATTCTTTGAAAATACCCACAAAGCAACAGTCCAGTAATTCTTTTAAAATACCCACAAAGCAACAGTCCAGTAATTCTTTTAAAATACCCACAAAGCAACAGTCCAGTAATTCTTTTAAAATACCCACAAAGCAACAGTCCAGTAATTCTTTTAAAATACCCACAAAGCAACAGTCCAGTAATTCTTTTAAAATACCCACAAAGCAACAGTCCAGTAATTCTTTGAAAATACCCACAAAGCAACAGTCCAGTAATTCTTTGAAAATACCCACAAAGCAACAGTCCAGTAATTCTTTGAAAATACCCACAAAGCAACAGTCCAGTAATTCTTTGAAAATACCCACAAAGCAACAGTCCAGTGATTCTTTTAAAATACCCACAAAGCAACAGTCCAGTAATTCTTTTAAAATACCCACAAAGCAACAGTCCAGTGATTCTTTTAAAATACCCACAAAGCAACAGTCCAGTGATACCCACAAAGCAACAGTCTTTTAAAATACCCACAAAGCAACAGTCCAATAATTCTTTGAAAATACCCACAAAGCAACAGTCCAATAATTCTTTGAAAATACCCACAAAGCAACAGTCCAGTAATTCTTTGAAAATACCCACAAAGCAACAGTCCAGTAATTCTTTTAAAATACCCACAAAGCAACAGTCCAGTAATTCTTTTAAAATACCCACAAAGCAACAGTCCAGTAATTCTTTTAAAATACCCACAAAGCAACAGTCCAGTAATTCTTTGAAAATACCCACAAAGCAACAGTCCAGTAATTCTTTGAAAATACCCACAAAGCAACAGTCCAATAATTCTTTGAAAATACCCACAAAGCAACAGTCCAGTAATTCTTTGAAAATACCCACAAAGCAACAGTCCAGTAATTCTTTGAAAATCTTTGAAAATACCCACAAAGCAACAGTCCAGTGATTCTTTTAAAATACCCACAAAGCAACAGTCCAGTGATTCTTTTAAAATACCCACAAAGCAACAGTCCAGTAATTCTTTGAAAATACCCACAAAGCAACAGTCCAGTAATTCTTTGAAAATACCCACAAAGCAACAGTCCAGTAATTCTTTGAAAATACCCACAAAGCAACAGTCCAGTAATTCTTTGAAAATACCCACAAAGCAACAGTCCAGTAATTCTTTGAAAATACCCACAAAGCAACAGTCCAGTAATACTTTGAAAATACCCACAAAGCAACAGTCCAATAATTTAAAATACCCACAAAGCAACAGTCCAGTAATTCTTTTAAAATACCCACAAAGCAACAGTCCAGTAATTCTTTGAAAATACCCACAAAGCAACAGTCCAGTAATTCTTTTAAAATACCCACAAAGCAACAGTCCAAAATACCCACAAAGCAACAGTAATTCTTTGAAAATACCCACAAAGCAACAGTCCAGTAATTCTTTGAAAATACCCACAAAGCAACAGTCCAGTAATTCTTTGAAAATACCCACAAAGCAACAGTCCAGTAATTCTTTGAAAATACCCACAAAGCAACAGTCCAGTAATTCTTTGAAAATACCCACAAAGCAACAGTCCAGTAATTCTTTGAAAATACCCACAAAGCAACAGTCCAGTTAATTCTTTTAAAATACCCACAAAGCAACAGTCCAGTGTCCAATAATTCTTTGAAAATACATTCTTTGAAAATACCCACAAAGCAACAGTCCAGTAATTCTTTGAAAATACCCACAAAGCAACAGTCCAGTAATTCTTTGAAAATACCCACAAAGCAACAGTCCAGTAATTCTTTGAAAATACCCACAAAGCAACAGTCCAGTAATTCTTTGAAAATACCCACAAAGCAACAGTCCAGTGATTCTTTGAAAATACCCACAAAGCAACAGTACCCAAAATACCCACAAAGCAACAGTCCAGTAATTCTTTTAAAATACCCACAAAGCAACAGTCCATTCTTTGTACCCACAAAGCAACAGTCCAGTATTCTTTGAAAATACCCACAAAGCAACAGTCCAGTAATTCTTTGAAAATACCCACAAAGCAACAGTCCAGTAATTCTTTGAAAATACCCACAAAGCAACAGTCCAGTAATTCTTTGAAAATACCCACAAAGCAACAGTCCAGTACCCATTCTTTGAAAATACCCACAAAGCAACAGTCCAGTACCCATCCAATCTTTGAAAATACCCACAAAGCAACAGTCCAATAATTCTTTGAAAATTTGAAAATACCCACAAAGCAACAGTCCAGTAATTCTTTTAAAATACCCACAAAGCAACAGTCCAGTGATTCTTTGAAAATACCCACAAAGCAACAGTCCAGTGATTCTTTGAAAATACCCACAAAGCAACAGTCCAGTGATTCTTTGAAAATACCCACAAAGCAACAGTCCAGTGATTCTTTGAAAATACCCACAAAGCAACAGTCCAGTGATTCTTTTAAAATACCCACAAAGCAACAGTCCAGTGATTCTTTTAAAATACCCACAAAGCAACAGTCCAGTGATTCTTTGAAAATACCCACAAAGCAACAGTCCAGTAATTCTTTGAAAATACCCACAAAGCAACAGTCCAGTAATTCTTTGAAAATACCCACAAAGCAACAGTCCAGTAATTCTTTTAAAATACCCACAAAGCAACAGTCCAGTGATTCTTTTAAAATACCCACAAAGCAACAGTCCAGTGATTCTTTGAAAATACCCACAAAGCAACAGTCCAGTAATTCTTTGAAAATACCCACAAAGCAACAGTCCAGTAATTCTTTGAAAATACCCACAAAGCAACAGTCCAGTAATTCTTTTAAAATACCCACAAAGCAACAGTCCAGTGATTCTTTTAAAATACCCACAAAGCAACAGTCCAGTGATTCTTTTAAAATACCCACAAAGCAACAGTCCAGTGATTCTTTGAAAATACCCACAAAGCAACAGTCCAGTAATTCTTTGAAAATACCCACAAAGCAACAGTCCAGTAATTCTTTGAAAATACCCACAAAGCAACATCCTTTGAAAATACCCACAAAGTCCAGTAATTCTTTTAAAATACCCACAAAGCAACAGTCCAGTAATTCTTTGAAAATACCCACAAAGCAACAGTCCAGTAATTCTTTGAAAATACCCACAAAGCAACAGTCCAGTAATTCTTTGAAAATACCCACAAAGCAACAGTCCAGTAATTCTTTGAAAATACCCACAAAGCAACAGTCCAGTAATTCTTTGAAAATACCCACAAAGCAACAGTCCAGTAATTCTTTGAAAATACCCACAAAGCAACAGTCCAGTAATTCTTTGAAAATACCCACAAAGCAACAGTCCAGTAATTCTTTGAAAATACCCACAAAGCAACAGTCCAGTGATTCTTTGAAAATACCCACAAAGCAACAGTCCAGTGATTCTTTTAAAATACCCACAAAGCAACAGTCCAGTGATTCTTTGAAAACACAAAGCAATAGTCACAGTTTAAATAAAGCAACAGTCCAGTGACTCCCACAAAGCAACAGTCCAGTATTTCTTTGAAAATACCCACAGTTCAACACATCCACAGTTCTAATAGTCCAGTATTTCTCTGAAAACATCCACAGTTCCAATAGTCCAGCATTTCTCTGAAAACATCCACAGTTCCAATAGTCCAGTATTTCTCTGAAAACATCCACAGTTCCAATAGTCCAGTATTTCTCTGAAAACATCCACAGTTCCAATAGTCCAGTATTTCTCTGAAAACATCCACAGTTCCAATAGTCCAGCATTTCTCTGAAAACATCCACAGTTCCAATAGTCCAGTATTTCTCTGAAAACATCCACAGTTCCAATAGTCCAGTATTTCTCTGAAAACATCCACAGTTCCACAATTAATAAATAATCAACCTTGATTAATTGAGGGTCAGTTAAACATATATAAACTTAAATATTAAACATATATAATGTGTAAAATATATATCAACTATCATGTGTAAAGGTTATAGCAACTTTCGTCTATAAATAATCAACCTTGATTAATTGCTAAATCGTCGTGCAATTACAGTGCACACTCAACAAATCCCACACTATACAATAGTTCATAATAATATTCAACATGTCCTTTCATAAGACAGATTCACGGCTAGCTATAATATGGGATGGAGTAATTTGCTCCCAGAACTGATTTGCATAGAGAGAAATAAAATGAACAGATACACGAATTTCTTATCCCCACGGGGGTCTTCCCTGCAAATAGTCCCCCCACCTTCTGGAAGTTCTGTGCTTGTAACTTCCTCCAATCTGTCTCTCTTTTTGACTCTACCTTTTCCCTTGCTTTGTGTCATCTACTATCTTTCTGACGTTTGTCCCATTCTCCTGCCTTCCCCCCTAAAAAACCAACAACAAAACATCTTCCATATAGTTTTCTCATTTGAGCACCTCCGAAATCGGAATGGGTCGGCTGAATGCAGCGAGGACACCAGTGAAACCTGGCAAAATGACACTTACGTACCCGTTGTGGCCTTATGGCCCAGGAACGCAGAAGAAGAAGAAGCAGCATTTCTTATCAAAGATATTGTGATCCTTCGCTCAAATGGCTTTTATCATTGGTTGACATTATTCTGTAGCCGAAGCCAAAAGTAAAGTGACAGCTGTATAGCAATGTTTAGGCAGAAATGGTTCCTCCTGGCACAGTCCAGAGTTCTGAGGAAGCCATGACTCTCAAACTGGGGCCTTCCATTGGCTTTAAGTGCTGCAGCCTAGGGGGGTGGTTGGCCTCCGAGAACCTGCCCCGAATAATATCATCAGCTGTCATCAAATCCTTTTAGCCTTCAAAGAGTGGGAATGTACCCTGGGAAAGGCATCTCCACAATAAACTAATTCTAGCTCAGCGGAGCAGAATCCCTGCAGCTCTCTCTGCTGCCTGGCAGTCGTGGTGGGAAGAGACAGACTGCTATTCCAGAGTTCATGGGTGAACGGGATCCGCTTAGCTATCTGGATATTTAGAAAATCATCGAAACTTTCTTGATATCGCAGTACCTCCAGGACAATCCTACAATCTTTATATCTATTAATGTCCGACACGTGCCTGTATGGGTGAACGGGATCCGCTTAGCTATCTGGATGTTTAGAAAATCATCGGAACTTTCTTGATATCGCAGTACCTCCAGGACCGTCCCACAATCCTTATATCTATCAATGTCCGACACGTGCCTGTTTCAGCCTGGGAGACTGTTCTTCTGGCATGCAGACAAAGTCGCTGTATCAAACTAGTCTGCTCCTACGGATTTTCTTGTAATTTCTTACTTACCCTCCGTTTTCCTCAGGCCCTGGCCTTGGGGATAAAGTCCAACAGGGTGAGGGTGTTGGTGCGATGGCGGGGGGTGGTGTGCGGCTGGCGCACAAATGGGTAGACGGTGACCAGCCGCCACAACATTGTCCTCCACTCCTTGCTGAACTTGTGCTCCACCACCCACGTGCACGCCTTCCCATGGTGTTTCCCGATCGTTTGCCTGTAGACAAACAGGCAACGAGGAACATCAAAGAAGTGCTGGCTGACAGTATTCACCCGTATAATCAGCAGAAAGTAATGCAAGTAAAATCACACCAAGAAGCATGGCTATAGTTTTGAAAGCACAACCCTAATCATAATTATAAAACTCAACGAAAACTAAACCAGCCCAAGCAGTTGTACTCAAATCGGAATAGTTCCAATGGGCCAAGCAGATGGTAGACTATAAACTTTTGTTGAAAAATAATTGTTAAAAAACAAATGTACAAATCAACGACTTACGACAGAGAACTGAATATAATCCCTAAAAGGTACACAACTGTTATCAAGGCACCTGCAGTACTTATTCACCTAGCTCATTGCCAAAAAAGGCACATACCTGTTATTAATACGCCTACGATACTTATCCACCTAGCTCATTGCAGGAAAAGGTACACAACTGATATCAAGACACCTACAGCAATTATTCGCCTGGCTCATTGCAGTAAAGAAAAAGGCACACAACTGCTATCAAGACACCTACAGCACTTATTCATTTAGCTCACTACCAGGAAAGGGCACACAACTGCTATCAAGACACCTACAACACCCATCCACCTAGCTCACTAAAAGGAAAAGGCACACAACTGCTATCAAGACACCTACAGCACTTATTCACCTAGCTCACTACCAGGAAAAGGTACACAACTGCTATTAAGACACCCACAGCACCTATCCACCTAGCTCACTACCAGGAAAAGGCACACAACTGATATCAAGGCACCTACAACACCCATCCACCTAGCTCACTACCAGGAAAAGGTACACAACTGCTATCAAGGCACCTACAGCACCCATCCACCTAGCTCACTACCAGGAAAAGGCACACAACTGCTATCAAGGCACCTGCAGCATTTATCCACCTAGCTCACTACCAGGAAAAGGCACACAACTGCTATCAAGACACCTACAGCACCTATCCACCTAGCTCACTGCCAGGAAACGGTACACAACTGCTATCAAGGCACCT
>CM065697.1:3048203-3076306 GCA_017654935.2 Phymorhynchus buccinoides
CGAGTTCAGTCAACAAAATGCAACTTTCAACAACTTCCCTCTCCTCTTGAAAAGGCACACTCAGAATCAATGCACTTTGGAACAGTCAGTAATGTGGGTTTTTTGTGTGGGTTTTCTGTCTGTCCCAAGGATATCTCCCGAACCGCTTAACCGAATCGCTTCACATTTTGTGTGGTGATGTGTCACCATAAGAGGAAGGCATCCGTGCAAAAACAATTTCAGTAATGTGTACTGACTGTTCTAAAGTGCATTGATTCTGAGTGTGACTTTTCAAGAGGAGGGGGAAGTTGTTGAAAGGGGCATTTTGTTGACTGAACTCGTTCTGATTAATGATGTTTTGGAATGAACTTAACGTTAAAAGAATAAATTCAGTTTTGTTATGAGCTGGGTGCGTTTTATTGAGTTCGTGAGTTTTCGGAGATGATTGTCTTTCTGGGCCTTAACTTTAGTGTACAAAGGCAAAAAAACCCACCCCGCATATCTTGAAAAAGGTACACAACATACAGAAACACATACACGCGCGCGCGCACACACACACACACACACACACACACACACACACACACACACACACACACACACACACACACACACACACAGAATTAAAATAAAATAACTTTTTTTTTCTTCTTCTCTAAAGTAGCCAACTGCATCACCATTCTTGGTCAGAAAAGGAAACAATAATAATTATAAAAAACAAAAACAACAACAACAAAATCATCACTTCACACCGTCGGCTGGGGAAGGGGGTGGCCTAAGGGGTAATTAGACATGGGCAGAAAATGGGGAAAGTGGGGATAGTGAGAGGGGTGGAAACCGCCAGGAAAGCAACAGGTTACTGAAACAAATTTCCCCACACCAATCACAGGCGTTATTGACAGAAAATGCTCTGCGCATGCGTTTGAGTGGGGTATCCCCAGCTAAAATGGCTGCCTGCGCGTCTGAACCGATCGAATTTGAAACGTCGTCAACAAAGTAAGCAATAATTCACGTAACCTTTGCGCATATGATCCCATTTTATTACTCCAGTGGTAAAGTTTAAGTGTATTGCATGATGAACTGTCTACTTTATTCATTGAGTGATTGCAGTAGGTCTAATTTACTTTTATTCAGTGTGAATGTGACTGGTTACCGGAAAAAACGGCCATTGTCCTACGAAAACGACCCTTCTTGTTCAGTTCTTCTGTGGGGCCCACGATCATTCTGGCACCCTCAGAGAAGAAAAAAAGGGGGATCGGTTCCATCTGTTAAAGGTCCTAAGCTGCTGCATGAACATCATAGGCCCTAAGGGGTGTTATTGAGTTCTTTCAATTGGAATTTAAAGCCTGGAATTTACTTATAGTTATAGTATAAGTATAACAGGGGTTTCCATAAAGATTGTAATCCAAATGAATGGCTGCCCAGATGGTCAGCTACAAGGGGACAAAGAAGGGAGGGGGGGGGGGGACGATCAATTGGGGGGGGGGGGGGGGGGGGGAGTAGGAAAGGATGGGTTTGGGAGGGGGGGAGGGGGGGGGGGGGAGGGGGAGGAGGAGGGGTTGATCCAGGCTTTAAATTCCTCTACCGAGGCTGATGTTGTTGCCTCAGATGAAAGACAGTTCCATTCCGCCACAGCCCTCGGAAAGAAAGACAGTTCCATTCCACCACAGTCCTCAGAAAGAATGAAAATGTCCGGTAGTTCGTCTTGCATGATGGTAGTACAGGCATGGGAATTGTCAGTCTTTTTGCCAATTTCAGCTTTTTTGATGGTCCTCTTCAGTCTTTTTTTTTTGCAAGTTTCAGCTTTTTTGATGGTCCAAGAGAACATTTATGAGATAAAAAAAGAAGCCCAATGAGTAAAACTTATGTTATTGGTTATAAATGAATGCAAAATGAGCTAAATATATCAGTCTTATCTCTAATACTGTTTTTAAGGCTTAGATAACAGAAGAAGCTTCATTTTCTGGGGGCTGTATCCCAACACACACGGTTTTCAGTTGTTTTTTTATTCCTTGTTCCTATGCCTGCTTCCAGACCCCAATTTTCAGTCTTTTTTGTCTTCTCTAATTCCCATGCCTGGTAGTACTAGTAGGTAGGCTGCGGCATGCATTGGTCTTGATTGTCGGGTTGGTAGATGGGGGACAGGCCTATGATGAGTGTTGATGGCCACCTCTCCTTGATGAAACTTGAACTTGAAGAAGGTGGCCAACTTTGCAGATCGCCGCCTGTCCTTGAGCGGGGGAACACTGCAGCTGGGACATCACGTTGTCGACGCTGGATGTCTGACGATGACGATTGACAACCCAGCGTGCTGCGCTGCGTTTGACCAGGAGAGCAGGGGGGCTCTCAATTTTGCCGTTCTTGGCCGTGTGTGGATCCCAGACAGATGCGGCGTATTCCAGGGTAGGTCTTACAAGGTTCTTGTAGTTGTAGGCTGTTTCCTTAACACTAACAGCTACAGACGTAACAGAGCCTACTTTCATGCTTATGCGGATAAAGCCAAGGGTTTTGTTGGCCTTGTTTGTTATGTTGGTGATATGGGTGTCCCAGGTAAGATCTTTTGATATTGTGACACCCAGGTATTTTGTTTCCTCCACAGTTTGCAGCGTCTGGCCACGTTCTTTTTTTGTTGCCACGTGTAAAGCGCCCTGTAGCCTACATAGTAGGATGGGCGCTATATAAATTTTCCTCATTATTAATTATTATTATTATTATTATTTGCATTTCTCTGGGTAAAAATAATAGTTTTAGTGACCTGGGCAGCCAGCTCGCTGCCGCTGCTCGGGTCTGAGCGTGATGCTGCGTCATGGAAACAGGGTGTGGAGGGGTTGAGGGAGGGGAGGTGGAGGCTGATGGTAGATGGGTTTATTGATGATTCCCTTGCACCGCTGATCCACTGGGGGTAACAGCAGTGAATGAGCAGAGGTCGTCCTGCCGTAGTTCATTCCACTCCCTGATCGGCTGATGCCAGTGATGGTCCTTGGGAGGAATGCACCTTACTCTGAAAACCTAAACGGCCCTACTGTCAATAACGAAAACAACCCTACTCTGTGTACAGTACTGTTTGTCGGTATAGATTTTCTTAAAAACTACTGGACGGATTTCCATCAAATTTGGCAGATTTTGATTTTGACTTTGAATTTTTAAAAAGACTGGAATTGTTTTCAGATGGTTTACACATGTTGCATCAAACATGTCACTAAGAATGTAAGTGGCCAATCCAATGGAACTTTCAACAGTTAAGGTCACAATCCCCCAAAAAATCTGTTCCTTCCCGACGCCCACATATTTGCAGAACTGCCCGCACTTTTTACCAATCGCTGCAGGAATTCCTTCGTCGTCGTCTGCACAAACCGAAAGCATCGAGCAGGAATGAATGATTTATTTACCTTTCATTGCTTCGTTTTACCGTCGCACACATTGACACAGGCACACACACTCTCACACCGTTTTGGAAAGAGTAGGGCTGTTTTTGTCAGGGGCCGTTTTCTCCTGTCACTGACTTTTTCAGTTTTTGTGAGCCTAGTTTGGTTCTGGTTGAATGCGTCACAGGCTTCTGACGATAAATTAAGAGGGAATTAGGAGGGTGCATGACCTGTCTGCTTACCCTGATTGAGACCATTAACACCCCACCCCGCCCCAGGTCAGCCAGGAATGCTAGGCCCCACTTCCACAAGCAAACAAACAAACAAAAACACCTTCTCTTCAGGGCCCATGGTCAGTATGTTGACCACCTTGTGGTCAGTGGTCACATGCTCAGCCTCGGTGGAGGAATTCAAAGCCCGGATCTACCCCCCCCCCCTTCCTCACCGTTCACCTCATATCCCATCCCACCTCCCCCTTTCCCCTCTCCATTCATTTCCCCCCTTCCCCCTTCCCTTGGAGGCTGATCATCTTAGCAGCCACCCCATTTTGACTTGGTTATTAATGGAAATCCCCTCGTTTACAGTATCAGTCTTCACAAGGTTGAAGTGGGATACTTCATGAAAGAAGAAGCACCGACGGAGCCTGCGGTTACAGTGACCTCACTCAGTTGGTTCCACACCATGGCAGTTCAGATGAAGCAGCTACGAGTACTGCTCCATTATTCTTCTTTCAGTTGGGGATGTTTATCCTGCAGCGGCTGTCCCGCGCTCACCAGTCTTCATTCATGAAATAATTTCATGAGCTGAATTTTCAAATGAATTTCATTTGAAATTCGTGAGCTGGGAGGAGACCATTAATAGTGCACAGGATGCATGCTATGTGAATTTGTGTCATCCATCCCACCGGCACACACAGCCTACTCGTACTAATACTATCAAGGAGCTTGCAATGAGTTGCATACAAAGCCATGGTCAAACCCATTGTGGAATATGCAAGCTCAGTTTGAGAGACACTCACAATGGGGAGAACGATCGTTTTCCTTCCAAGGACGCAGAGCTGTAATCCCTGAAAAGTCCTACATGCTCCTACCGGCGTTGGCCCCTTCTTGTTTGTAGAGCTGTAATCCCTAAAAAGTCCTACATGCTCCTACCGGCGTTGGCCCCTTCTTGTTTTTGTATGTGTCGGGCGTGCTTATGTATGACCTTGCATGACGTGTGTGTGTGTGCGTGCGTATGCTCGCTCGCGCCAGTGTGTATATGTGTATAGTGTGTGTGTGAATATATGTGTTGTGTGTGTGAATGCTCACCATTATGTATAACATCACAAATGTACTGGCCTGTATGAAATGCAACGCCCTCAAAGTTCTATCTTCCACTTCCAGCAGCAGAAACAAATCCACAGTATGCAATTCTGAAGGATTCCCTCCAGAGCTAATTAGCATAACAACTCCTTTTTCCCCAGAACCGTTTATGACTGGAACTCCATGCCACCAGAATCCATTGAATGCCCCACGCTCAACATCTTCACCTTGAAGGTGCTGAAGTTCCCTGCATAAAAAATCACCTTTCACAATACCACTTTTCTTTTTCATGTAGGACTAGCCAAGGTTGCTTGGCCAAACATGTCCTCTGATCATTTTTTTTTTACTCCCCCCTCCATGCGCAACATAATTCTTTTGAACCCTAGTACATGTATGTCAATAATTGCCTGATTATGGTAGTTGGACATGTCATACAATATACATGATTATTGGAAGAAGAAAAGAATTACTAAACCGTAAACTGCAGAAGAAACATCACTGACATAGTGACAAGCAGGATATATGAAAATCTTTCAAAACCCTCATGATAAAAGGCCAACACTGGGCAGGAGAAAGGGGGGAGGAGGGAGGGCAAGGGGTTCTCAAGCGACAGTTTGCGCTCACGCACTTACATGCTCATATGTATACACAATGATCAGAGCTTTAGACTTCATACTTAAGACATGCTTTTTAAGACATGCTTAAAATGAGAGGTCAATGTCCATAATGATGGGCCACTTAAGTGGTACAATGGTTTCCTTAATTAAATGGTTGCCCCATGGTATTTCCATGGGGAGAGACTTGTAGAGGGGGTGGGGTCATCCAGCTTCCTGTATGGAGGCACAAGGCATCCACCCACTGCCCTGCAAAGATATGACAAGTATGGTCATTGATTTTCAACAATATGTGATAGCAGTGATAATATTTTTTCAAACACGTTTTCAGACTTTTGGTGATCAGGGAGCAGCTTCGTCCTGTTCCAGTCATGGAAACAAAAAAGACTCACCCAGTGACCCATCATCCTGGAAAGCGCACAGCAGTTTGCAGTCTGCCAGAAGAGGGAATGTCAAGAACCTTCACTGAATCACAGTGTTGGCTTTGGTGAGTAAAGCTTGGCTTGGGTCCTTGTGTTGCGTGTGTCGCACGTGTCCTTGTCTGTCACTATCATGCCTGTTTTGTGTTTGTCTGTATGTATTTGTATTTCATTTTATTTCTAGTCACAGAAACACATAAGGAAGCCTAGCTATAAATTTGGTACATACCAGGCAGCAAGATATCCCCCTGCTCTTACCGACTTTTAACTGCAGTGTGAGTTTTACGTGTGTGAAGCAAGCGGGTCAGCCTTGCTTTATTTAAGTCCCCTCCCATAACACTTGGCGTTGAGTTTGGTTTTCCTGTCAAACTGGATGGAAAGACAAGGCCCTGATCCGGATTCCCAGGGACACTCGTGCAAATGAAAGCAGGCAAATGCCTTGTGAATTTTAACCCAGGACACTCGTGCAAATGAAAGCAGGCAAATGCCTTGTGAATTCTAACCCAGGACACTCGTGCAAATGAAAGCAGGCAAATGCCTTGTGAATTCTAACCCAGGACACTCATGCAAATAAAAGCAGGCAAATGCCTTGTGAATTCTAACCCAGGACACTTGTGTAAATAAAAGCAGATAACTCAAAATGTTTTCACTAATTTTAGCGCATTAAAGAGTGGCGCGGCAACTTCCATCATAAGACTTCCCATTATAAGACTCCCTCCCAGTCCCACATAAGACCTACTTGAAAATTCGCTGCAAACTAAAATATGGGCGTTTGTGTTTTTTATTTTCTTGTATAAGACCTACTTCTCTGAGACATTGCCCTTTGTAAGTACTACAAGTACCTCCCTTATAAAAACCCATTTTGGGTGATTTTTCAAGGTCTTATAAGGGAGGTTCCACTGTAGTTTCTAATGGTTATGGTATATTTTTATGATTAATGAACATAGATTTCACATTTGGGGGAGTTCTTAAGGGTTGTCATTCATAAATTTTATAATAATTATTGTTTTGCTTTGCAGTGTCACAAGATCATGAAGACCCCTATCACATACACACTGCCCACATGCACTTTTTTAGCCTCTTATAAGACAATGTGTCAGGATTTAAGACAATAGTGTAGAAGTCTGGATTTACAATCACGCACGCACAGGATAACAATCACAAGCACGCACACCACCATCACACACAGTCAGTTACAACTGATTACTGATCATTACTGACACAAATACGACAATTGTCCAGAACCTGGAACTTCGATAGGACACTTAATACAGCATCCAAAGTCATGAAATGAATCATGGTATAACATCAACCAAAAACGATTTTGCATAAAACTGAGACAACATTTTAACCAGCTGATTTTTATTATTATTACAGTGGAACCTCCCTTATAAGACCTTCAAAAATCATCCCAAATGAGGTCTTTGAAGGGAGGGGTCTTATAAGGGAGGTCATTTTAATACTTACAAAAAAGGGCAATGTCTCAAAGAAGTAGGTCTTATATGGGAGGGAGTCTTATAATGTAAGGTCTTATATGGGAGGTTCTAATTTTTATTCATGTAAAAAAACAAAATGAAAAAAGAATAACGTTCGGCTCAAACATTGTTATTTAAAACTTCGAAGACCCCCCGTGGGGATACCGGGGGCTCTTCTATATAAATAGTTCCCCCACCTTCTGGAAGTTCTGTGCTTGTAACTTTCTTCATTTTGACTGTCTTTTCCCTTTGCTTACCGTCATCTACTATCTTTCTGCCTTACCGGTCCATTCTCCTGCCTTTTTTCATGAAACGCTTTCAAAAACATTTCCTCCAGCCGAGGTCGGACTTGCTGGGCCTAACTATTTCTTAGTTAGGTGCATGACGCATCTGCGCTCATAATTGACAGGAAACTCAGCGATCGAAGAAGAAGAAGAAGAAGAAAACTTTGAAGTCAGCTGTCTGGTTACATTAGGCTTTGACTATTGCTTATGTTTGGTTATTTGTTGTGTGTGTGTATTATGTTAACAAAACTGTTGTAGAATTCTGTACACTGTTTTATACTGTTGTTGTTTTTGTCTTACCCTGGCTTAAAGACTCCAGGATCAAGCCGAAGCACTTGCAGGCATCAGAATTGTCAGAGGAACAGACCATTCCAGAGGATTAAGAATTTGTAGCAGAGGATCGGCTTCTCTTGTCAGAGGTTTTGCCTTTTTTTAAAGTGATTTATTACTATATTAAGTCTTTTTGGTGGTATTCGGAACTCATTTCAATGTTGTCCCTCGTCAGTCTAGGGCCTAGATAGCCCTTTTACCGCGGTTTTCAGAGGATTGGACTTCAGACTATTCTGATGCCTGACTTGAACACTATGGTACAAATGCACCATCTAGGGATGAAAACATTACATGTTTGACTGTTTTTATTACCCCACCACATGGGCAGCCACACTCTGACTTTGGAGGATTTTGGACTGATGATGTTATGCTAAGAGCTTGCCATGGCTAAAGACAACCCCTGCATAACTATGCAGAACAGAACATTTGGATTTAGCCTTGGTGTTTATGTCAATTGGTTTGACAGCCTTATGCCAAGGCAAGCATACTGTTGCAAGAATAATCTTGTTCTTTGTTTTGTGTGGGTTTCTTTTTCTTCACAGACATGTACCATAAAAACTATGTTGGGGTTATGTTTATTAGGAGGTACTTGGTAAATTTAACAGCAGCTTGTGGCTGTATTAATAAATAAGTTGTATAAAATATAATCAGAGTCATCCTCAATCTGTGTGTGTCAGTCTGAGCTGTGGGCAAGCAGGCCTAATGGTGAAAGCCTGCACCCTGCAGTTCAACGTGCTCCTGTCGCTGAAGCGAAGCACACTGGTGTAAGTATAACCCTTCCTTTATGTAGGGGGGCTTTTTTCCTGCATTATCTGAAAATCCGGTTTGTGGAGTGAGGGGAATCCGGCACGAAATCCTGAGATGACAGACTTGAAGAAAATGTCAATTGCAATGTCAAGTTTTCTAACCAATGACACAATTGTGTGCTTAAAGTAAAACTTAGGTAATTTTGACGTAAACAGTGTTGCCGCCCCCACCCCTACCCGCACCATCTTCCTCACCCCACCACCTTCCTCACCCCACCTTGCTCAACAAAACTTTTTGTTTGTAAATGTTCCAGGTTGGAGGTTTCATGGTAATTGTCTTCTTAAACTTAACGTAAAAAAAATATGAACAGGTCCAGTTCCCCTGCAGCAGCAAACTGCAGCAGTATTGTACTAAATAAAATCCAACCCACAAAATCGTTTATAAATTTTTTTTTTATAATAACGCTATCATTCTGATTTTTCATGTTTATGAAGAAGATCCATTGCATTTAAGGTTGCAGTAGTTTGTTTTTCCAAGGTGCCTTGGCGAACTCCAGAAAATAACAGTTTCCAATGAAACCTGTGTTTAGAAAATTCCCTTTTTGAGGAGTAAAAACACTTTGTAAACAACTTGTCTTTCTTGAAAGCAACTGTCTTTTTTTGCCCTGAAAATTGAAAGTCAGAACACAGAAGAAGAAGAAAGGCAAGACAGTAGTGTAAATGCCAATTTTTTGAGCCCACATATGAATGCAGTCAAATTGCAGGCCAATCATGCAAACTGATGGGATTTTCACAGATCGAAACAGCTGTCTTTGCATAAGGCACTGTCCCTCCCCCATTGGGAGAAAAAGTAAATCAGCACTTCTTTTATTTTTAGAACACGGAACATTTCATAAAGTTAGCGTTAACTGGTTTTGTTTCTGAGGTTTACAAATACCGTATTTTTCGGATCATTAGGTGCTGCTGTGTATAAGGCGAATAGGGCATTTTTCAAGAAAAATCTGAACAATTTCAAGTTAACACTATTGTGACTGGCGCTGCCTCAGCCAATTCTCAGTGCAGGCCCGAGCCTGCTGCGGTACTACTCATAGAAATTGGGTGGTTGTAAACAAACGCGTCTTACGTAGCTCAATTATGTCCTTTTGCGACCAAATTTTGGTTACTTACTGAAAAAAGGCTGTTTAATTCGCATATGTGATTTATAAGTTGATAGGAATAACGCTTTTTACATGCCGACTTGAAAAACGGGAACGATTCATTGTTTACATGCCCCCCTCACACCTGGCTGCATTCGACAACACCCCCTACCCCTCTCACGACCAACAGACTCAGTCTCTTGACTTGTCGAAGCCACAGGCACACTGTCACTAGCTTTACAATCATCCTCACTACTTTCGTTGCTTTCAGAGTCAGAAAAAACAAATTCTGGGTCCCTGTCGTAATGTTCATCCAAGTCAAGCAGTTGAAGAATCTCCTCTCTTGTAAGACTTCGTTTATATGCCATTTTTCATCACTAATTGCTGTCAAATTGTACATCGAAACCAAGGGAATTCGAGAAACGGAAGTAATCGAACAAGGGAAACAACTCACAGAACGTCCTGTTCTGTACTGGAAAATAACACATGAGTTTTGTACCTTATACCGTGACCCTACTGTAGTCGCGACCCGTCCACACAGAATGTACTGCAGTTCCTACTAAAGTTGCGACCCGTCACCAATGTGTTAAAGGCACCCTCGTTTATAAGGCGATACACACCTCGCAAAAGAAAGTCGAAGTTTGAAGCCCATACACGTCCTGTAAACGCTTACCGACCTCCATTGCTGTTGTCATAAACGAGAGTTGGCTCCCTTCTCAAATAATCGAAACTTCTGTTTTTGCGACTTCCGGTTGTTGTGTTTGGACTTTTCTTCGCGCAAACTGGTAGAATTATGGCATATTAAGCTCTACAACTATGCTTTTTACATCCAATTAAGGGTTATGGCATCTGTTGGACGGTATCTCGGACGATAATAGGGATTTTGAAGCGTTTTAACGTGAGTATTTGTCGTATTGGCGACTCGTTGCCACTTTCGATGTTGTGACTCACAGTAGACTGTACTAAGTACGGCAATCATTGCCTCTCTTCTCACGATTTTGTTCACTAATAGGGAGCCCTCGTTTATTAGGCGCATAGGTCGAAATTGGAGAGAAAAAATATCGCCTTATAGTCCGAAAATTACGGTACAGACATTGGACACAGAAAAGTTTTATCAGAGCAAATTACTCTGCATTTCAAATGCACCAACTTTTCAATTCTTCAGAGATGGGGTACAGAGCTCAGCTATTCACTGAGATTTATCTTTCGTACTATATAATTAGTATATATATATATATATATATATATAACAAAAAAATAAAGAAAACTACAGCAAATCCGTGGTCATTCCAATTTTAATTCAAGCTTTCGAGAGGGTGTCCTCTCTTCTTCAGGAATGACACACACTGGTAAAGATATATGTAGTATGAAAGAAAAATCTCAGTGAATAGCCAGCTCCGTACCCCTACTCTGAAGGACTGAAAAGTTGGTGCATTTGAAATGCAGAGTAATTTGCTCTGATAAAACTTTTCTGTGTCCAATGTCTTTATTTGTGAACCTCAAAAACAAAACCAGTTAATGTTAACTTTGAGTAATGTTCCGTGTTAAAAAAAAATGCACTAACTTTTCAGTCCTTCAGAGTAGGGGTACGGAGCTGGCTATTCACTGAGATTTTTCTTTCATACTATTTTTATCCTTAATTTGGACATCATCTCAGTAGTTGGCCCTCTCTAGTCATGTCTATTAGGTTTTGAAATTAAAATTTCAGAACATTATTATTTTGTTCATTTTACATAAGATTTTCATAAGATTTTTACTATTTCTGGTTTAACTTTGTGCTGGTTTGCTTTTATTTGGATTTTATTGTGGATTTTCGATTTGAAGCAAAGAAGACACCATTCTCTTGTAGAATGTCTTTTTACTCAGGTTGGCATCCACTGGACAGTCAATTTGCAGGCCAATCATGCAAACTGATGAGATCGTCTCAAGATCGAAACAGCTGTCTTTGCATAAGGCACTGTCCCTCCCCCATTGGGAGAAAAAGTAGATCAGCACTTTTTTTTTTGGGGGGGAACACGGAACATTACTCAAAGTTAACGTTAACTGGTTTTGTTTCTGAGGTTCACAAATAAAGACATTGGACACAGAAAAGTTTTATCGAAGCAAACTATATATATGTGTATATACTGTGGTTCTCAGAGGGTTGGACTTCACACTATTCTGGTGCCTGAAGTAAAGTTGATTATGTTTGAATAATTTCTTCAAGATCTCTTTAATGATTTATTTAATGGAACCCTGTCTCACAACGATTAATTATTTTCCAGGCAAAACGATGGTGCACATCTTCCTGGCCGTGTGTCTGCCTCATCTGGAATCCTGCTTAGCCACTGAGCCAGCAGTTCACCACCTGTACAACGTAGCTGCCACAGGGGCTGGAGCCAGCAGTTCACCACCTGTACAACGTAGCTGCCACAGAGGCTGGAGCCAGCAGTTCACCACCTGTACAACGTAGCTGCCACAGGGGCTGGAGCCAGCAGTTCACCACCTGTACAACGTAGCTGCCACAGGGGCTGGAGCCAGCAGTTCACCACCTGTACAACGTAGCTGCCACAGGGGCTGGAGCCAGGGGAGAAAGGAGACCACAAGGGTCCTGAGAGCAAAGGAAGAGGCAGCCAAAATAGGCTCAAGCTGGCTATGGATCAAGATGACGTAAAATGAACTAACAAGATTCCCTTAAACTATTCAGGCCGCCCAATTGCCCACAGTAAGAAACTCAGAGATAGGTTTAGAAAGTGTCCAAAAGGATAAACAGGTAACAAAGCAACCCCCCAAAATGCGTAACACGAATTGCTTTCTTATAAGCGGGTTTTCTTATAAGCGGGTTCAACTGTACATAGCATTTAGAGTGTTTCGGCTTTTGTAAACAAAATATTTGTACTGTTTATATGTGCATCCACAAAAATGTGTGGGTTTTTTAAAAACCAATAAATGTTTGATTTTGTGAATCTTCAGGTTTGTTTTTCCAAGCCTATATGAAAGTACAAGCAATGTTTACAATGTTTTTCAGACTGTAAGGCAATACTTTTCCCCAGACTAAGACCCCTGCGCATAATGATAATGACTAATAAGTAAAAAATCTGAATTTTGTGTAAAATTCTTGTGTAAAATTACTTGTAATAAGTAAAGGTGAAGATCCACACCCCCTCTTTGATTTCTCTGTTCTTTCCATTTCTTTCAGTCTTGCCTTTCTTATTGCATATTGAGTACTTCACTTCAAGCTCTATCGTTTACTATGCTTAACGTTAATTTTTATTCATTTACATAATTAAAAATATCCATTCAATAATAATAGAAAATGACGGCAAGACGGAAAGAATGCAATGAACCAAGACTGGGACAAATGCTCTGCAGCTGTTGTGTGTATTGCGCTACATATAGAGGAGGGGGGTGGGGGGTTCCTATTAGATAATGGCCTTTATTATGACTGTGATTAATTATTCAACAAAGATAATTAGCTTAAAAAGTTAATAAAATACAGTTAAATGTTTGCTAAGAAAGGCAAGTCTGAAAATGCCCTGAGAGCCGAGAAATTGGGGGGGGGGGGGGGATCTCTACATTTACCAGTGTGCCTTGTTATAGTCTCAAAAATATTGTTAAAATTGTCTTTGGTGTGTGAGTTGTGTCTATGTTCTGGAATGCCTGCAAGAAGTGCCTATCTGCCTTCTGTATTCCTCTAGTGATAGGTCATTGTTGCTGGCACCCCTCATTCTGTACTTCAAGCCCTTGTCAAAATAAAGTACTTCTTTTTGTAGTTGGCATTTCCTTTTTTTTTACCTCCCTCTCTCTCTCTCTCTCTCTCTCTCTCTCTCTCTCTCTCTCTCTCTCTCTCTCTCTCTCTCTCTCTCTCTCTCTCTCTCTCTCTCTCTCTCTCTCTCTCTCTCTCTCTCTCTCTCTCTCTCTCTCTCTCTCTCTCTCTCTCTCTCTCTCTCTCTCTCTCTCTCTCTCTCTCTCTCTCTCTCTTACTTTCTCTTGTGTGACGCAGAAGTTCTTGGGATACATGTTTCACCTCAAAAGTTCCAGTAAGGACTCTTTAACAATATACATAATCACAAACTAGGTTACAAAATTAACTATTCACACAAGATTGAGAAGAAAGTTATCAATCAAATAGCTGCATATGCATTTTCAAACAGCTTGAGAGTTTGATGGGCTAGCAAGGTGTGTTTTTTCTTGATAATTGTTCATTTACCAGTATTTTTATGTACTCAGTGTGGATTTTACACAGATAATCTTAACAATGTCCAGCTATACTCTCAGCCCTCTCCAAGAACTGTAGTACCATTATCATGATGCTCACCAGAGGTGACACTGCACTGCTGCCAAAACTTGTAGAACATGTTCAGTTCTGATCAAAATCAGTGGAAATTTAAGTCAGAATTGAAAGGGCTTAAATTTAATATTGAAATAATATCCTTCCTCTTTTTCTGCCAGGCCATATGACTAATGGTGAGTTACGTGTCTGTCCATTTTTCAGTTTTCACTGGTCTCACCACTGCATTCTGATTCAGCTCACACATGCCAATTTCAGAGGAGCTCATAGGAGAACATTATTTGGAAGATTTTGTTTTCAAAAAAGGCAGGGGGATAGGCCAATTACTCATATAGTAAATGACAGAAAGGAAAAGGCAGACTCAAGGAGAGTGACGGATTAGAGGAAGTTACTTCTTTGATCACTCAATAAATGGGCCCATCATGTTCATTTTCGGCTGAAGAAAATCTTTGTAAATATTTCTAGAACAAAGGCTAGAGAATGGACCAGTAAGGCAGAAAGAGTTTTACTGCAGATGACAGTACGCACAGGAAAAAGGCACTAGCTTCCAAGTGAGTGACGGATTACAGAAAGTCACCAGCAACTATTTGTACAAAAGCCCTCACTCCCCCCCCCCCTTATCCCCATGGGGGACAGAGGAAAATAGAAGCACAGAAGGTGGGGGAACACACACCCTCCCCACGTACACCCACACCCGGTCCCCACTCGCTGCCCCGGTATCAGATATCCAATGTTTTGAGATCTAAAAACAATCTTTAAAACGGCATTAGTGAAATGATACTTACCATCTCTGACAATTCTGCTGATTTTCATTTGGAGTTGAAAGGCTCTCAAGCAGAAGATATTTAGTTAATCAAAGGTACACAACACACACTGGATGGAAAGCGGGCAAAGAAATGCACAGATGGGAGGACTAAAAGGACTGCTGTTGTTTCCAGGTCACCGCCATGGGGTAAGTAAGGTACGTATGCATGTCTGGTCGTAGGGGTTTTAGCCTCTTCGGGCTCCTCAACCTTATTATTTTGAGGGAGCTTGGCTGTTAAAGGGGTTCATGATAATTTCTTGCGGAAAAAAAAAGAATGTACCAACAAAATGCATTCTCACACACTGACTTAAATATATATTAAAAAACACTCCATTCACATAAGCTTCTTTTGTGCAGGGGTTGGCCTACCTTCACCAGAGACTATATAAGCTTTCTATCAAAAACTAAAGAAATATTAGATTTGGCGTCCTCTTGACCCGATCAAAGGGTACATTATGGGACATGGCTAAATACGGGGCTGGCCTATGTTCAGTCAAGTGGAGGGTTTTATATTTGGCTACTATTTAATTTAAGTCATAACGTGGATTAACTCAATAGTACCATGCATTATTTATAGCAGGACACACTAACTACAGAGCTCAGTTATAACGTGGATTAACTCAATAGTACCATGCATTATTTATAGCAGGACACACTAACTACAGAGCTCAGTCATAACGTGGATTAACTCAATAGTACCATGCATTATTTATAGCAGGACACTAACTACAGAGCTCAGTCATAACGTGGATTAACTCAATAGTACCACTAACTACAGAGCTCAGTTATAACGTGGATTAACTCAATAGTACCATGCATTATTTATAGCAGGACACACTAACTACAGAGCTCAGTCATAACGTGGATTAACTCAATAACCATGTAGCAGGACACACTTAAGCTCAATAACGTGGATTAACTCAATAGTACCATGCATTATTTATAGCAGGACACACTAACTACAGAGCTCAGTTATAACGTGGATTAACTCAATAGTACCATGCATTATTTATAGCAGGACAATAGTACCACATTATAACTAACTACAGAGCTCAGTTATAACGTGGATTAACTCAATAGTACCATGCATTATTTATAGCAGGACACTAACTACAGAGCTCAGTCATAACGTGGATTAACTCAATAGTACCATGCATTATTTATAGCAGGACACTAACTACAGAGCTCAGTTATAACGTGGATTAACTCAATAGTACCATGCATTATTTATAGCAGGACACTAACTACAGAGCTCAGTCAATAACGTGGATTAACTCAATAGTACCATGCATTATTTATAGCAGCAGGACACTAACTACAGAGCTCAGTTATAACGTGGATTAACTCAATAGTACCATGCATTATTCAATATAGCAGGACACTAACTACAGAGCTCAGTTATAACGTGGATTAACTCAATAGTACCATGCATTATGCATTATTTATAGCAGGACACTAACTACAGAGCTCAGTCATAACGTGGATTAACTCAATAGTACCATGCATTATTTATAGCAGGACACTAACTACAGAGCTCAGTTATAACGTGGATTAACTCAATAGTACCATGCATTATTTATAGCAGCATTATTTATAGCAGGACACTAACTACAGAGCTCAGTTATAACACACTAACTACAGAGCTCAGTTATAACGTGGATTAACTCAATAGTACCATGCATTATTTATAGCAGGACACACTAACTACAGAGCTCAGTTATAACGTGGATTAACTCAATAGTACCATGCATTATTTATAGCAGGACACTAACTACAGAGCTCAGTTATGCATAGAGGAGTGCATAAAGGGGGAGATTGACATAAACAAAATTCCGCTATGTCTCATCAAATTGAATGGAAACCAATTAACAACAAGATGTCAAGCTATTGATAGACATTATTTCAGTTGACACTCCTATCCACAAACCATCCTTATTCCCCTCACTAGGCTACAACCTCCATCCCACATCTTTTCAAACAACAAAATCATTAGGCCTGTGCCTAAATCACAAAACGGATCAGTTTATCTTTTCGGCCGCTCGCGCAGTACAATCAAAGACTGCGCGGTACAGTACAATTGGCACAATTAAGTACATATGATGGAGGAATTTATAACGAAGGAATTACAATGCATCTATTCACCATCACTGTTTGGACCTGGTAGGCCTATTTGAAACAGTAACGAGGCATAGGCCCTACATAAACCTATAATCCTGCGTGCACCTGTGCCACATATGCCTAGGCATGTATGTGTGCAGAACTAATGATCCATCGCATATACCGTCTCTGTACGTGTGCACAGTAGGCATATGCACATATCTATGCACTTTACACTCACACACACTCTTACGCTCGCGCCTGAAGGCGCCTCTAATAGCATATGATATCCTTGTGTGGTGCGTACATGTATGTGTGTGTCAGTGCGTGTGTGTGTTACTATATCATGATATTAGACGGGTATGTGATGGTGTGTGTGTGTGTGTGTGTGTGTGAGAGCGAGCGAGAGAGTGTGTGTTTATGTCAAACGTGTGTGTTCGCTTTGTATTGCATTTTTGTTTGAATGCATTATGAATGCTAACGTGTGTGTGCGCTTTGATTTGATTTATATCAAGATTCAGCGCCGTATAAATACTGTATATTGTTGTTGGGTGTGTGTGTGTGTGTGTGTGTGTGTGTGTGTGTGTGTGTGTGTGTCAATTCATCACAACGATGCATGGGGGAGGCCTAGATGCATTGTCACAGCGTGTGATGCTTAAATTTACGTGTCCTTAAGACATATGTTGAGAAAGGGTACAATCGGGAAACTCATGCTAGAAAGATTGCTTGTGCTTGTTATACTGGTAGGGTCGTGGTTATGGTTTCGGACCATATAACCCTAACCTTAGGGTTTCTCACACTGTTTGCCGTCTCTTGCAAACAGACTGCCCCTGTGTGTGGGCCTCTGTCTCTCTATATCACCGTCATTGTGCCAACTATGTCCAAATCGGTGCCTCTGTGTGTGTGCCTCTGTCTCTCTATATTACCGTCATTGTGCCCACTATGTCCAAATCTCTCTGTGCCTCTCTGTGTGTGTGCGCACACTCACGCATTGGCCTACATAATCCTACAAGCCCATACAGTTATTGAGTGGATGTTTTACGTCCTCGTAGCAATTGTTCCTATTAGGGACAAGTTTCTGCATGGGTCGTCGTCGTCCTGAAGTCAATACAATGTTTAGGGTTAATAATAATAATAAAGAATATTTATATAGCACTCATGGCGCTTTACAAAAACTAAGAATCGCCCCACATACAAAATTACAGACATATCAAACATACTCAAACGCGCTCGCATGCCCACCCTCACCCTCATGCTGTGACATATTCATAGACATAAAGACATGCATCTACGCATAACACAAACGGGTCCACACGCACACGTACGCGCGCGCGCGCGCACGCACGCACGCACACACACACACACACACACGTGCTCCCCAATCCTCTCCTCCCCATCCGCACACACATCATTCACGCAGACCCACAGCATTTCAATAAGTGATGTTCAAGGGTTCTGTTCAATCTTTATCTAAAGTGACAAGACTTGGGCGCTTTCTACAGTGTTGTGTGTGTATAAAATTGCGTTCCTGTGGCATTTTTTAAAAATTAATTGGTGGTTAAGCCCTTTGATCGTGATAAGTGTATGTGCATAAATATTGAGGACAACATTTATTGTTTATTTTTCACTAGGGATATTAAAAAAGCGGGGAACCATAGGCCTACAAATAATTGTTTGCCTGTTTTTCACAGTGGTACGTAGGTCTACTAACTGTTCCATTCTTCTCAAATGATCCAGACAGTGTGTAGGCCTACCGTTTTCAGATTTATTCCCTGAAAGTGGTTAATCAAAAACATCCACGTACGTCCAATTATGGCCTAAACGTAGGCACATAGTTATGATATAGGCCCGAGACTCCAGGCGCACCCACGTGAAAAAGACATGGACGCATACCGCATACCGCTAGTCCCAAAATCCATAATACGCAAGTCTCACATAGCCTACCGCTATTCCTGAAATCATCTCTCCCCGTGTCTGTCAAACTCCGATAAACACACGCGTGTGCACGCACTCACATACACACACATGCCCATCCAGTGTTTAACTATTACATGCACGTTATACTGACGTGGGACTAGCGGTACGCCGACACACGCACATGCATGACGCAGAGAGAGAGAGAGAGAGAGTAGTTGTAAGGACTTGTTTAGTTTCTCTCACTTTTTGGGCAATCAAATGTTGTTTTGCCATGTCACATGTGAAGCCCCTCCCCCTTGGTATATAACTTTGTGCTGATGATGGAGTGCAAGAATCCCTTTTCTGATTCAGACCAAGAGGACGTAAACACCATTTTTGTCGTCGTCGGAGTGCAAGAATGTATGATATGATATATGAAAAAAGGCTTTGTAGGCTTTTTATAGCCTTTTGCCCTCTACATATTGACTTCATTTCGTTTTTGATAATCGGCGTAAAAACCGATGGCTACTGATATAATTTAATATAGGATTTTCTCCGAGTGAAAGTGAAAATTGGTGGCAGTAATGGAAAGTATTCCACTTGTAGGAGGAATGTAGAAACTTAAGGTCAATGTGAGAGCAAACAAAAATTCAAAGTATATATTTCAGTTATGGTATTAATGGTGTGGGTCTTCTTCTAGTCACTCACCTCTGTGCAATTCAGGTCACGCGGATAGCTTGTTGCCGTTAGTGCAGCACCACTCTTTTCTTAGTTGTGGGTGGGATGGATTCCAGGGAAACCTAGCCATCAGTGTGGTTCATACCAGGCAGTGGGACTCTGCTCTTATTGACTTTATACTGTCTAGGGTCGTTTTGCGTTCACAATGTGCACGGTTCAGCCTTGCTTACAAGTCCCCATCTGAACACTTTTGGGTTTGCTTGGTTTGGTTATACCATGGGATTACAATCAGGAGAATGATGAAGAACATACTGAAAAGTTTCGTCAAATATATGAAAGAAAGAGGCCACAGAGAGAGAGAGAGAGAGAGAGAGAGAGAGAGAGAGAGAGAGAGAGAGAGAGAGAGAGAGAGAGAGAGAGAGAGAGAGAGAGAGAGAGAGAGAGAGAGAGAGAGAGAGCGAGCAAGCAAGTAGCCATGTTGAAGATATATCATCTTCATTTGAATATGGTGAAAGTCAGCTCTGTCATAACAATGTGTCCTAATTTTCACATATAAATTGAATGTCCTTTCTTGGCCCATTCTCCTGCCTTAAAAAACAAACTTTCCAGATAATTGTTCTCATTTGATATCATCCGAAATAGGAATGTGTCGGCTGTACACAGCGGGGAGACCAGTGAAAAAATGAAAACCGGACACATACATACCTTGACCATTATGGCCACATCATCATATGGCCTGGTAACACAGAAGAAGAAGAAAAAGAAGAATGTCCTTTCAGTTTCAGTATACTTTTTTTCCCAATGTGTTCCAGCAACCAGCATTGAAATTGTGCTTTATTCTTTTACATATGTGTATCTGGCAGTCTCTTCTTCCTGGACTGTTCTTTGTTAGTATTCAGTGATCAGTTTCTCTTTTCCCTTTGTGCTTTCATAAAACAATCTTTGTGAATATTGATCACCCCATTTTCTTCACTCTTTCTAATGCTATTTGAGGATGTAAAATAACAAAGACATGATTTAAAAAATAAAGCAACAAAACTTGTATTACTGTCTACAGTCAATTTATGCATGTGAACTTGTTTAGATAATAATTATTGGCAAGATGAACAGTGACAGACCTGTTTACCTCCTACATTAGTCTTGAGTAGTCTGGATAGCTGAAATGAGTAGTTTTTGGTGTGAAATGAGTAGTCCTCTTCATTAAACCATGAAATAATGTTAACTGAAAATGAGTAATTATAGCATTTTTTTCAATTTTGAAGAGTAGTAGAGGTCCAAATTGAGTAGAATACTACTCGAAAAGAGTAGAGTAAACAGGTCTGCAGTGATGTTTGGAGAGGCCCAGTCATGGGCCAATTTGATTACATGACTCCCCCATGGGGATACCGGGGGGTCTTCTGTACAACCAATTCTGGAAGTTCTGTGCCTGTAACTTCTAATCTGTCTGTCTTTGACTGCCTTTTTCCTTGCTTTGTCTCATCTACTATATTTCAGACTGTTTTGGCCCATTCTCCTGCCTTTCCCCCCAAAAAAAACCTTCCATATAGTTTCCTCGTTTGAGCTCCTCCGAAATCGGAATGTGTCGGATGAATGCAGTGAGGAGACCAGAGAAAACTACAGAATGGACACACACATACCCATTGTGGCCTCAGAACGCAGAAGAAGATTACATGACATTAAGACAATCTTGCCTTTCATTTTAAATTAATTTATTAGTACACTTATGATTATCATGTATTTTCGGAACTATAAGGCGATCCTATTTTGAAGACTGGAACTCATGCGAATAGTCATAATAATAATAAGGTAGAAAACTACAATATTATAAGGAAAACAACATTTTGTATAGATTTTATGGGCTGCACCTTACAATAAGATTCGTCTTATAGTTCATAAAATACAGTTGTCATTCTGAGTTCTTCCACACCTCTCATTCAAGGCTTTCTTGCTTGCTGCACAGCAGTTAGTTGGAGATTGTTCGAGAATTTTAATCTTTCACTCAAGCCTGAAAAGACAGAAGACATCACAGTTTCTTTATAACAAAATAATCTCCTCCTATGTTCATACACATGTGCACAACTTAAGAAATTTCTATAATGTACAAGGGATTCCACATGCATAAATAATATATCTTACATGAAAAAACAAAAACAAAAATAACAAAACACACGCACACACACACATGCACGCACGCACACTCACTCCCACGTTAACATAAAAAGACACACACATGGGCGCGAGCGCACGAAGTGTGCGGACGCACACACAAATAAAATGAACGTTCTGCACTCACATATTTACATAGCCTAACACTTAGCGTTTCATGCACTGGATACAGAGAAAGACAGAGTGGGAAGAACAGATGGGGAGAGGGTGGAGGGCTTTAGGAGCGTTTGAATAGGACAGTCTTTGTGGCAGTCTTGAAGGCTGCAGGTGAAAGTGAATGCCTAACACTCGCAGGAAGGCTGTTCCATACAGTTGGTCCCTGAAAGGAAAACGCTCGCTGACAAAACGATTTTGTTCTAGCAGATGAAATACATAAAAGACGAGTGTCAGCAGATGAGCGAAGTTAACGGGAAGGGGTGTAGATGGGGAGGATGTCTGACAGATATTGCCGTCCAGTACTAGAGACAGAAGAGAAACAGATTGAAGCCAGCTTATAGTCAATACGACTCTGAACTGTTACAGTGGAGGGACTGTAACAGGGGAGTAACATGCTGACGTCTAGATGTCCTGCAAACAAGTCTGGCGGCACTGTTCTGGACCTTCTGTAGCTTGTCCAGAAGGTACTTTGGCGAGCCACCAAGAGACTGTTGCAGTAGTCCAGCCTCGACAGAACTAACGAGCAGACCAAAGTTTTAGTGGCTTCAGTGGAAAGGAAGTGCCTGATCGAGCTAATTTTACGAATTTCCAGATAGGCCACCTAACAGATATTCGAGACATGCTGCTTGAACGCGAGGGTGGGGTAAAATGTAACACCAAGGTTATGGGCCTGAGACGAAAACGAAATATTAAAACTCCCAATGCTAATGGAAGAAGGGTGGGAAGGGTGATTTTGGAGTCTCGGAGGGGCAAGGAGCATAACTTCTGTTTTTCCATCATTTAGCTGCAATTTGTTCACAGTCATCCATTCTTTCAAATCTTGGACACAGTTTTAGGTACTGCTGACAACGTCTTTGAGTTCAGATACAGAGCTCGATTTATGCAGCTGCGAGTCGTCAGAGAAGCTCTCATGCAACAAAGAGTGCCGGTCAATAACATCAGACACAGGTCTGATGTACAGAGAGAACAGAAATGAGTAACTGAATAAGTAATTAAAGCTAGCAATTGTTTAAAAATTAAAGAATGATTGAATAAAGGACTACAAAACAGGAAGCAGTAATACACAGTAATAACTCTGTACAAAATATCTTTCAAGACATGGTAACAGTCCCTCCCCCCATACCCCACCCCCTCCCACATTAGTTTCTTGCGTTACACCTCTTTACCTGCAATACAGCTCCACTCAACCCACCCTCTCTGTCATGTCCTTACCCCCCTGCCACACCACAGGAAGACATTTCCAGCTTGCACACTCTGCGACACATGACGCCCGAATACTGATGGCACAGTCTGATGGTGGACGGCACAAAGGACTGGGAGGAAGCAGCAGGTCCGTGTCCTCAGGTCGCTATCTCAGTATCTGGGCCGTCAGCATGCTGTACAGTGGATGGGATGGGTAGAGGACAGCTTGGATCCAGCTGACTGCCTTCCTGTAGTAGTGGGCCAGCAGGTCTATCAGGGGACGCTATCTCAGTATCTGGGCCGTCAGCACGCTGTACAGTGGATGGGATGGGTAGAGGACAGCTTGGATCCAGCTGACTGCCTTCCTGTAGTGGTGGGCCAGCAGGTCTATCAGGGGACGCTCAGTGATGCTGCTGATGGTTCTACTCAGCTTGTGCAGCATGGAAGAGTCCCCTGCACACAAGTTGCAAAAAACGTAGAGGCTGTTTTAGGTTAGGATGCTCTCCACTGTCACCTGGTAGAATGCTGTCAGATAATTTTCTATAACAGTCCAGTTTAAAATTGAGGAAATTGCCCAGGTACTTGTACTGCTGGACGAACTCAACCCGATCACCGTTGATCTGCTGGGAAAAGAGGAGCTAGGATTTTTTTTTGGAAGTCTACCACAACTTCCTTCATCTTGCTGACATTCAGTAGCAGGTAGTTTTCCTGGCACATTTCTAAGTTGATTTACACTAATTTCAAGAACAACCCTGCTGGTTTTAACATTTCCTGAAATCAGGAAATGTCCTGTAAAATCTTATGACTGAGTAAGATGACAATTGTTGCCAGGTGACTGGCTTTTGTAAAGCTGTATTCAAAGACACTATCTTCAAGAAAATGGAAAAATAGGTCCTCACCATTGTGTTTACATCCTGCCAAGCAGCACAGTTCGTTGGATCCAGGCGCCCCGAAGTCTTCAACAGCTGTCTAGGTTCTGCTGGAGTCTTGCGCCAGCTGAAGGACATACAATTTATCTAATAGCAACAGATTCCATGGGAATAATCAAATGACAAATATATTACTTTTCCATGGGTGCAACTACTTCAAAAGGAAAAAACCTGAAAGGCTGGGGTCTAGGGGTAATGTCCCCCTGCAGCTGAAGAAAAAATGGATTTATGAAGGTATTTTAGTTTGCTTTTTCCACAATTTATACAAATGCTTATTTTAAAGTGTTTGAAAAATACAGTAGACACACAAAGATCTTGTTTGACAAATTTTAAAAAAAAAGGAAATTCCTTTTCTGGTAAAATTCAAAAACAGGAAATCCTTGTATTCCAGGAAAAGTTGCACCCATGCTTTTTTTATTTATTTATTTATTTATTTTTAACAACGATAAAATACCTACATTTTATTCCTACAAAACAATTGCTTTAGCATCTTCATTGTAACAACCATTTTCAAATCAGGAAGGGGGGGGGGGGGGGGGGGGGGATTTTTTAAAAAAAAACCCAGAAAAATAAATATGGCAACAAAGCTAGCATAAACTTAGTTCTTAAAATAGATGAACAAACTGCACTATGCATTCAAAAAGATAAAAAAAATAATGTAATGGTACCTCCCCAACATAATAGAAAGAAGGTTACATATATAGGGCACTGAAGGAAAACTGAAGGAGTTTTAATCTGAAAGATGGCTGCAGTCACACACTAATCAACCCTATAAAAATTTGCCTTGGCATAAAGCTGTGTCAGACCAATTGACATAAGCTAGAACACCAAGGCTACATCAAAATGATATGTTCTGCATAGTTATGCAGGGATTGTCTTAAGCCTTAGCAAGCGTCCTAGCATAACATCATCAATCTAAAATCCTCTGAAGTCGGAGTGTGGCTGGGGGTAATCAAAAACAGTCACACACACATAATGTTCTCATCCCTAGCAGGTGCATTTGTACCATGTTGTGATGATCCCTGGAGTCTTTAAGCCAAATAATGACAACAACAACAACAACAACCCTACAATAATGACATTTTGCATTATTTTACAATCTGAACATCACTCCAATTGACCAAATAATAAAATGGGTTGTTGATGTTGTTGTCGTACCCTGGCTGACTCCAGGGATCATCCCGACAGCCGAAGCACTTGAACACTATGGTACAAATGCACCAGTCTAGGGATGAGAACATAACATGTGTGACCGTTTCTGATTACCCCGCCACGTGGGCAGCCACACTCCGACTTTGGAGGAATAAAATGGGTAAAAGTATTTACATTCTCTCAATCCTGAAATGACATGTTTTAATGTTCTCTGAATCTTCCCAACCCTGAAGTGGTGACCACATTAACAAATACTGTCCAGTGTGTGTATGTGTATGTGTATACAGGATGGGTTGGAATAGTGTCAGAATAGCAAAAACAGTGACAAAGGCATAAGTCAACATTGAAGGAACTGACATTTTATTTTGAGATGGACAATATTTTAAACTGGGACCCAAAAATTATTGTGAGTTACCCAGTGTTTTTGAGCTGCTGTTTTTTTACTTGTCAGAATTGCACTGTATATCATTTGTGTTTGATTTGCAATCAATCTTGACAGAAATGTTGATTTTATATTACCATGGATCTGGATGACAAGATGGCCAACCCTGAAGACTCTTCCTAGCAGCCTTTTCAATCCTAATTTTAGGAGCATGCCTGAATAATGTTATTCTTAAGCTGCCAGAGAACTCATGATATTTTTCATTTCCACAAAAAATCAATTAAAGGCCAATTACATCCCAATCTCCAATCCAATTGTTTTGATACACTGCATTTTGTCTGGGAAAAGGTTTATAATTATTGCTAAAGAAACAAGAAGGATAATCCTTTTCAGAGCTTCAGTTTATCTAGGGGTCCGTGTCAGTGAACTCTTTGTGTACAGCCAAGGGTCATGTGACCCATGAAATCTGAAACTGCAACTGCCGTCCATGAAGTCAATCTGAAGCTCTGAATTTTTAGCATGCCTATCCATTGTTCCTCATTTCCTCCTCAAATAAACATGACTCCCCGGAAGTCGGAGTATGACCGCCAATGTGGCGGGGGCCTTTAAAAACAGCCATTCACGTAATCTTCCCACCCAAGGCCATGAGAAATATTCTCATGGCACTGGGTGTGCCCCCAGAGCGCTTAAGCTTGAGAACGTAAACAACAAGAACAACAACATGACACGACACACAGACACTCACCTGAGCAGCATGAGGTCCAATAAAACTAGAAGACAGTTGCCCAGTATGTCACCCTTTTTCATGTGGGCAATTTGTATCTTGTGACACTGCAAAGCAAAACAAAAATATAAAAATATCATCAAAACATATCCCAATGTATATTTTTAAATTCCTGAATGACAATCCTGAACAACTCCAAAATGTTCGGAAATCTACTTTTATTGATACATTGTACAAATTCAAAACAGAATTAACTACAAAAATAAGTTCTTCACTGAAACATACACCTTCGCTTAAGGCTATGGCAGGCCCATTTACATAGGCTAGAACACCAAAGTTACATCAAAATGTTATGCTATGCATAGCTATGCAGAGATGGTCTTTAGCCATGACAAGCCCCTAGCATAACATGATCAGATCTCCAATTCTTCCGCAGTCGGCGGTGGCTGCCCATATGGCGTGGTATTCAAAAACGGCCACAAACGTAGTGTTTTCATTCCTAGCTAATGCATACATTTGTACCAAAGTGTTCAAGTGCTTCCAGCTGTTAGGATGACCCCTGGAAGTCTTTTAGCCAGGGTACATTCAATAACTGAAAGAACGAGTGACAGATTAATTTGCTCTCTCACTCACACTCACAAACAGGTAAACACACACAAACAGGCACAGAACAAAGACACGTAAACACACACAAGGACAAAACAACATGCGATTGCCACATTACACATACAGTTAATAACACACACCAGTACAACACACACACATGTAAACATACATACAGAGTTGAAACCACACACATACACATATAAACACACATAGAGGTGAAAACACACATGCAAATGATGCATACACATTCAAACGTGTACACACACACAGAGTTGAAAACACCCACTTCCCCCGCAGGGATACTGGGAGGGTACAAACGCTAACTCCCTACTATAATTTGTTACTCTCTTTTGACTGTAATTTTCCTCCAAGTTGCATCATTTACTATTTTTCTATCTTGCCTTTTTTCTATCTTGCCTTTTTTCAAGATATTCCTACAAATATTTTCTTCAGCTAAGATGGACATGCTGGGCCTGAAACTTATTTTTGAGGCGCATAAAGCAGCAAAGACGTATCTGTGCTCATAACTGACAAGGAAACAGTCTAAGCGAAATCGATGAAAGAAGAAAAACAAAAACACCTCAATGCACGCAGTGCACCATATGTATGTGTAACAACGACACATTTATCATATATACACTTGATACAGAGTTGAAAAACCACAACACAATGTTCATTATGGATCGGAACAACGCACCTGACAACAGAACCCAACAACACGAAGACCCCAGCCAGGCTAAGCTTCAACATCCCGCGACTAACATGGGGTTCATTGAAGGTTCTTGACATTCCCTCTTCTGGCAGACTGCAAACTGCTGTGCGCTTTCCAGGATGATGGGTCACTGGGTGGGTGAGTCTTTTTTGTTTCCATGACTGGAACAGGACGAAGCTGCTCCATGATCACCAAAAGTCTGAAAATTGTATTGTTTAAAAAATATTATCACTTTATCACATTGTTCGATACTGATGATTTCACTTGTAATATCATCTTTAAAGTTTAAAATAAATCCACAAAACAAACAGCAACAGAAAAAAAAAATCCATTCCACAAAACAGACAATATATAATATATATATATACAAGATTCCTATAGAGAGACACACACCACCCACCATAACCTATAACATATAAGTACTTCTACAATTAAACTACATTGTATTTAAAGACAGATTTTCATATTACTTTATGATCAACATACATAACTGGGTGTTATCTAGAAAGCCATAAAGTCTTGATCCCTTACATCTTGAGGTAATGAAATACTACTTTAGTAGTGTATAAATTTGAATTGAATCTGTGAAATAGTTCAAAAAATATATTGGATTGACAGGCACATGTTCAGCCTTTTAGTTTTATATGTGTACTAGTGGGAGGAAGTCCAAAAACTTGGTAGTAGAATTCTTTAAAAAAC
>CM065697.1:3076806-3096806 GCA_017654935.2 Phymorhynchus buccinoides
GAGAATGCATAGGTCTCCATTCCTTGCACGGGCAACACATTCGTGCAGACAAATGACAGGATGATGGTTTATAATGCCTACACGCGACTACCCTACACACCTCTTTGCAGGACGAGGGCCCACATTCTGCAGACAATAGGGATGATGGTTTTACTGATCATGTCTCCATCACTTGCAGGGCCCACATCTTTGACCTAAATAGGATGATGGTTTTAATGATCATGTCTCAATCCTTATGCAGGGCCCACATTATGTACAGACAATAGGATGATGGTTTTTTAATGATCATGTCCTCTCCATCCCTTGCAGGGCCCCATTCTGTGCAGACAAATCGGATGATGGTGTGTAATGACCATGTCGCCATCCCTTGCAGGGCCCACATTCTGTGCAGACAAATAGGATGATGGTTTAATGATCTATGTCTCCATCCCTTGGCAGGGCCACATTCTGTTGCAGACAAATAGGTGATGGTTTAAGATCATGGATCCATCCTTTGCAGGCCCACATGTCTGTTGCAGACAATAGGATGATGGGTTAATGATCATGTCCCATCCCTTGCAGGCCCACATTTTCTGTGCGACAAAGTGGTAGTTATGGTGTTTTTAATGATCATCCTCCATCCCTTGCAGGGCCCACATTCTGTGCTAAATAATAATAATAATAATTAATAAATAATTGTACATTTATATCCAAAGTAGCTTTACAATCAAGGATTCATCAACAGACAACAAAAAACAGCATTCAAAGGGACACCAACCCAGCAAAGCGCATAACAAAGCAACTCTCTCTCTCTCTCTCTCTCTCTCCTCTCCTCTCTCTCTCTCTCTCTCTCTCTCTCTCTTCTCTCTCTCTCTAACACAACAAACGCACACGCAAACCACACACACCACATAAAACACACACATTTATCGAAGCAATCGTTCAGTACCCATCGGTAAGCCACAGCAACTGTGCCGCATGATGACCACAACACCAACACACATACCAAACACCCTCACACAAAAACGTACGCACGCCAGACAGACCACACAGACCGCACCGAAAAAGATGGGTTTTAGGGAGGTTTTTTGAATGAGGAGGAACTGAGTTGGAGGTCGGAGAGGAGAAGGCAGAGAATCACAGAGATGGTCGCTTGACAAGAAAAAGAACGTTGGCCAGGAAGATTTGAGAGGATGGATGGAATGGAAAGGAGACGAGAATCGGAAGACGAACGTAGTTGCGCGAGCTGGGACATAGAGATGTAGAAGACAGAGAGATACAGGGCGCTTGATCATTCAGTCGACTTGAAAGGGCAAGGAGGAGAAGTTTGTAGGTCAATACGTTATGGAACTGGAGCCAGTGTAGGGACCGGAAGAACCTTAGTGATGGATCGTACCTAGGGGAGCGAGAATGAGACGAGCAGGCATATCTGGACCCGTTGGAGCTTAGAGATGAGAATTGATGGACAGCCAGCAAGAGTGAATACAGAGGTCACGGCGAGACAGGACAAAAGCACATACTAGCAGTCTTAGGGGCATCTGTGAGAGAGAGAAACGGCGGATGGAACTACTTCTTCGAAGTTCTCTATAGCAAGCCTGGCAAACATTGGAAACATGCTGTTTGAAAGAAAGGTTGGTCTCCAAAGTAACACCTAGTGATTGCGGACGGATGCGATAGCTTGATTTCAGTGCAATCCAATGTCGACAGAACCTGGGAGAAACCCTGAGTTTTAATTGTGTGGTTAGATGCTCCAAGAATCATCAGTGGTCTTTTCAGTATTTGTTGAGTTTGTTGTAAAACATCCATGTTGTAACAGCAGAGATGCACACTTAGAAGAAGAAATCATTTGATCTAATTGACTCAGGATGCGGCAGAAAGCAGTTGATTGTCATCAGAAAAGCATGATGTATATGATGCTTGGCACGGAAGATATAGGATTGTGGTTTTTTAATTATCATGTCTTTCCATCCTTTGCAGGGCCCACATTCTGTGCTAAATAGGATGATGATTTCATTAAATGATCATGTCTCCTGTTATCCCTTGCAGGGCCCCACATTCTGTGCAGACAAATAGGATGATGGTTTTAAGATCATGTCTCATACCTTTTGCAGCGGCCCACATTCTGTGCAGATATAATAGGATGATGTTTTAAATCTCATCCGTGCAAGGGCCCACATTTTGGCAGACAAACAGGATGATGAATTTAATGATCATGTCTCCTCCTTTGCAGTGATCACTTAGAGGAGCGCACAGCCAGCAGGCTGATGTCAACAATGGCCCGGTTTGGGCGACAAAGGCCTTTATCCGTGCAATTGTCGAAAAAAAAAACTGGCATTGTGGCCGTGCTAAGACCTGCCAGGGACACAGTCGGTTACGGCTGTATGGGATCATAGAAGTAAGTGCATGGAAATTCGTTGTGATTATGTGTGTCTGAACAGTAAAGATATTTAAAGGAGTTATACATCATTATAATTATAGCCTGTTTTTGCCTTGTTCCATATTGCAACGAAACGAACGAAATTTTTGCGTTTTCATCCTCTCACCGGGAAGGCACAACATGAGACATTTGTAATTGGTTAGCCTAGTAGGAAAAAAATGTATATATGAACTGTATATTATGAAGATAGGAGAGTTCTTTAAAGCGCAATTATGTAGTCTTATATTAAGGGGATTTTAAACTGTAATATAGTTGTTTGTGTCGGGTTGTAATATTGAAAACTATGATGGTGTAAAATGGTGATCTCACATACCGAAATAATATTTTAGCCCTCTTGGCTTTTGGCCATGTGGGGCTATATCACATACTTTCGGTTAGTCTGCCTAAGTACAAACTCCCTGTTGTTATAACTGCAAGGGCTACGGAGTTTAAAACATCAACTTTAATTTTATTCATTAAAAATACTAGTGCCCGGATTTTTATTTGAAAAGAAAGTAATACAAATATGTGACTTGTATATTTACAAAATTTTTTAAAAATTATGTAAGTTATTGTGTTATTTACAGAAGATGAAACATTTATTATTAGATGTTTTATAGTCCACCAGGGAAGAACTCCTTCCCCCGGGACTTCCAAACAAATAGGGGAAACATTTACATCGCGGTCTTCTTCTAACTTAGTAAGAACAAAATGCGGTGCGATAAAGGGTTTTCTTTACAGGATCCTTTGTGGGGGTGGGGGTGGGGTGTGTTGGTGGGGGTGTCCCGGAGGATCTCAGCGCACCGAGTGGGGGCGGCGACTGAGGGAGGTATCCGCGAGCCATTCTCGCGTCAGAAACCCCCAGTAAGGTACGCCCCATCAAGGGGAGGACCAGCCACGGGCTTGGGGAAGGGCGGGGGGGGGGGGGGGGGAGAGGCGCAGGAGACATCCCGCCTCACAGCCAGCAGAGGGCCGGTTTCCCCGAAGTGGGGGGGGGGGGGGTAGGGGCGGGGGGTGTCTCTTGCGGCGTTAAAATTTAAAAAAGGGTCCCAAAACTATATTGTTATTTTTTTACAAATATAAAATTTATTTTTATTCTGTAAAAACAGTTTTAATGTAGGTGCACCATGTCTATTGTTAGTTTCTTGTTTACCTCATTATAATTTTTGATGTCTAATTAGTAAGATTGTTGTATGGGGACCAGACAAACCACCCAACAGAGTGGGAGACAAACCTGTGGTGCTTGGGGTTGTGGTTTTTTCCCTGTGTTTATTTTGCATGTCATGATGTTGTATCAGGCCCCCACCACCAGAGGGGAGACAACCTGTGTTGGCTTAGTGTTTGTGGGTGTTTATTGGCATGTCATGATTGTTGTATCAGGCCCCACCCAAACAGAGGGAGACAACCTGTGTTTGGATTAGTGGTTGTGGTGTGTTGATTTGGATGTTCATGATTTTTGTATGGGCTACCAAGCCCCCACCCAACAGAGTGAGACCAACCTGTGTTTGGATTAGTGGTTGTGTGTGTTTATTTGGATGTCACATGTATTCCTTTTTTTTTCTCTTATAAGTTTATATTGGTTGTCCATCCATTCCGCAATACCTTCTGTGAGCTTCTTGAAATTTCCGTCCATTCGAACTCTCCGCCCAGTAAATAACATAGGATCTTTTCGGAGACAAGAAAAAATGTAAACGTGCAGGCACGGTGGTAGAGCTTTTACATCATCCAAGCAATCAAAATCTGGAATTCATTATTGCTTCTGCTGTTGATATGAGCATCGTTCACAAACAAAACCTGAAATCCATCTGGTCCGCAGTCTTTCGTATATAACCCGATCTCCATGTGCGCGCGCGCGGGTGTGTGTGGAGAGTGATCGTGCGATTGTTGTGTGTGTGTGTGCTTATTGTGTCTGTGGTACACGTGCATATGCGTGTGTTTGATGTAGTGTGTGTATGTGTGTGATTGTGCGATGTGTGTGTGGACGTGTTGTATCGTGTGTGCACGCGAGGTATGTCCGTTATGGGTTATGTCTGTCATTGTGTGCGTGTATGTGTGATTATAATGTGTTATGAGAGTGTGCTTTCGCCCAAAGCGCTAGCATGTGTGTGCGTGTATGTGTGGATATAAGTGGTTAAGAGTGGCTTTAGCCTAAAGCGCTCGCATGTGTAGATGTATGTGATGATATCAGTGTGTAGAGTGTGCTTTCGCCCAAATGCGGCTAGCATGGTTATGAATGTATGTGTGATATAATGTGTGTAAGAGTGTGCTTTCGCCCAATGCGCTCGCATGTGTATGAATGTATGTGTGATACTAATGTGGGTAAGAGTGTGTGCTTCGCCCAAATGCGCTAGCATGTGTAGAATGTATGTGTGATATAATGTGTGGAGAGTGTGCTTCGCCAAATGCGCTAGCATGTGTATGAATGTAGGTGTGATATAATGTGTGTAAAGAGGTGCTTTCGCCCCAAATGCGCTAGCATGTGATGAATGTATGGTTGATATAATGTGGGGGAGAGTTGCTTTTCGCTCCAAAAGCGCTAGCATGTGTAATGAATGTATGTGCGGGCAGGAAAGATGTGCTCGGCTGGAGAGACGGGAGGGGGGGGGGGGGGGAGTGAGTGGTGCCAATAGTGTGTGAGTGTGAGTACACATGAGTGTTTTGTGTAACTATGCGAGTGTGAGTGCGTGTTTGTGTGTGTGTGTGCGTGTGTTTGTGTGTGTGTGTGTGCAGACCTGTTTACCCTCCTGGTTTTGCCGGAATTATCCTGGGAATTTGCAAAACTTCTTGGTAAAATAATAAATTCTGGGTGAACGCTGAAAATCCCGGGATTAAAAAAAAGCCGTCTATTATTTGTTTCCGTTTGTATTAAAAGACGCAAGGGTTGACTGAAACCTTGGAGTTCTGAGACATGATTTTTCATTGGTCCGTGGACCCCCATTGAACCAATGATAGTATTTCTTGTTGACAGAGATCAGTAGTTTTGCGCCAAACATGTCGTCAGGCAAGTCACCCGCAGGCGACAAGCGCCAAAAACTCTTCGACAAACGACAGCAGTGATAGGGTCAAACGACCAAAAGTGAAGCAGAAGTTTTATCAAAAGTATTTGAAAGTGCCAGGAATAACAGGTTCACGTTTTGGAGACGAGCATGCACTCCGCAAGTATTGCAACGATGACTTCAACATTTCGCATGGAGGCATAAGCGATATTGTGATGTGAATTCTGGTTTTTCTTCTGCTCAAATTCCGGGTTTTTTCTATGGCAAATTGCAGGTTGTTCATTATAAGGGTAAACAGGTCTGATGTTGAATAAGTTTCGTTGTGCCGGTTTTCAGTGATAATGTGTTTTCTGTGTGTTTGATTAATTGTGTGTGCATGGGTCTGTGTGTGTGGTCTCCATCCCTTGCAGGGCCCACATTCTGTGCAGACAAATAGGATGATGGTTTTAATGATCATGTCTCCATCCCTTGCAGGGCCCACATTCTGTACAGACATAAATAGGATGATGGTTTTAATGATCATGTCTCCATCCCTTGCAGGGCCCACATTCTGTGCAGACAAATAGGATGATGGTTTTAATGATCAGGTCTCCATCCTTTGCAGGGCCCACATCCTGTGCAGACAAACAGGATGATTCATTTAATGATCATGTCTCCATCCCTTGCAGGGCCCACATTCTGTGCAGATAAATAGGATGATTGTTTTAATCTCCATCCCTTGCAGGGCCCACATTCTGTGCAGACAAATAGGATGATGGTTTTAATGATCATGCCTCCATCCTTTGCAGGGCCCACATTCTGTGCAGATAAATAGGATGATGGTTTTAATCTCCATCCCTTGCAGGGCCCACATTCTGTGCAGACAAACAGGATGATGGTTTTAATGATCATGTCTCCATCCTTTGCAGTGATCACTTAGAGGAGCGCCACAACGAGCAGGCTGACGCCAACAATGCCCGTTTTTGTGGCGACAAGGCCTTTATCCGGACACTTGTTAGAAAAACATGGCATTGTGGCCGTGTAAGACCCGCCAAGGGACACAGGCGGTTCACATAGGTAAGTGCATGGCAAATTCGTTGTGATTTTGTTTTTGGTGATTGCAAGAAAAATTATCAATGATAAATATATTTTTTGTGACCGTTGTGTGTTATGTCTAAAAGTATTGTGACTAGAATCCTACTTCATAGTCTGCATTAACGACCGTTGTGTGATGTCTAAAAGTATCGTGACTAGAATCCCACTTCATAGTCTGCATTAACGACCGTTGTGTGTTATGTCTAAAAGTATTGTGACTAGAATCCCACTTCATAGTCTGCATTAACGACCGTTGTGTGTTATGTCTAAAAGTATCGTGACTAGAATCCTACTTCATAGTCTGCATTAACGACCGTTGTGTGTTATGTCTAAAAGTATCGTGACTAGAATCCTACTTCATAGTCTGCATTAACGACCGTTGTGTGCTATGTCTAAAAGTATCGTGACTAGAATCCTACTTCATAGTCTGCATTAACGACCGTTGTGTGTTATGTCTAAAAGTATCGTGACTAGAATCCCACTTCATAGTCTGCATTAACGACCGTTGTGTGTTATGTCTAAAAGCATCGTGACTAGAATCCTACTTCATAGTCTGCATTAACGACCGTTGTGTGTTATGTCTAAAAGTATCGTGACTAGAATCCCACTTCATAGTCTGCATTAACGACCGTTGTGTGTTATGTCTAAAAGTATCGTGACTAGAATCCCACTTCATAGTCTTCATTAACGACCGTTGTGTGTTATGTCTAAAAGCATCGTGACTAGAATCCTACTTCATAGTCTGCATTAACGACCGTTGTGTGTTATGTCTAAAAGTATCGTGACTAGAATCCCACTTCATAGTCTTCATTAACGACCGTTGTGTGTTATGTCTAAAAGCATCGTGACTAGAATCCTACTTCATAGTCTGCATTAACGACCGTTGTGTGTTATGTCTAAAAGTATCGTGACTAGAATCCTACTTCATAGTCTGCATTAACGACCGTTGTGTGTTATATCTAAAAGTATTGTGACTAGAATCCCACTTCATAGTCTGCATTAACGACCGTTGTGTGTTATGTCTAAAAGTATCGTGACTAGAATCCTACTTCTAGTCTGAATTCACATTGATTTGTAGTTGCACATTTCTTTCTGTTTTGATTACGATGTTCTATGTAGGATTAAGGGTAAGGGAACAAACTTCTGACTTCTTTTTTTATGTCCATCCTGGGTCTGCTCCTCTTTAGGTCGTACCTTTTCCTGGCAGTGAGCTAGGTGGATAGATGCTGCAGGTGTCTTGATAGCAGTTGTGTACCTTTTCCTGGTAGTGAGCTAGGTGGATAGATGCTGCAGGTGTCTTGATAGCAGTTGTGTACTTTTTCCTGGCAGTGAGCTAGGTGGATAGGTGCTGTAGGTGCCTTGATAGCAGTTGTGTGCCTTTTCCTGGTAGTGAGCTAGGTGGATAGATGCTGCAGGTGCCTTGATAGCAGTTGTGTACCGTTTCCTGGCAGTGAGCTAGGTGGATAGGTGCTGTAGGTGTCTTGATAGCAGTTGTGTGCCTTTTCCTGGTAGTGAGCTAGGTGGATAAATGCTGCAGGTGCCTTGATAGCAGTTGTGTTCCTTTTCCTGGCAGTGAGCTAGGTGGATAGGTGCTGTAGGTGCCTTGATAGCAGTTGTGTACCTTTTCCTGGTAGTGAGCTAGGTGGATGGGTGTTGTAGGTGCCTTGATATCAGTTGTGTGCCTTTTCCTGGTAGTGAGCTAGGTGGATAGGTGCTGTGGGTGTCTTAATAGCAGTTGTGTACCTTTTCCTGGTAGTGAGCTAGGTGAATAAGTGCTGTAGGTGTCTTGATAGCAGTTGTGTGCCTTTTCCTGGTAGTGCAATGAACCAGGTGGATAGGTGCTGTAGGTGTCTTGATAGCAGTTGTGTGCCCTTTCCTGGTAGTGAGCTAAATGAATAAGTGCTGTAGGTGTCTTGATAGCAGTTGTGTGCCTTTTTCTTTACTGCAATGAGCCAGGCGGATAAGTGCTGTAGGTGTCTTGATATCAGTTGTGTACCTTTTCCTGCAATGAGCTAGGTGGATAAGTATCGTAGGCGTATTAATAACAGGTATGTGCCTTTTTCTGCAATGAGCTAGGTGAATAAGTACTGCAGGTGCCTTGATAACAGTTGTGTACCTTTTAGGGATTATATTCAGTTCTCTGTCTTAAGTCGTTGATTTGTACATTTGTTTTTTAACAATTATTTTTCAACAAAAGTTTATAGTCTACCATCTGCTTGGCCCATTGGAACTATTCCGATTTGAGTACAACTGCTTGGGCTGGTTTAGTTTTCGTTGAGTTTTATAATTATGATTAGGGTTGTGCTTTCAAAACTATAGCCATGCTTCTTGGTGTGATTTTACTTGCATTACTTTCTGCTGATTATACGGGTGAATACTGTCAGCCAGCACTTCTTTGATGTTCCTCGTTGCCTGTTTGTCTACAGGCAAACGATCGGGAAACACCATGGGAAGGCGTGCACGTGGGTGGTGGAGCACAAGTTCAGCAAGGAGTGGAGGACAATGTTGTGGCGGCTGGTCACCGCCTACCCATTTGTGCGCCAGCCGCACACCACCCCCCGCCATCGCACCAACACCCTCACCCTGTTGGACTTTATCCCCAAGGCCAGGGCCTGAGGAAAACGGAGGGTAAGTAAGAAATTACAAGAAAATCCGTAGGAGCAGACTAGTTTGATACAGCGACTTTGTCTGCATGCCAGAAGAACAGTCTCCCAGGCTGAAACAGGCACGTGTCGGACATTGATAGATATAAGGATTGTGGGACGGTCCTGGAGGTACTGCGATATCAAGAAAGTTCCGATGATTTTCTAAACATCCAGATAGCTAAGCGGATCCCGTTCACCCATACAGGCACGTGTCGGACATTAATAGATATAAAGATTGTAGGATTGTCCTGGAGGTACTGCGATATCAAGAAAGTTTCGATGATTTTCTAAATATCCAGATAGCTAAGCGGATCCCGTTCACCCATGAACTCTGGAATAGCAGTCTGTCTCTTCCCACCACGACTGTCAGGCAGCAGAGAGAGAGCTGTAGGGATTCTGCTCCGCTGAGCTAGAATTAGTTTATGGTGGAGATGCCTTTCCCAGGGTACATTCCCACTCTTTGAAGGCTAAAAGGATTTGATGACAGCTGATGATATTATTCGGGGCAGGTTCTCGGAGGCCAACCGCCCCCCTAGGCTGCAGCACTTAAAGCCAATGAAAGGCCCCAGTTTGAGAGTCATGGCTTCCTCAGAACTCTGGACTGTGCCAGGAGGAACCATTTCTGCCTAAACATTGCTATACAGCTGTCACTTTACTTTTGGCTTCGGCTACAGAATAATGTCAACCAATGATAAAAGCCATTTGAGCGAAGGATCACAATATCTTTGATAAGAAATGCTTCTTCTTCTTCTTCTTCTTCTGCGTTCCTGGGCCATAAGGCCACAACGGGTATGTAAGTGTTCATTTTGCCAGGTTTCACTGGTGTCCTCGCTGCATTCAGCCGATCCATTCCGATTTCGGAGGTGCTCAAATGAGAAAACTATATGGAAGATGTTTTGTTGTTGTTGTTTTTTTAGGGGGGAAGGCAGGAGAATGGGACAAACGTCAGAAAGATAGTAGATGACACAAAGCAAAGGGAAAAGGCAGAGTCAAAGAGAGTGACAGATTAGAGGAAGTTACAAGCACAGAACTTCCAGAAGGTGGGGGGACTATTTGCAGGGAAGACCCCCGTGGGGATAAGAAATTCGTGTATCTGTTCATTTTATTTCTCTCTATGCAAATCAGTTCTGGGAGCAAATTACTCCATCCCACATTATAGCTAGCCGTGAATCTGTCTTATGAAAGGACATGTTGAATATTATTATGAACTATTGTATAGTGTGGGATTTGTTGAGTGTGCACTGTAATTGCACGACGACTTAGCAATTAATCAAGGTTGATTATTTATAGACGAAAGTTGCTATAGCCTTTACACATGATAGTTGACATATATTTTACACATTATATATGTTTAATATTTAAATTTATATATGTTTAACTGACCCTCAATTAATCAAGGTTGATTATTTATTAATTTATTATTAATTTACTTTCTGACGAAAGTTGATATAGCTTTTACACATTATGTGTGTCTAAGCTGCTCTTTTCCATGCGTCTGTCTGTTATATTCCAACATGTTTTCTGAATGGAGTTTAGGACACTACGCCCTATTATAGAGGAGGCTTGTCTTTTTCACTAAGCTGTGCAGTATTCTGTTGATGCGTTTTGAAATAATAGTCAATTAGGTCAATGTGGTACGTGCAGAGATTGGCTCAACCAAAAGCTGCTCAGTCACGCTAGTCCACTCTCTCTTTTCATATCACTGTCACATTGTCTCCCTTGCAGATCTGTTAAAATATTGCTTTGTTTCCTGTCTTTCAGCCTTCACATTCCCAGCCTTAGACGTGCAGTCGGGTCTGATGGATGGAGGTTGCAGTGGACTGCAGCCCTGCTGCAGGACCCCACACCTCCCCTTGAGGCGTCACCCTACACCTCCCCTTGAGGCGTCACCCTACACCTCCCCTTGAGGCGTCACCCTACACCTCCCCTTGAGGCGTCACAGGCCTGGGCCATACCGCTGCAGGATCCCACACCTCACTGTGAGGCGTCACAGGCCTAGGCCATACTGCTGCAGGACCCTACACCTCCCCTTGAGGCGTCACCCTACACCTCTGCTTGATGCGTCACCCTACACCTCACCGTGAGGCGTCACCCTACACCTCCCCTTGAGGCGTCACCCTACACCTCCCCTTGAGGCGTCACCCTACACCTCCCCTTGAGGCGTCACCCTACACCTCACCTTGAGGCGTCACCCTACACCTCTGCTTGAGGCGTCACCCTACACCTCCCCTTGAGGCGTCACCCTACACCTCCCCTTGAGGCGTCACCCTACACCTCCCCTTGAGGCGTCAACCTACACCTCCCCTTGAGGCGTCACCCTACACCTCACCGTGAGGCGTCACCCTACACCTCTGCTTGATGCGTCACCCTACACCTCTGCTTGATGCGTCACCCTACACCTCACCGTGAGGCGTCACCCTACACCTCTGCTTGATGCGTCACCCTACACCTCCCCTTGAGGCGTCACCCTACACCTCCCCTTGAGGCGTCACCCTACACCTCCCCTTGAGGCGTCACCCTACACCTCTCCTTGAGGCGTCACCCTACACCTCCCCTTGAGGCGTCACCCTACGCCTCCCCTTGAGGCGTCACCCTACACCTCACCGTGAGGCGTCACCCTACACCTCTGCTTGATGCGTCACCTTACACCTCCCCTTGAGGCGTCACCCTACACCTCCCCTTGAGGCGTCACCCTACACCTCTGCTTGAGGCGTCACCCTACACCTCACCGTGAGGCGTCACCCTACACCTCTGCTTGATGCGTCACCCTACACCTCTCCTTGAGGCGTCACCCTACACCTCCCCTTGAGGCGTCACCCTACACCTCACCTTGAGGCGTCACCCTACACCTCCCCTTGATGCGTCACCCTACACCTCTGCTTGATGCGTCACCCTACACCTCACCGTGAGGCGTCACCCTACACCTCTGCTTGATGCGTCACCCTACACCTCCCCTTGAGGCGTCACCCTACACCTCCCCTTGAGGCGTCACCCTACACCTCTCCTTGAGGCGTCACCCTACACATCCCCTTGAGGCGTCACCCTACACCTCACCGTGAGGCGTCACCCTACACCTCTGCTTGATGCGTCACCCTACACCTCACCGTGAGGCGTCACCCTACACCTCTGCTTGATGCGTCACCCTACACCTCCCCTTGAGGCGTCACCCTACACCTCCCCTTGAGGCGTCACCCTACACCTCCCCTTGAGGCGTCACCCTACACCTCCCCTTGAGGCGTCACCCTACACCTCACCGTGAGGCGTCACCCTACACCTCTGCTTGAGGCGTCACCCTACACCTCCCCTTGAGGCGTCACCCTACACCTCCCCTTGAGGCGTCACCCTACACCTCACCTTGAGGCGTCACCCTACACCTCTGCTTGAGGCGTCACCCTACACCTCCCCTTGAGGCGTCACCCTACACCTCCCCTTGAGGCGTCACCCTACACCTCCCCTTGAGGCGTCACCCTACACCTCCCCTTGAGGCGTCACCCTACACCTCCCCTTGAGGCGTCATCCTACACCTCTCCTTGATGCGTCACCCTACACCTCCCCTTGAGGCGTCACCCTACACCTCTGCTTGAGGCGTCACCCTACACTTCCCCTTGAGGCGTCACCCTACACCTCCCCTTGAGGCGTCAACCTACACCTCCCCTTGAGGCGTCACCCTACACCTCTGCTTGAGGCGTCACCCTACACCTCCCCTTGAGGCGTCACCCTACACCTCCCCTTGAGGCGTCACCCTACAATAACAATGACAACATCATTAGCGATGTATGTGTTTTCATAGAATTAAGACTATTGTTGCTTTGAGCTATTTTTTGTAGGATTACTAATCCATTGATTCTACGGGAATTTTCACGAAATTACAACAATATTGATGCCGCATGCTTTTTCATAAATTTACGAGGCTGCTGGTTATGAGTTCATGTCCAACAAAAACACGACTGTTGCTGCTATGAGTGTTTTAAAATGAATTACTGCTAACCTGACTATAAGTGTTTTAAATGAAGTACTGCTAACCTGACTATAAATGCTATGAGTGTTTTAAAATGAATTACTGCTAACCTGACTATAAGTGCTATGAGTGTTTTAAATGAAGTACTGCTAACCTGACTATAAGTGCTATGAGTGTTTTAAAATATCTGATGCTAACCTGACAAATGTTAGTATGAATGTTTTAAAATAAATATTGCTAATCTGACTTTTGGTAATGTGCGTGTTTTAAAATAAATAATGCAAACCTGACAAATGTTAGTATGAGTGTTTTAAGATAAACACTGCTAACCTGACTATTGTTACTATGAGTATTTTAAAAGAAACGCGACTAACTTGACTATTGGTACTGTGGGTGTTTTCAAAGAAATATTGGACTAATGTTTTGTGTTTTCAAAGAAATATTGGACTGGTGTTTTGTGTTTCCAAAGAAATATTGGATTAATGTTTTGGCCTATTCATTATTGCTTTGTCAGTATTGCAAAGAAATACTGGACTATTGGAACTGTGGATGTTTTCAGATAAATATTGGACTATTGGAACTGTGGATGTTTTCAGAGAAATACTGGACTATTGGAACTGTGGATGTTTTCAGAGAAATACTGAACTATTGGAACTGTGGATGTTTTCAGATAAATATTGGAACTGTGGATGTTTTCAGATAAATATTGGACTATTGGAACTGTGGATGTTTTCAGAGAAATACTGGACTATTGGAACTGTGGATGTTTTCAGAGAAATACTGGACTATTAGGACTGTGGATGTTTTCAGAGAAATACTGGACTTTTGACAGTGTGGGAGTCACTGGACTGTTGCTTTGTGGGTATTTTAAAAGAATCACTGGACTGTTGCTTTGTGGGTATTTTAAAAGAATCACTGGACTGTTGCTTTGTGGGTATTTTAAAAGAATTACTGGACTGTTGCTTTGTGGGTATTTTAAAAGAATCACTGGACTGTTGCTTTGTCACTATTTTGAAAGAATCACTGGACTGTTGCTTTGTCGGTATTTAAAACTGCTGGTTAGGTGCTGTACATGTATTTGCATAAAACTGCTGGTTAGGTGCTGTACATGTATTTGCATAAAACTGCTGGTTAGGTGCTGTTCATGTATTTGCAAAACACTGCTGGTGCTACTGTCATTTTCACCTAATTACGGTGCTCTCTACTGGTGCTCCTTTGTCATAATTGTTACTGTGTGTCTACAAGCTGAATTCAGCGACAGTCAATAATGCTCATCATTTACATTTGTGCTAAAAAGAGAAAGCATATAAGAATAAACAGAAGTGTTCCAGACTGTACAATGTGTGATCTATGATGTGCGTGTGTCTGCCTGTATCTTTCAGTCTGTACTGTAGTATATATATATATATATATATATATATATATATATATATATATATATATATATATATATATATATATATATATATATATATATATATATATATATATATATGTGTGTGTGTGTGTGTGTGTGTGTGTGTGTGTATGCATGCGCAAATATGTGTGTGTTTGTGTATGCATGGGCACACGTGTGTGTGTATGTCTGCCTGTCTATCCTTCAGTTTGTGCTGTAATGTGTGTGTATGCATGGGAACATGTGTGTGTTTGTGTGTTTGCAAGATTTCCTTATTTGGTGGCAAATTGAAAGCTACATCCAATAATCACTCAATGACACTTTTAGCGCATTCTTTGGTTTAGCGCATAAGGGTATAATATGTTAGAAACAATATCATTCTTTTTGGTAAAAGCCAGAAGGTACTGAACACAAAAAACAAGAGAGTGAACATGGTAAATCAACCAGCAGCGCGGCAGCATTTTTGGCTCCAGTGACCATGACCCTTGAGCGATGACCTTCATCTTCAAACATGGCCGATATATCTTAGCGACCTATCTGCGTGCACAACTGGAGGGTCCTAGGGTCGTTCGTTCAAACGCTATCATGGTGAAACAGATAGAAAAAACAAATAGACAGCCCTGAAAACAACACCCATCTTTCGCTACGCTGCTGTTAAGCTTAAAAAAAGCTTAGCACCTTCTGGCTTTTGCCTAGAATAATGAAAATAGGGGAGACTTGTTGATATAGTACCTGTCCTGCGATTTGTTCCACCAGGTTTCCTAGCAAACGGTAGAATATTAAGGGTTAACGGTATGTGAAGTTTGGACAATGTGTGGGAAATATTTTATCACAACCAAAATGTGAACAAAGCCGAAAACCCTTTGCAAAGCAAGCGAAAATTAGTTCTGGCAGCATCTGATATTATTTTGGGTACTGCTTTGTTATTTGGCATTCTACGCACCAATACAAAAATTATAACTCTAAATGCCACTCAACAAATATTTAAAGTGTTAGGATAAATGCTGTCTTTTTTGTAAAATAAAATATTCAAAGCAAAACTAACTTAGCCACAGTCATGCAATTCGTACATCTGTCATCAACAAATATTTAAAGTGTTAAGATAAATGCTGTCTTTTTTGTACAATAAAATATTCAAAGCAAATTAAACTTAGCCACAGTCATGCGATTCGTACATCTGTCATCAACAAATATTTACCTTATAAAGTGTTAGGATAAATGCTGTCCTTTTTGTAAAATAAAATAGTCAAAGCAAACCTAACTTAGCCACAGTCATGCAATTCGTACCTCTGTCGTGTAATTCGTACCTCCTGTGTCTTGTCAATGGCGCAACCGCTCTAAGGCATTCAGAAGCCTTGTTTTAAGTGACTTCAAGCCTTTGATGAGAAAATGACATAAGATTTATTTTGGCGTCACAGAAACTAATATAACTGGAACATCTAGAAACAAAGAAAGGCCTATAGCTGAAAGCCAAGTCACGAGCAAACTACTGTTGAATTAGTGCTATAACCCCCCTGGTAGGATATCAGTATATAACTAGAACATCTAGAAACAAAGAAAGGCCTATAGCTGAAAGCCAAGTCACGAGCAATCTACTGTTGAATTAGTGCTATAACCCCCCTGGTAGGATATCAGTATATAACTAGAACATCTAGAAACAAAGAAAGGCCTATAGCTGAAAGCCAAGTCACGAGCAATCTACTGTTGAATTAGTGCTATAACCCCCCTGGTAGGATATCAGTATATAACTAGAACATCTAGAAACAAAGAAAGGCCTATAGCTGAAAGCCAAGTCACGAGCAATCTACTGTTGAATTAGTGCTATAACCCCCCTGGTAGGATATCAGTATATAACTAGAACATCTAGAAACAAAGAAAGGCCTATAGCTGAAAGCCAAGTCACGAGCAATCTACTGTTGAATTAGTGCTATAACCCCCCTGGTAGGATATCAGTATATAACTAGAACATCTAGAAACAAAGAAAGGCCTATAGCTGAAAGCCAAGTCACGAGCAATCTACTGTTGAATTAGTGCTATAACCCCCCTGGTAGGATATCAGTATATAACTAGAACATCTAGAAACAAAGAAAGGCCTATAGCTGAAAGCCAAGTCACGAGCAATCTACTGTTGAATTAGTGCTATAACCCCCCTGGTAGGATATCAGTATATAACTAGAACATCTAGAAACAAAGAAAGGCCTATAGCTGAAAGCCAAGTCACGAGCAATCTACTGTTGAATTAGTGCTATAACCCCCCTGGTAGGATATCAGTATATAACTGGAACATCTAGAAGCAAAGAAAGGCCTATAGCTGAAAGCCAAGTCACGAGCAATCTACTGTTGAATTAGTGCTATAACCCCCCTGGTAGGATATCAGTATATAACTAGAACATCTAGAAACAAAGAAAGGCCTATAGCTGAAAGCCAAGTCACGAGCAATCTACTGTTGAATTAGTGCTATAACCCCCCTGGTAGGATATCAGTATATAACTAGAACATCTAGAAACAAAGAAAGGCCTATAGCTGAAAGCCAAGTCACGAGCAATCTACTGTTGAATTAGTGCTATAACCCCCCTGGTAGGATATCAGTATATAACTGGAACATCTAGAAGCAAAGAAAGGCCTATAGCTGAAAGCCAAGTCACGAGCAATCTACTGTTGAATTAGTGCTATAACCCCCCTGGTAGGATGTCAGTAACTTGGTGGTACATATTCCGTAACAGGTCTTGTAATCTGTACCTTTTGAAGAAAACAAGTGTTCTTACTATTAAGCCAAAAATATAAACCTTACACAGCATACAGTTGTAGCCCTCTACCAGCAGTATCCATGATGAAAGTTTTATAGCTTTCGGATTATCTGCCCTTGAGATAGAGATTTCTACCCATAAGAGGTACTGTATCAATAGGTGTCCCCTACTTTCTGGCAAAACCCTTGATTTTGAGGGAAGGAAGAAACACAGAGAGACCCATTTTCAAAACATCAGGCCCTGTAGTCATGAGAGTGGCTTAGACATTCAAAACGTGGATTAGTAGGTACATTACTTAATTAGACAAATCTCCCAAAGCGATTAGTTGTTCAGCCTAATTTAAATACTAATCCCAGTTTTGAAAATCTAAGACGCACTCATGACTATAGGTCCAGTTCAACAGAGAACACATCACAGCAATCCAAACAAAATGGTTACGGTCACAATGATCGCAAAGAATTTCATTGCTCCTTTTATTGGTCACAACCTTCACATCCAACAGAAGATCTTGGACTGGACCTTGGTCACAACCTTCACATCCAACAGAAGATCTTGGACTGGACCTTGGTCACAACCTTCACATCCAACAGAAGATCTTGGACTGGACCTTGGTCACAACCTTCACATCCAACAAAAGATCTTGGACTGGACCTTGGTCACAACCTTCACATCCAACAGAAGATCTTGGACTGGACCTTGGTCACAACCTTCACATCCAACAGAAGATGTTGGACTGGACCTTGGTCACAACCTTCACATCCAACAAAAGATCTTGGACTGGACCTTGGTCACAACCTTCACATCCAACAGAAGATCTTGGACTGGACCTTGGTCACAACCTTCACATCCAACAGAAGATCTTGGACTGGACCTTGGTCACAACCTTCACATCCAACAGAAGATCTTGGACTGGACCTTGGTCACAACCTTCACATCCAACAAAAGATCTTGGACTGGACCTTGGTCACAACCTTCACATCCAACAAAAGATCTTGGACTGGACCTTGGTCACAACCTTCACATCCAACAAAAGATCTTGGACTGGACCTTGGTCACAACCTTCACATCCAACAAAAGATCTTGGACTGGACCTTGGTCACAACCTTCACATCCAACAGAAGATCTTGGACTGGACCTTGGTCACAACCTTCACATCCAACAGAAGATCTTGGACTGGACCTTGGTCACAACCTTCACATCCAACAAAAGATCTTGGACTGGACCTTGGTCACAATCTTCACATCCAACAAAAGATCTTGGACTGGACCACCAAAGAACAAACAAGAAAGTCAACCAGGGGAAAAAAACAGCCTGAGAACAAAACTTATAAATCGAGAATTCTGAATAAATGACAAATTTCAAAGAAGATAATTAATTGGAAATCAAAAAGGCACAGATGGGACATGGATTTTGTTGTCAATATAGTTGCGATGCTCAGTTATTGCTAATATTTGATCTTCTATTTCATAGTCCTTCAGTCAATGTCTCAGAAACCACATTTAATGTGGTTGCTCTGCACAAACTGTATTTATTGCCATGGGAACGCTACTTGAATGTGTGTGTGTGTGTGTGTGTGTGTGTGTGTGTGTGTGTGTGTGTGTGTGTGTGTGTGTGTGTGTGTGTGTGTGTGTGTCTGTCTGTCTGTCTGTCTGTGTGTGTGTGTGTGTGTGTGTGTGTGTGTGTGTGTGTGGTTGTGTGTCGGGGGGGGGGGGGGGGGGTAACGCAAACTATGTACTCAAATTCAGTTGCTTCATTCTTTCCTGTTACCTTTTGTTCTGTTACTTGTTTTCCTGTTGTTTTCTTTCCTTTGCCGAGAAATCGACACACAAACTCATGCCACTTAGTTTCGTACTTTTCAAAATGGCGGACGACATAAACAATCAGCCATGCAGACAAAATTATAAAATAATAAATATTTTTTTAAAATATCATTGACTTTTCAATATTTACAGATGAGTCTTGTGTTCTTCCTGCATGCCACAAGACGCCTCCGAATATATTCAGGGGTGAATCTTTCCTAAACAGCAAACGATTCGAATGAGGAAATGGTCTTTATTTCACGGGTGAGGTATTTTATGCAACACCGGGAGGTGTCCAAACATGTCGGCTGGGGACACGAGAGAGACAGGGGAGGGGAGCAGCTGGAGACTGCTGATGTCCTGAAAGACGTGTTCACCTTCAAGGACGGCAGACTGAACGATGAGTTGAAAAGGTACATTAAAACATCATTTTTTGCTATGTGAATACACTGTGTTGAACCACAAGGTTCCCTCAAAAGCCAACCAATCTCTCTGGCTGCAGCCAGTGCAAAAGCCCATCCTGGTCTGAAAATCATATATGTAGGCCTACACACAGAAACGCACAAATCTTCTTACAGAAATAGAAGTAATAGATTGTGAAAACGCTAGATCAACCACACACAACTCTTCTTACAGAAATAGAAATAATAGATTGTGAAAACGCTAGATCAACCACACACAACTCTTCTTACAGAAATAGAAATAATAGATTGTGAAAACGCTAGATCAACCACACACAACTCTTCTTACAGAAATAGAAATAATAGATTGTGAAAACGCTAGATCAACCACACACAAATCTTACAGAAATAGAAATAATAGAAATTTTGAAACTGATTTACATTTTTGATGATTTTTGCAATGCGTGTGTGCAGAACTTCTGCCTGTCAGTATATATATATACAGTATGCATTGTATGTTCAGTATATATATATATATATATATATATATATATATATATATATATATACAGTATATGCATTGTATGTT
>CM065697.1:3104306-3114895 GCA_017654935.2 Phymorhynchus buccinoides
TCTACTAATATGAAAAAATGGACAATTAAAAATAAAATGAAATTCATCACCTAAGTCATTTGAATCACACTTGTTGCATACCCTTTCTTCGTGAACGATGCCCTGCCTACGTCCTTGTTGCATAGGTATTCTGTGGTTCAATACTCTAAATTTAAGAATACATTTGGCCTGGTGTTCAGAGAGAATTGTCAGGTAGTTTTCAAAAACAAAGTTTTCTTTAATCATTCTATAATTTGTGTAAACTACATTTAGCGTTTAACTCAGCTTGCCAGGTCTGTACAAACTGGTCACGTAGACGCTGAATTATTTGTCTTTTGAATGAAAGCTGAGTTAGATTCAGATTGTACTGACCAATCCATAGATCACCGAAACCTAGTGAGTTTAACGTATTATGCATTGTTTGGAGGTAATTAGCTTTATAATCACCAGAAACGTATAACTTCAAGAAAAACATATACATGATACTAGACAGATTTTCAGAATTGGATTCATCCCTTAGTTTAAACCAATAATTTAGCATGCGACTCTTTGCAGAGATATCTAACGGGTAACGACCTAGCTCACCTAGAACCATACAAGTAGGTGTTGACTTGTTTATATTTAATACTAATTTATAATATTTTAATTGCAATTTAACAGCCAAGTCACATATTTGGGGACACCAAACTTCACAACCGAAGAGTACAATAGGGGCTATCATCTCATCAAACAAATCTACTTGTATATCTAGTGGCAGATGTAGTTTCCTACTCTTCCTCAATAAAGAAAACATTGCTCTTGATGCTTTATCGTACAACTTCTTCTGGGCTAACTTAAACTTATTATTATAATTAAACGTAAGACCAAGGTACTGAAAATCAAACGTAATGTCTAACTTAGTTTTGTTGTAATAGAATTCTGGTATTTTTCTTATTTTGCCTCTAGAAAAAACAACGACTTTTGTTTTTGCCACATTAACATTAAGCTTATTCTGAAAACAGTAAATATACATTGCATCAAGTGCGTTTTGTAATGAAGTAGGTGATTCAGCTAAGATAACTGTATCATCTGCGTACAATAGCAAAAACATATTAAATAGTTGGTTTACTTCTGTTTCATCTAAATCTATCTGCCTAGCACTATTTTGCAAAGATTCTAATTTATCTGTTTTGTTTCCAATATATTCCTTCATGTCATTTAGAAAGATGGAAAATAAAATTGGTGACAAGTTTTCGCCCTGTCTCACACCTATATTGCACTCGTAAAAAGAGGACAAAGAACCATTCCATGAAATGCAAGACTTTGCTTTGGCGTATAAAGTTTGTATTACTTTAGACAAGTTTCCTCTAATATTAATATTGAGCAGTTTTTGCCATAACAAAGCACGGTCTACGAAATCAAAAGCTTTTTCATAGTCTACAAAAACACAATATAGTTTCTTCTTCTTAAAAAGAAAAAAAGTCAACAATTGAATGCAAAGTGAATATATGATCTGTACCAGACAACCCTTTTCTGAAGCCAGCTTGTTCATTACCCAAAATGTTATTGGAATCTAGGAATTTAGTCAGGCGGGTATTTAACAAGCATGTAAATAGTTTGCCAAAACAGCTGAGAATAGAGATGCCCCTATAATTATCAGGGTTATCAGTGCTACCTTTTTTCTTATACAAGGGCTTAATGATACCCATTGACCAATCATTAGGCACATTTCCACTTTTCAGTATCAAATTAAAGAATTTCGTAAAAATTCCTAACATTTTTGGTGACGCAGATTTAAGAAATTCATTTATGATTTGGTCTATCCCACACGCTTTATTATTTTTCAATTTTAGAATTGCTTCTTTTACTTCAGTTTCAGTGAAGAGATTGTTTAGGTAACTAATATCAACATCATCATTGTTAATTTCATCAGAATCGTCAGGTTCAGTCACTTCAGTCGAATCAGTCTTATCATTGAACTGCTTGAAATATTAAAAAAACATGTCACACGTTATTTTGCTGTAGGTTTCATTCTTAACTTGAGTAGATCCATTTAATAGTTTCCAAAATGTTGAGGGATCACTACTTCGTAAATTGCGTATCTTTTTGAATAGATCAGATTGAAATTTTCGAAAAGACATTAATAACTGTTTTTTGTAGGCTTTGCTCGCTGTGGCTTTAGTTTCTTTTGCGGGATCATCTTTATTGATTCTGGCAACATTTTTAGCATTAAAACACTCTTTCCTTTTCTTTTCACAGTCCGCATCGAACCACTCACAATCCTCTGTCTGTCTGTTCATCGTACGGCGTCTGGCCTTTCTTTTTGGTTTCTTCTTTATAATGCCAGAATTGCTTGCAGCTGCCTTCATAATTTCGCAAATGTGTTTGTAAACATCATTTATACCATCATCTGATATGGGTGCATCTTCCAAAAGGATGTTACCCAGCAAAACATCCAATGAACTAATATCGTTATCGTCAAGCATCTCCACAAAATCACTTGCTTTGTCTTGGGTCCACTGTGGCCGTGATGGGGCACCTACCTTTTGTTTGTTTATTACTGATGTCATCTCCAATGTGTATGTCTTCGTCATTAACAGAATGTGTTTGATTTGTAAAGCAGACAGACAGGGGACAATGCACATCTGAAAAATGTTCATTAAAAGGGTGTACTATGAACTCTGATAATAAATGAAAAATAGATTGTGAAACAATAACGTAGTCGACCACACTGGCTTCCTTACACGTATTATTAGCGCACTTATCAGGATCACCCAAACGCCCATTGACAATGCGTGTGTTTAACGTTTTACATAAAGATAAAAGTGCATGACCAGCATTATTCACATAGGCATCATTAGAACGTCTGCGAAGACAATCTGATTCATCTGACTTCTTACTGAAAACACTGTTATCTTCCTCGAAGGCATCCTCAACAAAATCAGGTAAAGAGCCAGTTCTAGCATTGAGGTCACCAAGAATACATACCATGTCAATGTTCATCGACAGGATACAATTCTCAAGGCAGGCGAAAGCATTGGGGTCAAAGTAAGGGGAATTTTCTGGGGGGAAATAAACAGAACAGAAAAGTACCTCTTGTCCCAAGACACTAGCATTTAATTTGAAGAATAGCACATCGTTACTGAGCTCACAATTCACAAAGTTATAGTATCTGAGAAGAGAAGAATCCACATAACGTTCCTTTCCTTTTGATTCAATCACTTGTATGTGCTTCGTCAAATATTGCTTAATGAGTACAAGAATGCCCCCAGACTTCCTTTTAAAGTGAGACCTATTTTTGTAGAAACTTGTAAAACCTGGAATAGTCACAGTGTCAAAATCATCTAATTTACTTTCCGTAATGACGACTATATCATACGAAGCTGTAAAAATACGAAAATCGGGATTTAGTAATTTACTCCTTATCCCACAAACATTTAAAGTGAGGCAAGAAAATGTATTACCATTGTTACTAGACAAAATGTTACAGAAGCCTTCTTTTGAACTTTCGGTATTACCTTCAGTTAAATTATTAGTCTCTCCAACCTGTAAACTACCAACACTACTACAGCTCTCATTTCCATTCGCTTGAACAAACGACTGCGCATGCCTAGTTCTTGTTGAGGAATGCCTGTTATTAACACTGCCTTTTAGGTTCCTCATTAAAAGAGAATGAGCGCTATTGTCCATCGATGCAGCACAGTCTGCACAGCATGATGATTTGCTACTGTGGGGATGTGTACAAAGGGGAAATAGACTGGCTGAGTCCTCAAGGACTTGAGTAGGCGAAGCCACTTTTTCCAAATTACATTCTGGTAACAAAATCACAGCGTCTTGTATTACAGACTTATTTTTATCACCACGTTGGCCCGCCTCTATGAAATTATTCTTAGCGTTATAGGAAATGTCATCATAATAATTTACATTCACAGAATTGCATAGGGCATTTTGAGCAAAACCCATTTCATTACTTTGCACTGTCGCATTGTCTGATGTTGACAAATCCATTACATTCTCCTGGTTAGAAACGTTGCCTTTAGGTGCGTCAACCTCGTTAACGGGTGCCTCGGCAACAGGGACACAGCTTACCAAGACAGCCATATTATTCTTACTCCCTCCCCCTTTATTCTCCTGTTCAGTCAACTTAATATCGATATGGCCATCATTATCATCCACTATGCTAACATTTTCACAACCTGTACCATCATTAGCGTCCAGGATGCTAACATTATTCCCCACTTTGCCGTCATCATCGTCTACGAAGCCAACATTATCATCATTATTCTCGTTATCAACGCCATTGCTATCTTTATCATCTACAGTGGCATCATTACTATCCACATTATCTTCATCATCAACCCCATTGTCATTATTATCAGTCACAGTGCCATGATTATTATCCCCATTATCCTTATCATCAACTTCATTGTAATGTTTGTAATCCACAGTGGCATCATTATCAACCTCATCATCAAACTGATCATCCACAGTACCAACATTGTTAACCACATTATCCGCATCCTCACCCCCAATGTCATCTTTAACATTTACATCAACATCGCCATCATCCACATTAATCACATCATCAACCACATTGCCAAATTTAACATCTACATCAACATCGTTAACATCTACATTATCCTCATCATCAACCACAATGTTATCTTTAACATCCACATTAGCATCACTCTGATCCATATTATCCTCATCATCAATCACATTGTCATCTTTAACATCCACATTAGCATCACTCTCATCCACATTATCCTGATCATCAACCACATTGTCATCTTTAGCATTCACATTAATATCACCCCCATCCACATTACCATCAACCACATTGTCATCTATAACCTCCACGTTATCATCACCCTCATCCACATTATTATCATCAACCACATTGGCATCTTTAACATCCACATTAACGTCACCCTCATCCTCGCTGTCAACCACATTGTCATCTTTAACATTCATAATAGCATCACTCTCATCCACATGACTCTCATCCACATTATCCTCATCATCAACCACATTGTCATCTTCAACATCCACATTAACATCCACTCATCCTCATCTCATCAACCTCATTGTCATCTTTAACATCCACATTAGCATCGCTCTCGTCCACGTTATCATCATCAACCACATTGATATCTTTAACATTCATATTGGCATCACTCTCACCGACATTATCATCAAACACATTGTCATCTTTAACATCCACATTTGCATCACCCCCATCCACATTAACAACATCGAAGACATTGTCATCTTTAACATGTCACATTAATATCACTTTCATCCACATTATCATCACCATCAACCACATTGTCATCTTTGGCATCCACATTAGCATCACCCCCATCCACATTATCATCATCTGCCACATTGTCATATTTAGCATCCACTTTAGCATCGCTCTCATCCACATTATCCACATCATCAACCACATTGTCATCTTTAGCATCAACATCAACATCAATCTCATCCACATTATCCTCATTATCAACCACATAGTCATCTTTAGCATCCACATTAGCATCACCTCCATCCACATTAACAACATCGAACACATTGTCATCTCTAACTGTCACATTAATATCACTTTCATCCACATTATCAACCTCATCATCCACCACATAGTCATCTTTAGCATCCACATTAGCATCACCTCCATCCACATTATCAACATCGAACACATTGTCATCTTTAACTGTCACATTAATATCATTTTCATCCACATTATCATTATCATCAACCACATTGTTATCTTTAGCGTGCACATTAGCATCACCCCCATCCACATTATCATCATCTACCACATTGTCATCTTTACCATCCACACTAGCATCACTCTCATCATCATCACTCTCATCCACATTATCCTCATCATCAACCACATTGTTATCTTTAGCATCCATATTAGCATCAATCTCATCCACATTAACATCAACAACTTTCAACCCCATCCACATTAGCATCCACATTAGCATAATCAACCATGTTAATGTAATGATCACCTATAATATCCACATTAACATCACTCTCATCAACATTATCATCATCAACCACATTATCATCTCTAATATTCACATCATCATCACACTCAACCACATTATCGTCATAAACATCAACCCCATTGTCATCTTTAACATCCACATTAGCATCACTCTCATTCACATTAGCATTAGCATCATCATCCAACACATTATTATCATCATCATCATCAACCACATTGTCATCTTTAACCCTCACAACCTCATCACACTCATCAACATTATCATCATCAACATCAACCACATTGTCATCTTTAACATCCACATTAGCATCACTCTCATTCTCTTTAACATCATCATCATCATCCAACACATTATCATCATCATCATCAACCACATTGTCATCTTTAGCATTCACATCAGCTTCATTCTCGTCCACATTATCATCAACATCAACCACATTGTCATCTTTAACATCCACATTAACATCACCCTCAACCTCATCAACCACATTGCCAAATTTATCACCCACATCAAAATCCACATTGTCATTCCTTTCATATGCTTTGCAATCCCTGACACTGGTCTCATTACCCTCTCAACTCTACCACACATTGTCATCATTACCACACTACCACACTGGTCTCATTACCCTCTCATCTCTACCACACTGGTCTCATTACCCTCTCGCTCTACTTTAACACCACATTCTCATTACCCTCTCGCTCTACCACACTGGTCTCATTACCCTCTCGCTCTACCACACTGGTCTCATTACCCTCTCGCTCTACCACACTGGTCTCATTACCTCTCTCGCTCTACCACTCGCTCTACCACACTGGTTTCATTACCCTCTCGCTCTACCACACTGGTCTCATTACTCTCTCGCTCTAGCACTCTGGTCTCACTCTCTCGCTCTACCACACTGGTCTCATTACCTTACATAACTCTCGCTCTACCACATTGCTCGCTCTAGCACTCTGGTCTCACTCTCTCGCTCTACCACACTGGTCTCATTACCTTCATAACCCTCTCGCTCTAACACATTGTTTTCAATACTATCTCGCTCTAGCACTCTGGTCTCACTCTCTCGCTCTACCACACTGGTCTCACTCTCTCGCTCTACCACACTGGTCTCATTCTCTCTCGCTCTACCACACTGGTCTCACTCTCTCGCTCTACCACACTGGTCTCATTACCTTCATAACCCTCTCGCTCTACCACATTGTTTTCTATCTCGCTCTAGCACTCTGCGCTCTCACTCTCTCGCTCTACCACACTGGTCACACTCTCTCGCTCTACCACACTGGTCACATTACTCTCTCGCACTACTACATGTTTTTTTCCATTCTTCCTCCTCACCATTGAGGGTATACTCCCACTGCTGTTTATTATCAGCGGCAAGACAACATGAATGGGATTGGGTTTGTTTGGGATAACAACAACCTGCTTCACTTATTTCGCTCACAACAGCAACGCTTCTGTCGCTGGAGAAATAATTTTTCAAGAGTCCAAGCACCTCGGAATTTTCCACCTGACCTGTATCTGCACTGTTCGTGTTAGCGTCGTTACTCGCATTAGCGTCATTATCTATGAAAGGCAAAGGAGCTGTAACACGAGAATCAGCCCTTTTCCTGTGGCACACAAAAGTACCCCCTGGGCTGTCCTATGCGGAGAAAGACAGATGAGTGAGCCCCAGCAGTTCAAAGTCAATATCATCCACCCCCAACTTGAATAAATCATCGGGGTTCTCGATCACCACCGGAGGAGCCCTGTCCTGGGAGGACCCGGGTTGACGCTTTCTGCTGCAGTAAATCCTGCCCTCCACTGTCCAGGCCCGGTCCACACCTTCCACCTTCTTCACCAACCCCAACAGCTTGGCGCGCAGCGGCGTTAGATCATCATTGATGAAAATCTTCTTATAGCTAGGTTTGTCTTTCAGCACCTTCTTCTTCTTCATCACGTCCAAGCGCTTCTTCCGAGAGACAAAGCGCACTAGCACGGGCCGTGGTCCTGCCCTCTGGCGGTTGCCGGCTCTGTGCAACACAGAAATGTCTTCCGGTTTCACCTCAGCCCCAGTATCACAAATGTGCCTGCTGCATCCGTCATGCCCGAATGATGGCACCACTCAGGGATCATTGGGCTAGCAACCCAAACTCTCTTCCCCCCCCCCCCCCCTCTTCTCTTCTTGTTGTTGCTGGAAGTGGGGCCTGTTCCTTGCTGGGGGTTTAAAGGTAAAGATGTGTCCCCCCCCCCCCTGCATTTCTCGGTTAATTGTATTTTTCCGTGTTTGCCTTTCTTACCATACATAAAGCTGTATTTTAGGAACCTTTTCAGCTAATTCTCTTTTTGAATAATTGAACTAAAAAACATCAAAACGCTACACTGACACAAGCACATGAAGGTGAAATACACACTAAACACGGCGAATCAAACCACATTTTCGTCTTTAAAAAGACTTTGACGAGGTGACAACAGTGAATGGATGACGCATTTTTTGAATAATTCTCTTTTTGGAATACTAAACCTAACCCTAACCCTAAGCCCTAAACCTAACCCTACCCCCCAAACCACTGCAGTACCATCTACCCATTATGTAGAAGCAGTACACCGCGATTCACAGTTGTGGTTCGTTGCGTTTTTCCGTCTTATAGGGTGGGGGGTAGGGTTAGGGTTAGGGATAGGGTTAGTATTCCAAAAAGGTTATTAGCTAAAAAGGTTCCTAAAATACAGCTTTATGTATGGTAAGAAAGGCAAAAACGGAAAAATACAATTAACCGAGAAATGTAGGGGGGTGGGGGCACATCTTGACCTTTACCCTTCTGTCTACTAGGCCTATTTTGGTCAGTTTCTGCTCAGGCTTTGAGCCTTTTCTTCCGGCATAAGTGGGGTAGAACCTCCAGGAACCGTGGCAAAATAATCAAAGAGTTGATTGTGGCCACGCACAACGTTTAAGAAGAATGACCAGACCATCTGCCCATGTCACGAGAGAAGGGGTAACAATGGCAAATCTTCAAAATTAAAACAGATAAACATAACAAACAGTAGCAAGAGAGAGAGAGAGAGAGGGGTGGGGGGTGGCTTGCTGGACTTACCAGTATCCATTGTCAAAAAGACAAGAAAACAGCAACTGAATCCTGAAAAGGACAACTAACAGAAGCTAATAAGCCAAGAAGAGAACAGCAACTTAATCCTGAAAAGGACAACTAACAGAAGCTAATAAGTCAAGAAGAGAACAGCAACTGAATCCTGAAAAGGACAACTAACAGAAGCTAATAAGTCAAGAAGAGAACAGCAACTGAATCCTGAAAAGGACAACTAGCGGAAGCTAATAACACAAGAAGAGAACAAGACAGTACTGTAGGAGTGGTGGGTGAGGGGTGGGAGTGGGGGTGGGGTGGGGACAACAGCATCACTAGTCTTTTTGACAGCAGAGTTCACCTCTCTCTCTCTTGTCTCATCATTTATTTGTTATGTTTTGAAATGGTGTCAATAATGTGCACGTGAAAGGGGTGGGTGAAATGAAGCGTGAGCTTTTTGTTTTTCTCTCCGAATTTTTGTAAACACTTGTTTTCTCCCTCAGCTACCCATTTGGCTCGTGATCTCAGGAGTACTCCCTCTATTCTTTTTTCTCGAGAGAGAGAAGGAGAGAGAAGGGAGAGAGAGCGAGCGTAGAGAGCGAGGAGAGAGAGAGGAGAGACCGACAGATATGAGAGAGAGAGAGAGCAGCGCGCAGAGATCTAGAGAGAGAGTAGACAGAGAGAAGGAGAGCGAGAGAGCGAGAGAGATATATAGAGCTCGAGAGAGAGACTGAGAGATGGAGATAGAGATCGAGAGGGTCTGCGATCGAGATAGAGAGAGGATAGAGGGATCGAGAGAGAGCAGCGAGAGAGAATAGATGGATAGAATAGAGCGAGAGAGAGATAGATTTCGATCCGAGAGATTAGGTCTTATTCTCTATATGCTCTACTTTACTCTGCTTCTATTATTCTCCCCTTACTCTCTCTCTTTCTCTCTCTCTCTTTTTTTCCTCTCGGGGTGTTTTGTCTCTATCATCTCTGAGATAGCGATCGAGCTCATCGCTCTGCTCTCTCTCTTTTCTTTTCTCTCCCGCGCTATCTCACCTCCTCAGGTTTTCCCACCCTTATACTCTTTTCTCTCTGCTCTCTATCATTCTCTCTACTGCGCGCTTAGCTGATAGCCACATGAGTAGCGAGCTATAGAGAGCAGATGCAAGCTCACCAGCCCCACCGCTATCTCTCTCTACGTTATAGTTTTATATGCTCCGAGTCGATTAGGCTAGTATTCAGAGACGTGTCTTATCTAGCTTCTTTTACTCTCCAGACTCCATCGCGCTCACCTTTAACCCACCATCCAAACCAGAGAGGAGAGAGAAGAAGAGGAGAGAGAGGAGGAGATAGTAAGCGAGACAGACTATTGAGAACGAGAGCTGACGAGCAGAGAGGGTGGTGTGAAGAGAAACAGATTCATTCAAGAAAATTACCGCAGTACAAAACATAACCCAGGAGAAAGAGCGGCGATAGGAGGGAGAAGGAGAGAGATATCGATGATCGAGCTGCTGCCTCAGTGTTCTCTATCCGATTATGGCTGCATAGGCTCTAAGATGTGTTAGAC
>CM065697.1:3115395-3135395 GCA_017654935.2 Phymorhynchus buccinoides
AAACCTTTTAGTTAATCCTTTTTGATGAAATATTACCCCTAGACTGAGTCGTGTGAAAAGGATTGTAAAGAAAGTGTTGTTCAGCGTTTTGGGGTTCTTGGAGAGAACCAAGTTTAAAGAGGGTGGGTTTTTACATCCCTGAAGAGGACTGTTGGGGAATTTGTTTTTGGGTAAACACAAAACTGTTGTTACTCTGGGTGTTCAAAACCAGGTTTTTGTTTTGGTTTTTCATACAGTCCTGATCCTGATCCTGAGCCTGAGCCTGAGCCTGAACCTGACCTGACCTGTTGCTGCCTGGTTGACCGCCCGGTCAACCGCTTTTTTCTCCGTTTCCGGCTGTGGGAGGCCGCCCGCCTTTCTGTCTGGCCCCGTGTTAGGCCCGATCTGTGGGCCTGTCTGTGCGTTCGGGCCAGGCTTCGACGTCCCTGTTGAGGAGTCTGGGGGCGACCTCTGCCGTCTCTCTTCTTTTGTTTCTGCTGCTGTAGCCTGCCCCAGGAGGGGGAGCAGTTTTTCTACTGACTTTTGTTTCCCCCTTTTGTCTTCTTCTTCGGACGCTCTGCTGTTTTTTGTTGGACTTCTTTTCTTCGTCTGCCCTTTCGTCGTTTTTCCCTTCAATTTTGTGTTTCTGCTTACAAACTCTCTTTTAGTTATTCAGTTAAGTTGCCGGCTTTAGTTTATTCTTTGGACAAACTTTTGAATGCCATGTATATTGTGTAGATCATTTGTTGAACATTGAGTGTATTGAATTGTGTAAGTGTGTGTGTGTGCTTGCTTATAATAAATAGTCTTGTTTTGTATTGTACTTCTGGTGTGCGCGTGTGCCTTCACCTGCGAGTTTGTCTGTCTGGGCGTGCGAGACTCTCCTCGGGGTTCGCGATTTCCCTCTCCCGATCTCTGATCAGGATCGAGCTGGGGATTTCGTGACAGTGTCTGATTTGTTTTTAGGTATTTTACTATGATTTAAAATTCTGTTGTAGTATATTGCTAATTTTGACTGGTATTGGTGTGAGATCAATCGAGCTAATTCTTGATGACGAACATCAAACTCTAATGTGATGTCTGAAATACTATATTTTGCATCAGGATCTGTCGCTGATCTGATAACACGGCTGTAGTCATTAAAAGTTAATTCATACATAAGCCTGTCTTGTAAAGCACATTGATAATACGGTGAGTGCGTGTTTAACAGCTCGAAGTCAAGAGGTATATAAAATCGATTACCATAAACTTGCGCAACCAACTCATCTTGATCGTTATCTTTTTTTTTATCTTCAGCAACAATTCTATGTTTGATACCATTATCTCCCTGTATTCCTTGATAAGTTCGATCTTTCCTTTCATTTTCTGTGAGCCATAAATCACTATAACTCAAAAAGACATCTGCGTTATCTAAAGACATTACCTCTCTTTCTTCAAGTTTAATAGTAATCTTACTAACGATCGCTCTACCAAGATTAGCAACTAAAGTTCTGTTCGGATCCGTCACTGACTCCAGTTCTATTCTAAATGCAAGACGTGCGGTACCTGGCACAATTACTTCATTAGATCCCAGACTAGGAAATCTTACTGATAATATTTGTCTTTGATCGATAGTTGAAGGATTATTACTTATAACGATACTCTGCCTGGTTCCTTTAACACCGAGTGGTTCTTTTGACCGTCTGTATGGATCAAGTATTGTTCCGTATGATTGTGACATGTCTTTTGTTTTCAAAACTAAAATAAAAACATAATTATAATAAAAACATCGCCGGAATAGAAGCAGACCACGATTATGATGTTTATGATCCTGGAGATGACATGAGTGAAGCTACTTCGTCTCGTCATCAATCAACTTTAAGACGTGAACTAATGGAAGGTAAAGTAAGATCGTTTTATGAAAGTATAGGACAAGAATCACCTGACGTTTTTGATTCTAATGACTTCGAATTAACAGACAACCATTTATTTGCGAAGGATAAAGATGGTCAACTGGTCAAACGTACAACTAAACTAGACTCCTCAAAGTTTTTAAAAAAGAGTACACTTCGTCAAAGGCTCAGTGTTAGCGATCAAAAACGATTTAGCATCGAACCAGACCAAAGAATAAAAGCTGTTAATACACTTCAAAACACACTGCAAAGACTACATACTGATTCCCAACTTCAATCGATTCATCTTAAAGACATAAGCGCAACTGCGGACAACATCATAGAAATGGAAACTAGTTTTATGATTTCAGAAGATGAAGAAACCCAATTAAAAACATTGCATGATTCATCATTACCTATGAGAGAACTAATGGCGCTCAACAAATCATTACAATCTACTAGAGGCGAGTTAACAAATAATCTAGCAAAGTTAAGCGAACTGGATTCTCACATTGTCAAAGAAAAACAAAAGTTGGTTGAAGCAGATGACGACAACCTAGGTCAAGACGTGAAAGACAGAATCACGCAAAGACTAAATGATCTTCAACAAGAGAGAGCAGCAAGACTAGAAGTACTATCAACTAACCGTGAACAATTACGCACACAAGTGAACAGAATAAAAGATACCATCCAAATAATGTTATACGAAAACACAACGCTAGCAGAAAGAATACGAACTTTATTTAAAGAGCAAGGAGTCACGATTGCAAGCGTTATGACGGCTTTAGGGTTTACAATCTCTACTTTAGTGTTGGCTTTAACAGGAACAGGCGGCAGTGGTGGTGGTCAATTACCTTCACCACCTTCACCGTCAAAAAATACGAATTGGTTAAAAAACAACTAGAACATTTAACGAATCTATTAAAAAAATTAGGAGAAAAAGCTCTAGACGCTCTACACGCTCTACCCGGTATATTAGGTGGAATTGTTAGTTGGCTTTTTTCTACAGCAAGCAAAGTAGTCGGTTTTATGGCTGAACACTTATGGATGCTACTAGTTTTAGTTGTTGGATTACTCTCTAGTAAAATAAAAATAAACTAGACCAGCCGCAGTTAGAAAAATAACTAGTGCTGTCTTTTCGTTTTCATGACTGTCAGTTAAGTTCGTTAAGTTCTTTGAATTCATATTCTTTTTTTGACTGTCAGGGTGGATTGGATGGTGTATTTTTTGTATAATCGATGGTGTTGTAGAATTCATTTCTTTGTTTTTACCAACTGCTTGATTATTTCCGGCTATAAGGATTTCGTTGTTATTGTTTACAATTGTTCCTATTTGAAGTCTAAGATCAGAGGGTAGCATGCATAATCCACTACTGACAGCAATGTCTACCTTCGATCTTGCAAACCTTAAAACGTCTTGATACCTTTCTATGCTAGCTGGGAGGTCAACTGTAGAATTGATTGCATCTTCTAAATTAGCTAAATACTGTTTTTGTGCATCAAATCCAGTAGAAGGATCCATTATCTCAGACCTCACTTGCGCTTGAGATCCCAGCAAACACCACACGTAAGCACGAATAGAATAATTTACTCGTTCTATTCCTGCCTTTGTCAGTCCTTCGGAAGTATCAAGAATAAATGTAGTCCACTCGTTTTTATGTTTTTGCTCTATAGATCCCAGATGAACAGTCGTACCCGAAGAAAAAGACGTGTAAGGTGGATTGTAGTCATAGTTATACTTTCTGTGCACACCCCAATAATAAAGTGTACCCAAACCATGATTACGATCTAACTTTTGTCTAAAGTCTGTATGAAGGTTGATGTTAAACTCATTACAAATCCGTTCAAAGGCCTTCATGTTAATTCTGTTGTTGAACGGATTAAAAGTCTTGTCATGCAGTGATGGTGCCTGCAGTTCAGACAAAATACGTCTGAATGTATAATAAAAATGAAATATATAAACTGCTTTTACCATGAGATCAGGATGATTTAAGTGATCAGCAAAAGAAACACCACACCCTGTTGTTGCGCAAAACACAGCAAAGTTTAACTGGTTTTGATAAAACTGCATTGGATGACTAAACCATGCCTTTGCGATGTTATCATGTTTGATGCCAGGATTTAAATAATGGTTTAATGGATTACTGACCTTAACCTTAAAAGAATCAACTCCCACTGCAACAACTAAACTGTCAGCAGCTATAGTTTTGGGGTTATATGATCCTACTGCATATTTAGCGTCTTTGTTATAAAGCTATCCACAAAAAGTTAAGGATCACTTGCAAACTAATTCATAACTTTCCAAATAAGAAAGCCAATGCGTTGAATTTTGGCCAACATTTAATTCAATGCTTTAGTAATAACGATGCACAATTGCCTTCAATTTCGAGCAATCGTTTGGTCTGTACATTTGATCAAAGTGGGTACGTATCGAAATTTGATTTCCCAAAGTCATTGAAATCACAAGACAGGGCATTCTGATGCTCCCAAAAGTTCAGTAATGCGTGTATCCGCCATGGCTGTTCTGGCACTCGACGCAGCGAGTCCTCATGGAGTTGACCAGGGTGGTGAAGATCCTCTGTGGAAGCGCCTGCCACTCAGCCTGCAGCATCTGGTAGAGGTGCTGGGCATCCCTGGGAGGGGGGTGGTTGCTCCTCACTTTGCGATCCAGCTCATCCCAGAGGTTCTCAATCGGGTTGAGATCGGGACTGCATGCTGGCCACTCCATTCTGTTGACTCCAGACTGCTGCAGGAAGTCGTTGACCACCCTTGCCCTGTGGGGGCGAGCGTTGTCATCCTGGTAGACAGCCGGCGGTCCCATCTGCTGCAGTGTAGGCACAGCCAGCGGTCGAAGGATCTCATCCCGGTATCGGAGGCCAGTCAGGTTACCCTGTACATGATACAAGGGTGTTCTGTGGTGAAGGCTGAAGGCCCCCCAGACCATTACAGAACCTCCACCAAAGGCCACCTTTTCTTGGACAGTGGCGTCAATAAAGCGTTCCCCTGGGCGCCTCCAGACCCTCAGTCGGCCGTCGTTGTGGTTCAGGGTGAAGCGTGATTCATCACTGAACAGGACCTGGGACCATTGCTGACGTGTCCACCTCACGTGACGTCTGCAGAAGGCGCGGCGTGCTGCCCTATGGGCTGGAGTTAAGCGTGGCCGTACAGCTGGGCGACGAGAACGGAGGTTAAACCCATGAAGGCGGTTCCGTATGGTCTGCTGGCTGATGTTGATGTTAGTAGCCACCCTCAGCTGCCTTCGAATGATGCTGGAAGAGGCTGTTCTTGTCTGCAGGGCTTGTCGTTCAATGAGACGATCTTCACGTGGAGTTGTCTTCTTCGGTCGACCAGATCTGCGTCTTTCATGGACCCTCCCAGTGGCTGTGAAGCGTTGAATCAGTCTGACAATGACCGAGATGGACACCTGAAGTCGCCTGGCCACTTCTCGCTTGGGAACACCATCTTGGAACCATGCAACAGCTCGTCCCCTATCCAACTCGCTCAATTTTCGTCGTGGAGGCATTGTCAAATCAGGCCTAATACTGGTGGTATGTCTTCTTATAAAGCCAAGCAAGAGACAGCATCTCACACATAAACAGTAGTGCTTGCACGTGCATAATGGTTTTTCCATCTGGCTTGTGCAATGTGTTCATGCAGAACGATCCAAAACAAGGTCCTTTTTCGCAAGTTTCCGCTTTTTCTTTTGCTGCCAAGCTCAGTAATAGAGAATCACGTGCAATGTTTCCACTAACACAACATCGCCCACTTACAGCTGAACAAGAATTCATAACAATTTGGCTTGACTGAGAAATAAATAACAGGAGCGAACGGAGTTTATTGCGCACCTGTTTTCTCATAGTGATCCTTAACTTTTTGTGAGTAGTGTAGGTTTGGTGGGCTTTTATCACCAGTTGTTATGGGGTTAATTACTTTTAATCATATAGATTTTATTGCTATTAAAAATGAACGTGACAGAGAATCCAGAGCAGAATGCAGTACAGAATCAGGAAGTTCAGAGCCCACAACCCTTGAGTCAAGTGAATCAAGTGACTAAAAGTCCTGGTCGAGTTCAGGCCGGAAAACGACTAGCAGAGTGGAATCGTAAGCAAAAACATAACCTACTGACTAAAAACGATGAAGAAAACAAAACAGTAGTACATGGTTATTTCCACTCTATGTCATTCTTATTTCTCTGGAAATGCCCCTATTTCTGACATGCTTTCTGTCTATACTCCATCAAGGCAATTGCGGTCATCTTCAGATTCCAAAATTCTCTGTGTTCCTAGTACACGAACAAAAATGTTTGGTGAGCGCTCCTTTTCCTTTTCGGCCCGATCAGTTTGGAACTCCTTACCACGCGAAATCCGCCATATCCAGTCCTTGCAATGTTTCAAATCAGCTCTCAAGACCCACCTGTTCAAGCTACATCACAACCTTTAGGCCACATTACTTCTGGACTCTATTCTCACACACACACTCCCCTTCCCCCATAATATTAGTTTCACTGTGTGTTGACTGCAATGTCTACGTCAGCTTTGTTGCGAGAGAGAGAGAGAGAGAGAGAGAGAGAGAGAGAGAGAGAGAGAGAGAGAGAGAGAGAGAGAGAGAGAGAGAGAGAGAGAGAGAGAGAGAGAGTGTGTGTGTGTGTTGATGCTTTGTTCAACTGATTGTATTTTGTATTGTGTTTTTTGGGTGGGGTGAGTGGTGGTGATGGTAACGGTGTGTGTGTGTGTGTGTGTGTGTGTGTGTGTGTGTGTGTGTGTGTGTGTGTGTGTGTGTGTGTGTGTGTGTGTGTGTGTGTGTGTGTGTATGTGTGCGTACGTGCCTGTATGTGTGGGTGGGGTGTGTATGTACATGCCTATTTGCATGTGCGTGAGCGATTATTTGGTTTTGTTGTTGAATTTGTTGCTTTTAATTGTTGTTGTTGTTAAGCGCATAGAGCTCCACATTTGGTGGAGGAATGCGCTATATAAATGATTCACTATTATTATTATTATTATTATTATTATTATTATTATTATTATTTATTATTGTTATACAGTTCCACCAGTTCAAAAAGAAGAAATAAAACAAGACAATCAATATGTTTTGTTTATTATTGGTGGAGGTCTGGGTGTTGGTTATCTGGCTTATAATTTATATAAAAAATATATGCAACCAAAGCCAGAAAAACGAGTAGAAGTACAAACAATACAACCAGAGAAAGCAACAGACAAACAAGGAAAACAAAAACCAAAAAGCTTAAAACCTGAGAGCGATCCATTTTTAATGCAATAAATTATTGTTTTAGAACTTAATAAAAACTTAACAATAACTTAAGTAAGTAGCTCGATAAGAACTTAATAAGTACTAAGTAATAACTTATTAAGTTTTTGTGTTAGAACTTAATAAAAACTTGATGCGACTTACCAAGAACTTATTAGCGACTTGAAGTTGACTTGTCTAAGAACTTGCTTAAGAACTTATAAAAGACCTTTAAAAGAACTTGAGTAACTTCTTAAAAAATAACTTTAAAAAAGCTAATAGAAAGATAGTCAGACAGACGAACAAAAATCCGCAAAAAACTAACGGTATAATTCCTCTAATTGGGGTATTACCCGCAGCTGAATGTTCGGTGACTGAAACCCTATAGGAGTAATTATTGTACTGCCCTTGCAATGTTCAACGCTCCTGTCCGTTAATTATGTATACAAAATCACGCATATTATGTAGGTTGGTATCTCATAAAGTTGTATGCATTCAGGTCGCTACCTAATACAAACTGTATGCATCTAGGTAGCTATCTCATAAGAAGTCAATGCATTGTAGGTCATTCTTTGGTTAACATAATGAGAAAAAAAGTTTAAAAAAAAGAAAGAATTTTTTGAAATGGCAGTTAATTGTTTTTGTTAGGATTTTGTTTATAAAATGAGGATGAATAAAAGAAATGTCCTAAGAGAACAGTAGAATACCCAGTCTGGATCGGAAAAAAAATAACCCTCCATAAAGTGCGTTGTACGTGCTTTGTGGGGGGTTTATTTTTTTTTGGAGCCAGACTTGGTATTCTTCTGTTCTCTTATGTTAAGTCACATATAAATGAAACGTATGTAAATCACTTCAAAATATACACAGACGGCTCTGTACTCGACAATCATTTATCAGGTGCTGCATTTATATAATCGTGAAAACACGATTAGAATATTTTTTACAAAAGAATAATATTTTACCCCCATTTCAGGCAGGTTTCCGTAAACACAGAACCTGTATGGAACAAGTGGTCAAATTGACATCCCATGTCAGAAAAGCGTTTAGTCGTAGAAAGAAAGTCTTAGTAACCTTTTTTGACATCAAAGGAGCGTACGACTCAGTCTGGCATGGGAAACTACTTAAAAAAATTAGCAGGCTCGGTATTGAGGGCAATCCTTTCAATTTCATAAAAACCTTCTTACAGAACAGAAATATGAGAGTCAACGTGGGGCAGTCCCTTCCGAAATATACTGTTTAGATACGGGCGTTCCCCAAGGTAGCATAATAGCCCCAACTTTATTCAATATTATGCTACATTATATCCAAACAATACCTTTAAAGAATACCAAAATCTCTATGTACGCAGATGATATAGCAATCTGGACACCCACACATAGAGTTAATAATAAATATTTCCAGATTTGTTATCAAAATCATCAGACCTTTACAACAGTTATTGCAGCATACTTATGGGAGAATGTAATGAAAGAGAAAACGGGAAATTTACATTTTTACCCGTGTCTAAATTTTGGTGCTATGATTTACAGGGGTTCACATTCAGGTGATCACAATTTAATAGCAGAGTGAGGTTTTTTATGTGCAAGCGAACGAAATTATAACAGTTAAATTGTGAGTAGTTTTTCTTCATTCTGCCTTGGTTCCTGTTGGGAAGCAGAACCTCTGTTAATGTGTGTAGAGGACCTTCCATGTTTGTGTAGTCCCCTAGTTGCTAGGGTAAGTGTTATTATTAATGGACAGTTAACTTATTTGAATGCTCTTCAATGACAAATTATATTGCAATTTTATATGGATTAATCTGTAGCATTCTCTGCTGAATGACTGATGTTGATGTTGGTTATTGTTAATTGTAGTTTGTGGTACATTAGTAGATGCTGAAGTTGTGTTAGTTGTTGAATACTTGTACTTTTTGTGACTGCTTATAAATGATTTTCTATTGTATTTATTGAGACTACAAACTATACTACATTTCGAGTAAACGTTAACGATTTCGGGTGAGAAAGTTAACTGTTATCAGTGAGTAAATTAATGATCATAATTTCAGATCATGTTTAGATGAAACATGTTTTGGAAACTTTTTCTTTCTTTTCCCTATAGCAAGCACAGTCACTGCTGACCATTATGTCGCTGTAATTATTTGGGAGGATCTACGGGGATGCGCAAGACAGCAAATTATCAAGGAGAAGAAAGTGGACAGGAGAAAAAGAAGAAATATAGAAAGCTTGGCCCAGCCAGCCAGGTCCCACTAATCGGTTCCTAACATGATGCTGCACCAAGCGAGAGAATGACCCAGCAAGCTAGGTCCCGCTAATCGGGCCCCAACGTGATGCCGCGTCATTGGGAAGAATAAAATAAAGGAAAATGAACTAAAGAAAATAAAGAAAAAGAGAGAAGGGAGTGTAGTTACTGTGATTTGGAGACCCAGGACACAAAAGTGCCCAAGGTCCTCGCCTCAACAGCCTGTTCTGGGAGGTTGTTCCATGCCTTGATGGTACGTGGCAGGAAACTTGCTTGCCTGTATTGGGTGCGGAAATAGGTCTGGGCCAGCTGCTTGGGGTGTGCTTGACGTTGGCGCTGTGGTGCTGGGACCAGCTTCCCTCTTACAGTCTTCATAGTGACCAGATTGTTTTGGATCTTGTAGAGCATGGCTAGTCTCGCTGTTTCCCTTCGTTCTTGCAGGGTGGGCCACTTCATCTGCTCTATCATGGAGGTCACACTTGACGTATCCCTGAAGCGGTGCAGGGCGAATCTTGCAGCTCTCCTCTGGACCGCTTCAATTTTGTTGTTGTCTTGCTGTTGGTGAGGGTCCCACACTGTGGAGGCGTATTCCAGTATGGGACGCACTAATGCCTTGTAGGCTCTTTCTCTGATGGTCTGGGAACTGACCTTGAGGCTTCTTCTAAAACCACAGAGTCTTCTTGGCCTTTGAGCAGACGTCCTGGATATGTTTTTTCCAGCTCAGATCTTTACAGATGGTAACTCCCAGGTATTTTGCGGAGTCCACCGTTTTGAGCAAGTGGCCATGGAGCGAGTACCTGCTTTCTTGCGTCTGTCTTCTTCTGGTAACAGGTAAGGTGGTGCATTTGTCAGGATGAAATGCCATGTCCCAGCTCTTCTCCCACTCAGCAAGCTGATGGAGGTCATGCTGTAGCTGATCATGGTCCTGAGGCGCCGCTACCACTCTATGCACTGCAGTGTCATCAGCAAAGAGACGGGTTGGTGATGTCACCTTGTCTGGCAGGTCATTGATGTATGCCAGGAACAGGCACGGTCCAAGGACTGTTCCTTGGGGCACTCCAGAACAAACATCAATGTGGGTGGAGCTGACACCGTTGATGACAACCGCTTGTCTTCTGTTGCTAAGGAAGCCTTCAATCCATTTGTTGAGCTTCCCCTGGATACCATAATGACGAAGCTTGTGCAGAAGCAGGCTGTGATTTACTTTATCAAAGGCCTTAGCGAAGTCCATCACTATGATGTCAGTCTGCTTGCCTTGCTCTACATTTTCAAACAGTTCATCGGTGAACTCCAGGAGCTGTGCTTCACAGGATTTCTTCTTTCTGAACCCATGTTGCTGGTCACACAGTATCCCATGGTCTTCCAGATGGTTCATGATGGCACGGGTGATGATGTGCTCTAAGATTTTGCAGGGGACACTGGTGAGGGATATTGGTCGGTAATTTGCTGGATTATATTGCTCCCCTTTCTTAAACACAGGTGTTACATTGGCCTTCTTCCTATCAGTTGGTACGGTACGGCTGTTGATGGACGATTGGAATATCTTGGTTAGTATTGGAGCAATTTCTGGTGCTAGTTCTTTCAGCACTCTTGGGCTGATGTTGTCTGGCCCGCTGGTTGGGTGGGTGTCAAGTTTGCCAAAAGTTTGCATACTTTCTCCTCTCCTATTTCAATATTCTCTATGACAGGGACATCGGCTGGCTTCATGGCGCATTTCTGGGATAACTCTTCTGCAGTGTACATTTTCCCTTCACTAAAAACTGACTGGAACAACTTTCAACTTATTATGTTTTCTTAAATAGTAAACAACGGTTAATTATAGCCATATGTTATGTTTGTGTTGTGTTGTGTTGTCTAGTGTCTGTAGGATAAAGGGGGAACGGTAGGACAGTAGAGGAAACTGACATTAGGCAAGGGAACTAATTATGGATTTTATAAACAGGAACCTGATATGGTGACTGCACTGCACTGGAGTTGATGCCCTAGGAGAGGAGCGCCTTCATTGTCACCAGCAGCGTGGACAGCTGCGATCTGAGTGCTGGCGGTTTCGAGCACCAGGATGACGTAAGTTAATTGGACGTCGACGTCGACTGTAGAGCAGACAATTTTCAAGCTGCGTCGTCAGATTGGACTGGACGACGAGTGATTGAACTTTCGCCTGGATTGGTGATATCTTTGTGTTCCCTTGTCCGTTTCCGTTTCCCCCTAGTTATCTGTGGTTTTGTATTGATAAATGGGTATAGTTTAGATCATTTGGAGAAAATTATCCACCAGGTCGAATGCGCGTGAGTGTTGCGAGAGTATGAATTTTATCTTTTAATCTGTCTTTACCTCTCAAGCACATGTTTTACAGAGAACGGCTTTACGCTGTCCCTGGATAAGTGTGATTTATGGTTTTCTCGAATATAAAAAGCACCAATTTAACAATTGACATTTTAGGAACCATCAAACAACAATGTTCATAAGTTAAATATCTAGGAGTAATACTTACTCCAACATTTAGTTGGCAACCACACATAACACATACTATTAAAAAAGCGACACAGGCTCTCAACCTTATCAAAATAATCTCCAAAGAAAGATGGGCTAAAGACCCGAAATTCCTCACTCACTTAGTTAGGGCTTTGGTTCGTAGCCGCTTAACATATGGAATGGAAGCTTTCTATTCACTAACTCAAACACAATTCCAACAGTTACAAGCTATAGAAACAAAAGCCTTAAAGGTAGCCCTTAGTGTCCCTGTGTACGCAGTTAACAAGTTAGTATACATAGACATAGGATGGCTCCCTCTACAAAATCTAATGAAATTAAATTGCGCAATGTTTTTAGTACAATGGTACGCAGCTAAAACCGACACATACAAAGAATTCCAGTCGAACATCTTAGATCCTTTCCTCGGCTACTCAAAAATACAAACTAAAAGACCCCAACTAAATACAAAAACTAAAGATATTATTAACTATTCTTCAGATTTATTTCAAGAAGCTAGCTTAAACTTGGAAGATGTTTGCCCCTATCCCACGGCGGCTTTTCCGCAGTGGGAGAGAGAGGAGATACAATATGACACAACTTTAAATGAAATGTATTCCAAAGAAGAAGTTAATCTCATAAGCATAGCCGCCAAAGAAAAAGTTGAAAGCTTAAAAGAACATTTACTTTTTTTTTAACGGACGGTTCAAAAATCAATCACAAAACAGGGTGTGCATTTACCATTCCTGCACTCAAAATTACAAACTCTTTCCAACTGAATGAATATTTATCCAGTTTTAGCGCAGAACTATGGGCACTACTAGAAGTATGTGCCATCCTAAATAATTTAACTAACCCTCCACTAAACGTTGTCATTTTTACAGACTCCCTATCCTCTATTCAGGCCCTTCAGGGATAAACTAAAAACAGGCTCGAAATTATCAATGAAATTAGAATACTATTACATCAAATATCAATAAAAGGCACAGCCCTACAGTTAGCTTGGATATCATCCCATGGCGGCATAATAGGCAATGATCAGTCCAACAGAGCAGCTAAAAGTGCAGCTATGGGAAAATCCGGTACCCCAACAAATATTAAACTATCAATTAAAGAAGCAAAGAGAAAATTAAAAACAGCAGCGTTCCAACAGTGGACTAGAGAATTGGAAACATATGCCAAGGCCCACTCTTGGGACCATAAAATAGTAAAGGAGGGTCTCTTTCTAACAATACAGCCTTCACTACAATCCTTACTGCTTAGACTTAGAACACAATCATATCCTTGTAAATTTGTAGAAACCACATGCGAGTGTGGGGAAATCCCCAATATGGACTACCTATTCGACTCCTGTACGAATATCACTACGGAATTTGAACCAATAATATGCAAATTAAAAACTATAAATATTACTTTTACAAAGTCAATCATGCTTCCAAATAGTACCGGCCCCTATCGTCTGGCTGGTGGAATCTCTCAACCAGTCATCATTCGGCCGACATTTTTAAAGCCATTTGAACATTACAAAAACAAATGAAGATTTAAATGTAAGTCTTAAACTATCTTTATTATATCATAAATAACCTAGATGCAATGTCAAAGAGATGGGTCCCCCTAAATAGGACAATGGAACAGAGGAGGGAAAACCTCTGTCTCTCTATCCCCCCCTGGTACATTAGTTCTTCCCTTGTAAATACAAAGCTCTAGTTTTAACAATATATTACCCAGACTCGGCCAACATATGTTTCAATGCCTCTGGAGTCGAAGGGTTTGTAAATTCTAATAAAAGTTAGGGACCCTCACTCTTTCATAACCCACATGTCATACTCCAAGATATAAAACGCCTCAAAAGCACATTTCATATCTTATATTTCTTAGACTTGTAAAGTCAAAATTCACTTTCTTATATTTGATTGTTTATAAACTTTTATCGAAAATAAAGATTGAATGTAAATAGTTGTTATGTGTCTTCAGACCTTAATCGATTTTTAAAGCTTTATAATGTATTTTTAAAAGTGATCCTGAAAATGTTATTCTCCTAGCCCAGGGAGTAATAGCCAAAGGTTTTAACTTAACATTATAAAACAAAAGTATAAATAGTTATAACCCAGAGTGCGAGCCATGGCACCTAAGAAAAACTTGACCTCTATTCGAGATAAAACCATAGTTTCAAAATAAAAATAAATTATAAAATAAAGACATCTATTTTTCTATATATCTCTTTTTTTTCTCCTACTCCCCCTTTTCCCCCAAAATCAAAAATTCACAGAAATGTCCCTTATGGCTTTGCCGAGATGACGTAAAACTTTAACTTCGCTTAGTGCCAGTGCAGTCGCTTGTGCACAGAGCTCTGTCCTCTGTCCTAGAATAGAGGGTGGACAGTCAACTGACCACTACAACTGACCACTACAGTGATCTTCAACTCTGCCCTCTGTCCTAGAATATAGGATGGACAGTCAACTGAGGTCCAGTTCAGCTTCATCTCGGTGTGTAGAACATCCTGAATCAGTGGTGAGGATGACTAGCTGTACACCTCAATTAACGCCAATTCACACTATTCGAACGGGTATGCAGATTTTTAAAAGTTAACTATTCTCTTTGGAAACAATTGATTTGACATCGTTGCTACTGCTGGATATAATTGTGATGTGTTGGTAATAAGGTGCGGTTGCTTTTTATTTTAAGATACGTTTTGAAGAAAATCACCCTGGGATTCCATCCACTTAAGAATTTTGGCGTCTTTGGATTTTCTCCACTTTTCTGCCAGAGTGTTGAACGTGTACATGAAGGGGTTGATGGCGGAATTCAATGGTAATGCAAATATGGCCAAACCTACGTTGATTTCGCCTGGAATGGGAACACCAGCTAATGCTAACATTCCACACAATCCAATAGGAAACCAACACAGGAAATCCGTCAGTGCAATAGTTATCAAGCGCCGTGCTATGACCATGTCCTGTGACACTTTGGTAGAGCTGGTCTTCAAAGCACTGCTCTGTATTGTCCAGTAGATGAAAGCCTGGCCCACAGAGATGAACACAAACAGAACAAAGTTGAACACAATCATTATGCTGAAGGAATAAGCTTTTCCTTTAAACTCTTTCCTCGTCACAGGCAGCGGAGTACAGATCCCTGTCTGGCTGTAGAACTCCCAGTGTGACGTCATGGGAAGCAAGGGAACCAGGGCAAACACACAGCCAGTCAGCCAGATCAACACACAGACCATCGCCGCTGATGTTCTCTCAAACCGGAGTGTGCTGAATGGAAAGCAGAGAACTATGAAACGATCCGCAGTGATCAGACAGATGATGAGGGCTGACATTTCGCAGGACAACAGAGACAGAAAACCAGCCACCTTACAGGCCACACTTTGTTTCCAGGTGTCGTCCTCATGGAGGTATCGGCCACGGAAGGAGTCATCAGCGATTCCAATGATAGCCATGTAAACCCCCATCAGAAAGTCGGCCAGGGTCAGGTTGGTGACAAACACACTGAACCCAGAGTAAGAGGTCTTACCTTTGGCAAAGATTCGTGCACAGAAACAGAAGACATTACCCGACACAGTCAGACAGGTGGTCAGCCACAGAAATCCACGGTACATCCACGACTGTAACAAATCTTCACACGAGGAAACCTCATCACTGGGGGCATGGCATGATGAAGGATCAAAGTTATCAGGAAGGATTTCTTTACAGCATAACTTAAAGTTGTCAGTAGAAATGAAACGGAGATGGGAAAGGCCTTTGAAAATGTCAGGTGAAAATATATTTAAGGGACTTCTATCTAAGTATAATTCATTTAGCTGTGGCATGTGCTGAAACCCGTGTTCACTGATTGTATGAAGCGAGGTAATAAATGTTAAGTTAAGTTTCTGCAGGCTATATAGCCTTAAAAAGGCTGTAGAGTCCAGGATTGTCAGTTCTGTAAGGGACAAATCTATGAAGGTTAGGCTACTCTGCTGAATAACTAAGAAAGGATCAGCAGTGAGTGATGAGATATGATTACCAGACAAGGTTAAAGACTGCAGGTTTTTCAAACTGACCACAGAAGACACGTTAAAATGCTGCAGCTTGTTATCCCGGAGGTCCAGAAGCCGTACATTTGACCACTTCAGCTCAGATAACTTGATCAGAGAACACCTGGTCAGGACCAGGTGAATCAGGTAGACATTACTGCTGAGATCGGATGGCGTCAACCCAGAACCTGTACCATCCAAAGATCGAATCTGAGGGAAGAGTACTGCTTGGAAAGGCTGATGACAAAGGAAACTGTGACCTTGACAGAGACAGCCTTGAGGACAGGAGGTCATGTCACAGCCTAGTTCATCATCATGCATCGGGCAGTGAGGCCATCCATCACACAGGTTGTCGTTGTGGACACATATCAGTGACAACCGGCATCGAAAGAATCCTGGACATGTCATGTCTGTACATCCCTGCTCGTCCTCATGCTGTCTGCAGTCATACATTCCGTTGCATCGTGTGTACACCGGCAGACAGTCCCTGAATGCTCCAGGACACAGATAATGGCAATCAGGACAGGATTCATTGGACTTCATCTGGGTTGTGGTGAACTGGGAGATGCCATCAAAGCTAATCAGGAAAGGGGGAGGAAATCTTTTCTTGTGGATTAAGATCACTTTGAAGGTGTGGCAATTCCTTTCATCTGATTCATCCTGACAATGGGATGTTTGATCACACACTTTGTCATACGCCACACACTGTCCTGATGTACATGTGAACAATGTGCTGTGACAAAGATTGTGTTCACATAAAGATTCATCATTCACACAGTCAGGTATGAAGTCACATATCAGGGTGTAGGACAGACGGGTAGAAAACTCATCACTGCAGGTAAACGTGGGAACTAAAGGCACAGAGGGATGCATGGGTTCAGTCAAATGGATGGACGATGTTTCGTTGGAATACCGACATGGAGAAACCAGCTGGGGACCACATAGTTCATGGTGGTGGGAACTACACAACAGAAATGTGTGTGTCACCTGACCGTTGTGGCACACAGTCAATGAGGGTTGATTTGTTAACAGCCAGGGCTGTGCATTAGCAATGCGAAGTCTGTTTGAATGAGAGGAACTGGCGTCTGTTTGGTTTGGTCTTACTTCACATATCAACCCGTCACCTAAAGCGAGACTCCTTAACACGTCAGAACATGGAGTAAACAAAATAGCCAGGTCTATGAAAGAGATCTCAACACAATTGTCTTCACCGTTATTATACATATTGATACTTACAGAGTGGTGAAGGACTGTTCTGTCTGCACTGTGCACACTGTGTCTGTACATATTAGGCATGGACTGACTTTTCACATGCAAACCAGACACAAATGTCTTTAGTTTATTCCAGTGTCTGTTTGACACGTTGACAATCGCATTATAAGGATCATAGACACACACAGGAATTCCCAAGGAACCCCTGTACAAACTGCAGTATGCACTGGCTTTGTCGATTCCACCAATCCTGTCACCTTCTGATATCTGACCAGACAAGATAAACCTATAGCATCGTCCACACAGGGCCAGCATTCCCTGACACTGGTCACTGCTGTAAGGACAATGCTCTGTTTCATCTCGTCCATCTTCACACTCTGTCATCAGGTTACAGGCCATGTGATGCTGGAAACTGGCATAGTGACCAACAGAACAGTTCCACAGACCACTTGGCAGCTTCTGGGGTGTTTGGCGCTCAGGGAAGAAAGAGAAAAACAATTGGAAAAAGGTTTCATTAATTGGTTGTAAAAGTGTATGCAAGTTATATAAGTAAATATCAGTATCTAAACTTCTGTCAACTTTAATAGAGAAGTGTTCATCACTGAAGAGATATACATGTGCATATTCATAATTGATGTGGAAATAGGTACAGACTTTAGCTTCATTGATGGAATGGTCAGAACAGTTAGATGGAATAGAACAACGACTCAGAAAAATGTCGATGTAATCAACTTTTCTGTCAAATCGTGCCAGACTGATCACACTGAACATGACAGCGTGCTGGTGTGGCACACATATCAGTCTGTCCCAAGGTCCAGTGTCATTCTCCTTGATATTTCTGCCAAAGATCAGAGACCCTGACAGTGGTGATGTCATCAACACAACAATATGTTCAGAGTCTGATGTAGTAATATTTCAAGAACGAAAAAACAATTCAAGAGAATTATGAGTACAACAATGATCAAGGTCATGGACATGACTGAAAATAGAATTCACGCCACCGCGATATTGTGTGAAGAAATATGGTGTTTTTCATAATAAAACATCGATACAAAAATTCGCCATAAAAAAACCAATAGAAACTAGTGTACAATCATCTTAAAAATTGACACAATATTTTAGCATTTTATACATGTTTTTAATTATTTTAGTTCATACTTACTAATGCACAAAAACGTGCATGTGCACGCACTGTGCTCTATTTTTTTCATAAAGAACTAAACTCCCAAAATGAGTAGGCTTCTACAGTTTACTGCAATAGGAGGACTTTTCAACAGAATGTGATTAGGATTCAAACAAGAGCAGTTCACTAATTCAACAGCATATTGCCTGAAAACAACTACATCGTTTTGTTTAGAAACCACTACACCCCCCTGCACCCCCAAATCGAGACGTTCGTACAGAAACTATAAGTCATTTTACCATTAGGTAAACTTAGCCTATCTTGAAAATGTATTGTTGGGTCCAGTTATAACAGATAGTAATAATAATATAATAATAGTACATTTATATAGCGCTTTACCTCAAATGAGCCCAAAGCGCTTTACAATCAATTATTCATCAACAAGTAGATAACAAAAATACAAAGCAACTCTCTCTCTCTCTCTCGCACACGCACACACACACACACACACACACACACACACACACACACACACACGCGCACGCGCGCGCGCGCACACACATTTATCAACGCCGACTCATTATTCATCTTTCATTCAGTAAGCCATAGCAACTGAGTTGCACGGACTGACCACATACACCAACACATATACACAAAACGTCAGAGGATACACTTACAAATACACTCACATACAACGTACGCACGCAGACTGACACACACATATGCATGCAGACACCCACATACACATGCGTGCACACATAACCCACAAAACCAAAACACACACAAGCACACATGTACGCAAACATGCATACTCACACACACACACACACACACACACACACACACACACACACACACACACACACACACACACACACACAGAGAGAGAGAGAGAGAGAGAGAGAGAGAGAGAGAGAGAGAGAGAGAGAGAGAGAGAGAGAACACAGCACAAACCTCTTATTCAATCTTCCCTCACGTGCACACAGCGAAAGACAACTGATCAAATATTTAGGGTGCAGCAGGAAAAAGATGGGTTTTAAGAGAGGTTTTGAATGAGGAGACTGAGCTGGAGTGTCGGAGAGGAGAAGGCAGAGAATTCCAGAGAGATGGTGCTTGACAAGAAAAAGAACGTTGGCCAGCAGATTTGAGACGGGTGGAGGGAATGGAAATGAGACGAGAATCAGAAGACGAACGTAGTTGACAAGCTGGGACATAGAGATGAAGAAGATCAGAGAGATATAAGGGAGCTTGATCATTCAGTGAATTGAAAACAAGGAGGAGAATTTTGTAGTCAATACGTGATTGAACTGGGAGCCAATGTAGGGAACGAAGAACCGGAGTGATATGATCGTACCTAGGGGAGCGAGAAATGAGACGAGCAGCATTATTCTGGACCCGTTGGAGCTTAGAGATGAGAGTTGATGGACAGCCAGCAAGAAGTGAGTTACAGTAGTCAAGGCGAGACAGAACAAAAGCACATACTAGAGTCTTCAGGGCATTTTGAGAGAGGAAACGGCGGATTGAACTAATTCTTCGAAGTTCTAGATAGCAAGACTTGCAAACATTGGAAACATGCTGTTTGAAAGAAAGGGTTTGGTCCAAAGTAACACCTAGATTGCGGACAGATGTTGATAGCTTGATCTCAGTGCCATCAATGTCGACAGAACCTGGGAGAACCTGAGTTTTAATTGTATGGTTAGAGGCTACAAGAATTTCATAATATCTGTTAGCGAATATTTGTGTGTGTGAAAGTTCTGGTAAAGCAAACATTCATATGACATGAAGCAGCAGATAAATGTGATAAGAAATTGCTCAGACTAAGACACAAATGAAATATTTCCGCACAGATT
>CM065697.1:3140395-3149366 GCA_017654935.2 Phymorhynchus buccinoides
CAGATAAATGTGATAAAAACAAATTGCTCAGACCAAAACACAAATGAAATATTTTCCGCACAGATGGTAGAACGAAAATCGCTATAATCAAACAGAAATCATGATGGAAAAGAAGCACCTTCTCTTCTCATGTTCCTTGTGTGTGTGTGTGTGTGTGTGTGTGTGTGTGTGTGTGTGTGTGTGTGTGTGTGTGTGTGTGTGTGTGTATGTGTGATGGGACCGTAACAAAATTATCCTATGTTCGAGGAATGAATACAATTGACTTGAGTAGAGCAATCCAAACTGTTATCATTTCCTTTCTATGTGTTAATCCATCATATCCCATCCTACATGCTGTTGATATAGCATTGAGCGATTCTATGTTATTGAGAGAGGGGTCGATTATTCCATGTATCACAGTTATTCACCAAACGTCGGCCATTCTTATCAGTCCAAGTTGCAAATAAGCTTGCTGTGGCTTTCATTCATTTTCATGTGCATGCTGTTTTGCAATGTAAAACGTTGGCCAGTTGACAACACTTGTATTGCCACTAGGTCATTTAACGTGCGTAAAGTGCGTGAGTTACGAGACCTCGGTCTGTGTCGTCTCATTCGAAAGACTTAGTGTTCAGATCATCAGGTCTAATAGAGAGTGGGCAGAAACACTTTGTGTTGTTGCCACGAAATGACCCCATATTTTTTGCTGAGAGCCCTCTGACCACCATACCTTATGTTGCAATGTAATCCCGTTCCTATCATCTCTTTGCTGGCAGGTCCAAGGCTGGTTGACCACCATAGCCTATGTTACAATTTGATCCCGCACCTACCAACTCTTTGCTGACAGGTCCAAGGATCGTTGACCATCCTTCCCTCTGACCACCATACCTTATGTTGCAGTTTGATCCCGTACCTATCATCTCTTTGCTGACAGGTCCAAGGATGGATGACCAGTCTGCCCTCCTCCCCCCCCATGGTTCTTCCTCACTGAGAACCGTGTGTCCAGGGATAGACTACGTGTGGAGGGACGGCACCACCAACTACACCATCCTTCAGACCAACACTTCACAATGTGACCGCTATCGGCCTCCATACACGGCACACTCTGGTGTAGTGTTCGCTGTTTGTGGATCGTCTTCTTCTGTCTGTGCTCTGCATTTAAAACTAAGCAAACCCTTAAGTGCTCATGTTCAGCGGTTTGCATACTGGTGTGATGCACGAGACTGGAAAACATCCATAACTGTGATACAGGCATTTCTGCTTTATTTTCCGGATCACTGGTGGTGCAGTTATCACACTCTTCAAGAAATATTCATTCACATGATAAGCAAAGAAAGCATTATCTTAGAACACAGGAACAACCCTTTGGTTCGAATTGGCTTCAGCCTTATAGATCACCCACATGTAATTTTGAACTTTGTATGCAACCATTCAGGGTATGTAATAGTACCAGCAGCAAACATAGACCTAATAAGTGACGAATTGACAGCGCCCCCAGCACACATATTCATGATCAGTGTCCAACACTCCATAGAACCAATGTTATGTGAAAGGTCTTACACATTAAACCTACTGAAGTGCAAGGATACAAATGCAACCCATCAACTCCTTGAGAAAATTTGCCCTGACAGTTCAATGTCTGCTATAGTTGTCATGACACAATGTCTTCAAATGCATTTAAGGTTTCACTGGTCAAAGTATACATTCCATATTTCCATGCTCCCTGAAAGTGTCCAGCCAGTGAAGGTGTCCAAGGGCAGGTACAACTGCTCTGTCAGTCACTACGCTCAGTTCAAGGATCACCTGCACTGCAACCTGAGACCAGAGTGTGACAGTGGACAGGATGAAACAGAGCTCTGTCCTTTCAGCAGTCCTCAATGCATGGGGCTGGTGGCTTCATGGAACAAATGTCTGAGGCTGATCTATGCAGAACGATCAACTATGCAGGACATGGATCACAAATGTAGGGGGGTTGGTGGGAAACTGGCTTCAATGGAAACTAGGAAGGAACAGGAACAGGCTTTGCATATTTTGAAGAATTTTCAAAGTTTTGTTTTATTCATACATCTGACATCAGGTTGGGTGGGTGTTCCATATCTTTACGGAAAGGTTTTGAAGTGGTCTGGTGACACAGTGATTTACAACATGAATCATTTCAAAGTTTCTGAGCCTTACATTCCCTCACGAATCGTCCAGATGATTGATGTACGCAGAATGGAAATACGTTATGGTGCAAACACTCAAGAACTTGGTGCTTTGTGTGATATCAGATCAGAGCACATTGATAAGCATTCTTTACTTACTGTAGTGCTCAGTATAATCCCATCTAAATCAATTGTTGCAAGCAAACATCAGGAATTACATCCTTGCAGAAATCACCATTTGATGCACACGTTTTTGTTTTGTGGTTTTGACACCTATTGTGAAAAAAGTAGCCACTCCCAGTTTTGCTTGTTCATCAATGTCAGCGACAACCAGACCTCTCCTAGTCATACAACAGCTGGTGGAAAAACTAAAACAAACTTGTACGCCATGTTTAGATGTGATGACCATTTCACCACAATACATTACACTTTCGTCTGTGATTTTAAACAAGATTGCTCAGATAATGGGGATGAGACATTTTGTGAATCATCCTCATGTCATGGTTTTCTGTGTTCAAATGATCAGTGCGTCTTGTACAGTCAACGATGTAATGAATATTCAGATTGCACAGATGATTCTGATGAAGTGGAATGTCCAGAAAAAGAGACATTTCAGCACTCAATGGAAAATAGAATCAAACAACAACGATTTTACATCAACCTAGATGGAGCAGGGTACTTTAATCAGCAGGTGATGGCTGATGAGCAGTCCTGTCCTGACACTCATTACAGCTGTACCACAGAGTGGCTCTATTGTCTGCCTGTCTACACTCGATGCAACGGGCTCTCTGACTGTGTGTATGGTGAAGATGAACAAGAGTGTGAGGAGGTCCAATGTCCTCATTACTATCAATGTCTAGAGTCTACAGTCTGTCTTCATGTAAGCCATCTGTGTGATGGTTTTGGTCAGTGCCCTCAGAGGGATGATGAACTCATATGTGACATGATCTGTCCAGAAGGGTGTCTGTGTCAAGGCCACTCTTTCCAGTGCACCAGTCCTTTTCCAGCCAGTCTCTTTCCTCACCTTCGGTATTTGGATGCAGCTAACTCTGGTATGTCACTATCCGATCTTCATACAAACTCGTTCCTTATTTATCTTAGCCTTTTATTTTGTTCTCTGCATAACATTACAGGTTCGAAACTCAACAATTTACAGTTTCTTTATCTCGACAACAACAACCTGACAACTCTTGATGTGGCTGTATTTCTTCAACTGCCTAATTTGAGAACCCTGTCCATTACAAAAAACCCTCTTCATCACATCACCAGTAAAACAGCACGAAAGATTCACTACTCACTGAGCCACATTCACATGTCAGAAACACACCTTACTCTAATTGACGACTATTTATCCACGTATTTACCTCGTTTAGTATTTATGAATCTTTCTTCATCTCTTATTCAAACTGTTGGAGTTGTACACTTTAAAAACATGCCAGAGTTGCAGAAATTAGACATTACAAAGAATTCAATCAACAACTTTCCTTTAGATCTATTCTCAGGACTGTCCCAACTGAAGGGAATCTATTCTTCCGACTACAGAGTTTGCTGTGAGAACTTACTTCCTGAACAATTCAAATCAACAAACTGTAGGGCAGATCATGCTGTGCTTCCTTCGTGTAGCTCTCTGTTACCATCTGAAGTGCACTCCATTTTCTTTTGGTTTGTTACCGTGTCTGCCATTGGTGGGAATTCAGTGTGCCTTTTTGCATCGTTGTACTTCAAAGGCATGTTTAGGAGCAATCTCCTGACTTCTTTCCCCCATTTATGTCTTGGGAATTTACTTATGGGACATCATGTTGCTATGACTTTGACAATTCATCGTTTAACTTATGGAAACTATCTCCATTTTGAAAACCCATGGACCCAAAGTGTAGCCTGCAAGGCCAGTGGTTTTATCTTCTTGTTGTCCAGAAATCTGTCAGTGTTCATTGTCTTGTTGATCACCTTGGATCATACCATTGTTCTTTACTTTCAAACAGGGTCCTGGATATTCACTAAACTTTCAATAAGAGTAGCTTGTGCAGGAATGTGGTTTACTGGGATAGCATTCTCCACGACACCATTTCTCTCTGGACTGACACACTGGGGCCTCTCTGAACAGTCTGGTCTGTGTCGTCTGGCTTTATTTCAACGGTACAAGGACCATAAAAACTTTACGTGGTTTCAAATTATCGCAGCAATCAATATAACTGTATGCTTTATCATTTTGGCCGGACAACTTCTCATCTACAGACGAACACCAAAGAACAGAATCACTCTAGACATTACGAATAAAACTCTGTATTCCTCTGTTCTCCTCACAAGGAATATAGCATTCCCAGAGGTGATGTGCTGGCTTTTATTTGGAGTGGTCATGGTGATGGTTGCCAATGGTGTTACTGCAATGAACAAGATCTATCAGACCATGGTTGTGTTTTTGTTGCCACTCAGCTCTGCTCTCCACCCACTGTTGTTTGTGTGGACTTGCTGGACTGAACGAAGAAATAACGATCAGGAAGTAAAACTCTTGAAAGTGCTCAAATCTAGATTGGTTTTGTTGAATAAATAAATCACTGTTGATATTTGAAAAAGAGGTGGGTATTGACTTTTATGACACACACACACGCGCGCACCCAGTATAACCTGTTACCTGGCGCTTAACACAGTATAAAATAATGGCGGAATTATTGACAGAAAAGACTTCCATCCATCCATCCATCCTGACAGAAAAGGCAAAAGTAATGCTTGAACACCAAGTTTTCTTCTTGATAAAAGACAACCGCTTTAAAGGCAACATAATCGGTCAGCGGCTTAGCTCGCCGATTTCACCACCAGGTGACAACTAACACAGTAGGGGCTTATCTTCATGATATCCTTAGTTGGGGGTAGAGAACGAACAAACGAACTTATTTTAATGAGGGAAAAGAATAAGCACACAATTAGCTTGTTTACATCTTGCCCTCAAAGATGAAAAAAATATATAGATAAATTATAAATAATGAAAACGAAAAGAAAACAAATTCAAAGAATGCACAACACATCAAATATGTAAATGAAGAAACAATGTCACCCCCCCCCCCAACACACACACAAAACACACACACAAACACACACACACACACACACACACACACACACACACACACACACACACACACACACACACACACACACACACACACACACACGCGCGCGCGCGCGCGTGCGCGCACGCACACACCACACACATTATACTCTGGTCGTATCGTTTATCTTTTTATATTATAATTTTTGAACATTATTATGTTCGTCATTTTACATAAGATGTTTACCTTTTCTGTTTTAACTTAGTACTGGTTTGCTTTTATTGTGGACTTTCGATTTGGTGCAAAGAGGACAACCACATTCTCTTGTAGAAAGTCTTCTAGCTCAGATTGCACATTTACAGGACACCCTTTGGTATTGGTATTGGTATTTGGTATATTCTAGTCACAGAATCTTATCTCTGTGAAATTCGGGCTGCTCTCCCCTGGAGAGCGTGTCGCCGCAAGTGCAGCGCCTACCCAATTTTTATTTTCTTCTTTTTTGGGTGTGTGTGTGGGGGGGGGGGGGGGGGGGGCACAAGGTGAAGAGGGGTGTGGGTACACTTGGAAAATCTAGCTATCAATTTGGTCATACTAGGCAGCGGGATTTCTCCCTGCTCTTACCGACATTCAACTGCCATGGGATTTTTAAAGCGCACGGGTCAGACTAGCTATAAGTCCCCAGTAAGTTCTATTTGATTATTGTGTCCTCGTCTCTCTTTTATTTCTCGTCAAATCATGTACATAATCAGCAGGTGATGACTTTAGTCAGCAGGTGATGACTGATGAGCAGATCTGTCCTGACACTCATTACAGCTGTACCACAGAGTGGCTCTACTGTCTGCCTGTCTACACTCGATGCAACGGGCTCTCTGACTGTGTGTATGGGGAAGATGAACAAGAGTGTGAGGCGGTCCAATGTCCTCATTACTATCAATGTCTAGAGTCTACTGTCTGCCTTCATGTAAACCATCTGTGTGATGGTTTTGGTCAGTGCCCTCAGAGGGATGATGAACTCATATGTGACATGATCTGTCCTGAAGGTTGTCTGTGTCAAGGCCACTCTTTCCAGTGCACCAGTCCTTTTCTAGCCAGTCTATTTCCCCACCTTCGGTATTTGGATGCAGCTAACTCTGGTATGTTACTATCCGATCTTCATACAAACTCGTTCCTTATTTATCTTAGCCTTTTATTTTGTTCTCTGCATAACATTACAGGTTCGAAGCTCAACAATGTACGGTTTGTTTATCTCGACAACAACAACCTGACAACTCTTGATGTGGCTGTATTTCTTCAAATGCCCAATTTGAAAACCCTGTCCATTACAAAGAACCCTCTTCATCACATCACCAGTAAAACAGCACGAAAGATTCACTACTCACTGAGCCACATTCACATGTCAGAAACACACCTTACTCTAATTGACGACTATTTATCCACGTATTTACCTCGTTTAGTATTTATGAATCTTTCTTCATCTCTTATTCAAACTGTTGGAGTTGTACACTTTAAAAACATGCCAGAGTTGCAGAAATTAGACATTACAAAGAATTCAATCAACAACTTTCCTTTAGATCTATTGTCAGGACTGTCCCAACTGAAGGGAATCTATTCTTCCGACTACAGATTTTGCTGTGAGAACTTACTTCCTGAACAATTCAAATCAACAAACTGTAGGGCAGATCATGCTGTGCTTCCTTCGTGTAGCTCTCTGTTACCAACTGAAGTGCACTCCATTTTCTTTTGGTTTGTTACCGTGTCTGCCATTGGTGGGAATTTAGTGTGCCTTATTGCATCATTGTACTTCAAAGGCATGTTTAGGAGCAATCTCCTGACTTCTTTCCCCCATTTATGTCTTGGGAATTTACTTATGGGACATCATGTTGCTATGACTTTGACAATTCATCGTTTAACTTATGGAAACTATCTCCATTGTGAAAACTCATGGACCCAAAGTGTAGCCTGCAAGGCCAGTGGTTTTATCTTCTTGTTGTCCAGAAATCTATCAGTGTTCATTGTCTTGTTGATCACCTTGGATCATACCATTGTTCTTTACTTTCAAACAGGGTCCTGGATATTCACTAAACTTTCAATAAGAGTAGCTTGTGCAGGAATGTGGTTTACTGGGATAGCATTCTCCACGACACCATTTCTCCCTGGACTGTCACACTGGGGCCTCTCTGAACAGTCTGGTCTGTGTCGTCTGGCTTTATTTCAACGGTACAAGGACCATAAAAACTTTACGTGGTTTCAAATTATCGCAGCAATCAATATAACTGTATGCTTTATCATTTTGGCCGGACAACTTCTCATCTACAGACGAACACCAAAGAACAGAATCACTCTAGACATTACGAATAAAACTCTGTATTCCTCTGTTCTCCTCACAAGAAATATAGCATTCCCAGAGGTGATGTGCTGGCTTTTATTTGGAGTGGTCATGGTGATGGTTGCCAATGGTGTTACTGCAATGGACAAGATCTATCAGACCATGGTTGTGTTTTTGTTGCCACTCAGCTCTGCTCTACATCCACTGTTGTTTGTGTGGACTTGCTGGACTGAAGGAAGAAATAACGATCAGGAAGTAAAACTCTTGAAAGTGCTCAAATCTAGATTGGTTTTGTTGAATAAATAAATCACTGTTGATATTTGAAAAAGAGGTGGGTATTGACTTTTATGACACACACACACGCGCGCACCCAGTATAACCTGTTACCTGGCGCTTAACACAGTATAAAATAATGGCGGAATTATTGACAGAAAAGACTTCCATCCATCCATCCATCCTGACAGAAAAGGCAAAAGTAATGCTTGAACACCAAGTTTTCTTCTTGATAAAAGACAACCGCTTTAAAGGCAACATAATCGGTCAGCGGCTTAGCTCGCCGATTTCACCACCAGGTGACAACTAACACAGTAGGGGCTTATCTTCATGATATCCTTAGTTGGGGGTAGAGAACGAACAAACGAACTTATTTTAATGAGGGAAAAGAATAAGCACACAATTAGCTTGTTTACATCTTGCCCTCAAAGATGAAAAAAATATATAGATAAATTATAAATAATGAAAACGAAAAGAAAACAAATTCAAAGAATGCACAACACATCAAATATGTAAATGAAGAAACAATGTCACCCCCCCCCAACACACACACAAACACACACACACACACACACACACACACACACACATACACACACACACACACACACACACACACACACACACACACACACACGCGCGCGCGCGCGCGCGCGCGTGCGCGCACGCACACACCACACACATTATACTCTGGTCGTATCGTTTATCTTTTTATATTATAATTTTTGAACATTATTATTTTCGTCATTTTACATAAGATGTTTTACCATTTCTTTTTAACTTAGTACTGGTTTGCTTTTATTGTGGACTTTCGATTTGGTGCAAAGAGGACAACCACATTCTCTTGTAGAAAGTCTTCTAGCTCAGATTGCACATTTACAGGACACCCTTTGGTATTGGTATTGGTATTGGTATTTGGTATATTCTAGTCACATAATCTTATCTCTGTGAAATTCGGGCTGCTCTCCCCTGGAGAGCGTGTCGCCGCAAGTGCAGCGCCTACCCAATTTTTATTTTCTTCTTTTTTGGGTGTGTGTGTGTGGGGGGGGGGGGGGGGGGGGCACAAGGTGAAGAGGGGTGTGGGTACACTTGGAAAATCTAGCTATCAATTTGGTCATACTAGGCAGCGGGATTTCTCCCTGCTCTTACCGACTTTCAACTGCCATGGGATTTTTAAAGCGCACGGGTCAGACTAGCTATAAGTC
>CM065697.1:3149866-3164866 GCA_017654935.2 Phymorhynchus buccinoides
AGAGATGGGGTAGGAGAAAGACACACAGAGAGAGGAAGAGAGAGATGGGGTAGGAGAAAGACACACAGAGAGAGGAAGAGAGAGATGGGGTAGGAGAAAGACACACAGAGAGAGGAAGAGAGAGATGGGGGAGGAAGAAAGAGAGAGGAAGAGAGAATGGGGTACACACAGAGAGAGAAGAGAGAGATGGGGTAGGAGAAAGACACACAGAGAGAGGAAGAGAGAGATGGGGTAGGAGAAAGACACACAGAGAGAGGAAGAGAGAGATGGGGTAGGAGAAAGACACACAGAGAGAGGAAGAGAGAGATGGGGTAGGAGAAAGACACACAGAGAGAGGAAGAGAGAGATGGGGTAGGAGAAAGACACACAGAGAGAGGAAGAGAGAGATGGGGTAGGAGAAAGACACACAGAGAGAGGAAGAGAGAGATGGGGTAGGAGAAAGACACACAGAGAGAGGAGAAGAGAGAGATGGGGTAGGAGAAAGACACACAGAGAGAGGAAGAGAGAGATGGGGTAGGAGAAAGACACACAGAGAGAGGAAGAGAGAGATGGGGTAGGAGAAAGACACACAGAGAGAGGAAGAGAGAGATGGGGTAGGAGAAAGACACACAGAGAGAGGAAGAGAGAGATGGGGTAGGAGAGAGAAGACACACACAGAGAGAGGAAGAGAGAGATGGGGTAGGAGAAAGACACACAGAGAGAGGAAGAGAGAGATGGGGTAGGAGAAAGACACACAGAGAGAGGAAGAGAGAGATGGGGTAGGAGAAAGACACACAGAGAGAGGAAGAGAGAGATGGGGTAGGAGAAAGACACACAGAGAGAGGAAGAGAGAGATGGGGTAGGAGAAAGACACACAGAGAGAGGAAGAGAGAGATGGGGTAGGAGAAAGACACACAGAGAGAGGAAGAGAGAGATGGGGTAGGAGAAAGACACACAGAGAGAGGAAGAGAGAGATGGGGTAGGAGAAAGACACACAGAGAGAGGAAGAGAGAGATGGGGTAGGAGAAAGACACACAGAGAGAGGAAGAGAGAGATGGGGTAGGAGAAAGACACACAGAGAGAGGAAGAGAGAGATGGGAGAGAGAGGAGGAGAGACACAGAGAGAGAGAGGAAGAGAGAGATGGGGTAGGAGAAAGACACACAGAGAGAGGAAGAGAGAGATGGGGTAGGAGAAAGACACACAGAGAGAGGAAGAGAGAGATGGGGTAGGAGAAAGACACACAGAGAGAGGAAGAGAGAGATGGGGTAGGAGAAAGACACACAGAGAGAGGAAGAGAGAGATGGGGTAGGAGGAGAGACACACAGAGAGAGGAAGAGAGAGATGGGGTAGGAGAAAGACACACAGAGAGAGGAAGAGAGAGATGGGGTAGGAGAAAGACACACAGAGAGAGGAAGAGAGAGATGGGGTAGGAGAAAGACACACAGAGAGAGGAAGAGAGAGATGGGGTAGGAGAAAGACACACAGAGAGAGGAAGAGAGAGATGGGGTAGGAGAAAGACACACAGAGAGAGGAAGAGAGAGATGGGGTAGGAGAAAGACACACAGAGAGAGGAAGAGAGAGATGGGGTAGGAGAAAGACACACAGAGAGAGGAAGAGAGAGATGGGGTAGGAGAAAGACACACAGAGAGAGGAAGAGAGAGATGGGGTAGGAGAAAGACACACAGAGAGAGGAAGAGAGAGATGGGGTAGGAGAAAGACACACAGAGAGAGGAAGAGAGAGATGGGGTAGGAGAAAGACACACAGAGAGAGGAAGAGAGAGATGGGGTAGGAGAAAGACACACAGAGAGAGAGAAGAGAGAGATGGGGTAGGAGAAAGACACACAGAGAGAGGAAGAGAGAGATGGGGTAGGAGAAAGACACACAGAGAGAGGAAGAGAGAGATGGGGTAGGAGAAAGACACACAGAGAGAGGAAGAGAGAGATGGGGTAGGAGAAAGACACACAGAGAGAGGAAGAGAGAGATGGGGTAGGAGAAAGACACACAGAGAGAGGAAGAGAGAGATGGGGTAGGAGAAAGACACACAGAGAGAGGTAGAGAGAGATGGGGTAGGAGAAAGACACACAGAGAGAGGAAGAGAGAGATGGGGTAGGAGGAAGACACACAGAGAGAGGAAGAGAGAGATGGGGTAGGAGAAAGACACACAGAGAGAGGAAGAGAGAGATGGGGTAGGAGAAAGACACACAGAGAGAGGAAGAGAGAGATGGGGTAGGAGGAAGACACACAGAGAGAGGAAGAGAGAGATGGGGTAGGAGAAAGACACACAGAGAGAGGAGAGAGAGAGAGATGGAGAAAGACAGAAAGACAGAGAGAGGGTAGGAGAAGGAAGAGAGAGATGGGGTAGGAGAAAGACACACAGAGAGAGAGGAAGAGAGAGATGGGGTAGGAGGAAGACACACAGAGAGAGGAAGAGAGAGATGGGGTAGGAGAAAGACACACAGAGAGAGGAAGAGAGAGATGGGGTAGGAGAAAGACACACAGAGAGAGGAAGAGAGAGATGGGGTAGGAGAAAGACACACAGAGAGAGGAAGAGAGAGATGGGGTAGGAGAAAGACACACAGAGAGAGGAAGAGAGAGATGGGGTAGGAGAAAGACACACAGAGAGAGGAAGAGAGAGATGGGGTAGGAGAAAGACACACAGAGAGAGGAAGAGAGAGATGGGGTAGGAGAAAGACACACAGAGAGAGGAAGAGAGAGATGGGGTAGGAGAAAGACACACAGAGAGAGGAAGAGAGAGATGGGGTAGGAGAAAGACACACAGAGAGAGGAAGAGAGAGATGGGGTAGGAGAAAGACACACAGAGAGAGGAAGAGAGAGATGGGGTAGGAGAAAGACACACAGAGAGAGGGGTAGGAAGAGAGAGATGGGGTAGGAGAAAGACACACAGAGAGAGGAAGAGAGAGATGGGGTAGGAGAAAGACACACAGAGAGAGGAAGAGAGAGATGGGGTAGGAGAAAGACACACAGAGAGAGGAAGAGAGAGATGGGGTAGGAGAAAGACACACAGAGAGAGGAAGAGAGAGATGGGGTAGGAGAAAGACACACAGAGAGAGGAGAAGAGAGAGATGGGGTAGGAGAAAGACACAGGAGAGAGAGGAAGAGAGAGATGGGGTAGGAGAAAGACACACAGAGAGAGGAAGAGAGAGATGGGGTAGGAGAAAGACACACAGAGAGAGGAAGAGAGAGATGGGGTAGGAGAAAGACACACAGAGAGAGGAAGAGAGAGATGGGGTAGGAGAAAGACACACAGAGAGAGGAAGAGAGAGATGGGGTAGGAGAAAGACACACAGAGAGAGGAAGAGAGAGATGGGGTAGGAGAAAGACACACAGAGAGAGGAAGAGAGAGATGGGGTAGGAGAAAGACACACAGAGAGAGGAAGAGAGAGATGGGGTAGGAGAAAGACACACAGAGAGAGAGAGAGAGAGAGAGGGTAGGAGAAGACACACAGAGAGAGATGGGGTAGGAGAAAGACACACAGAGAGAGGAAGAGAGAGATGGGGTAGGAGAAAGAGACACAGAGAGAGAGGAAGAGAGAGATGGGGTAGGAGAAAGACACACAGAGAGAGGAAGAGAGAGATGGGGTAGGAGAAAGACACACAGAGAGAGGAAGAGAGAGATGGGGTAGGAGAAAGACACACAGAGAGAGGAAGAGAGAGATGGGGTAGGAGAAAGACACACAGAGAGAGGAAGAGAGAGATGGGGTAGGAGAAGAGACACACAGAGAGAGGAGAGAGAGAGAGATGGGGTAGGAGAAAGACACACAGAGAGAGGAAGAGAGAGATGGGGTAGGAGAAAGACACACAGAGAGAGGAAGAGAGAGATGGGGTAGGAGAAAGACACACAGAGAGAGGAAGAGAGAGATGGGGTAGGAGAAAGACACACAGAGAGAGGAAGAGAGAGATGGGGTAGGATGGACACACAGAGAGAGGAAGAGAGAGATGGGGTAGGAGGAAGACACACAGAGAGAGGAAGAGAGAGATGGGGTAGGAGAAAGACACACAGAGAGAGGAAGAGAGAGATGGGGGTAGACACACAGAGAGAGACACACAGAGAGAGAGAGAAAGACACACAGAGAGAGATGGGGTAGGAGAAAGACACACAGAGAGAGGAAGAGAGAGATGGGGTAGGAGAAAGACACACAGAGAGAGGAAGAGAGAGATGGGGTAGGAGAAAGACACACAGAGAGAGGAAGAGAGAGATGGGGTAGGAGAAAGACACACAGAGAGAGGAAGAGAGAGATGGGGTAGGAGAAAGACACACAGAGAGAGGAGAGAGAGAGAGATGGGGTAGGAGAAAGACACACAGAGAGAGAGGAAGAGAGAGATGGGGTAGGAGAAAGACACACAGAGAGAGGAAGAGAGAGATGGGGTAGGAGAAAGACACACAGAGAGAGGAAGAGAGAGATGGGGTAGGAGAAAGACACACAGAGAGAGGAAGAGAGAGATGGGGTAGGAGAAAGACACACAGAGAGAGGAAGAGAGAGATGGGGTAGGAGAAAGACACACAGAGAGAGAGGAAGAGAGAGATGGGGTAGGAGAAAGACACACAGAGAGAGAGGAAGAGAGAGATGGGGTAGGAGAAAGACACACAGAGAGAGGAAGAGAGAGATGGGGTAGGAGAAAGACACACAGAGAGAGGAGAGAGAGAGATGGGGTAGGAGAGAAGACACACAGAGAGAGGAAGAGAGAGATGGGGTAGGAGAAAGACACACAGAGAGAGAGAAGAGAGAGATGGGGTAGGAGAAAGACACACAGAGAGAGGAAGAGAGAGATGGGGTAGGAGAAAGACACACAGAGAGAGGAAGAGAGAGATGGGGTAGGAGAAAGACACACAGAGAGAGGAAGAGAGAGATGGGGTAGGAGAAAGACACACAGAGAGAGGAAGAGAGAGATGGGGTAGGAGAAAGACACACAGAGAGAGGAAGAGAGAGATGGGGTAGGAGAAAGACACACAGAGAGAGGAAGAGAGAGATGGGGTAGGAGACACACAAGACACACAGAGAGAGGAAGAGAGAGATGGGGTAGGAGAAAGACACACAGAGAGAGGAAGAGAGAGATGGGGTAGGAGAAAGACACACAGAGAGAGGAAGAGAGAGATGGGGTAGGAGAAAGACACACAGAGAGAGGAAGAGAGAGATGGGGTAGGAGAAAGACACACAGAGAGAGGAAGAGAGAGATGGGGTAGGAGAAAGACACACAGAGAGAGGAAGAGAGAGATGGGGTAGGAGAAAGACACACAGAGAGAGGAAGAGAGAGATGGGGTAGGAGAAAGACACACAGAGAGAGGAAGAGAGAGATGGGGTAGGAGAAAGACACACAGAGAGAGGAAGAGAGAGATGGGGTAGAGAGAGACACAGAGAGAGAGAAGAGAGAGATGGGGTAGGAGAAAGACACACAGAGAGAGGAAGAGAGAGATGGGGTAGGAGAAAGACACACAGAGAGAGGAAGAGAGAGATGGGGTAGGAGAAAGACACACAGAGAGAGGAAGAGAGAGATGGAGGTGGGGTAGGAGAAAGACACAGAGAGAGAGGAAGAGAGAGATGGGGTAGGAGGAAGACACACAGAGAGAGGAAGAGAGAGATGGGGTAGGAGAAAGACACACAGAGAGAGGAAGAGAGAGATGGGGTAGGAGAAAGACACACAGAGAGAGGAAGAGAGAGATGGGGTAGGAGAAAGACACACAGAGAGAGGAAGAGAGAGATGGGGTAGGAGAAAGACACACAGAGAGAGGAAGAGAGAGATGGGGTAGGAGAAAGACACACAGAGAGAGGAAGAGAGAGATGGGGTAGGAGAAAGACACACAGAGAGAGGAAGAGAGAGATGGGGTAGGAGAAAGACACACAGAGAGAGGAAGAGAGAGATGGGGTAGGAGAAAGACACACAGAGAGAGGGAAGAGAGAGATGGGGTAGGAGAAAGACACACAGAGAGAGGAAGAGAGAGATGGGGTAGGAGAAAGACACACAGAGAGAGGAAGAGAGAGATGGGGTAGGAGAAAGACACACAGAGAGAGGAAGAGAGAGATGGGGTAGGAGAAAGACACACAGAGAGAGGAAGAGAGAGATGGGGTAGGAGAAAGACACACAGAGAGAGGAAGAGAGAGATGGGGTAGGAGAAAGACACACAGAGAGAGGAAGAGAGAGATGGGGTAGGAGAAAGACACACAGAGAGAGGAAGAGAGAGATGGGGTAGGAGGAAGACACACAGAGAGAGGAAGAGAGAGATGGGGTAGGAGAAAGACACACAGAGAGAGGAAGAGAGAGATGGGGAGATGGGGAGGAAAGACACACAGAGAGAGGAAGAGAGAGATGGGGTAGGAGAAAGACACACAGAGAGAAGAGAGAGATGGGGTAGAAGACACACAGAGAGGGTAGAGAGAGATGGGGTAGGAGAAAGACACACAGAGAGAGGAAGAGAGAGATGGGGTAGGAGAAAGACACACAGAGAGAGGAAGAGAGAGATGGGGTAGGAGAAAGACACACAGAGAGAGGAAGAGAGAGATGGGGTAGGAGAAAGACACACAGAGAGAGGAAGAGAGAGATGGGGTAGGAGAAAGACACACAGAGAGAGGAAGAGAGAGATGGGGTAGGAGAAAGACACACAGAGAGAGGAAGAGAGAGATGGGGTAGGAGAAAGACACACAGAGAGAGGAAGAGAGAGATGGGGTAGGAGAAAGACACACAGAGAGAGAGGAAGAGAGAGATGGGGTAGGAGGAAGACACACAGAGAGAGGAAGAGAGAGATGGGGTAGGAGAAAGACACACAGAGAGAGGAAGAGAGAGATGGGGTAGGAGAAAGACACACAGAGAGAGGAAGAGAGAGATGGGGTAGGAGAAAGACACACAGAGAGAGGAAGAGAGAGATGGGGTAGGAGAAAGACACACAGAGAGAGGGAGAGAGAGAGAGATGGAGAGGAAGAGAGAGATGGGGTAGAGAGACACACAGAGAGAGGAAGAGAGAGATGGGGTAGGAGAAAGACACACAGAGAGAGGAAGAGAGAGATGGGGTAGGAGGAAAGACACACAGAGAGAGGAAGAGAGAGATGGGGTAGGAGAAAGACACACAGAGAGAGGAAGAGAGAGATGGGGTAGGAGAAAGACACACAGAGAGAGGAAGAGAGAGATGGGGTAGGAGAAAGACACACAGAGAGAGGAAGAGAGAGATGGGGTAGGAGAAAGACACACAGAGAGAGGAAGAGAGAGATGGGGTAGGAGAAAGACACACAGAGAGAGGAAGAGAGAGATGGGGTAGGAGAAAGACACACAGAGAGAGGAAGAGAGAGATGGGGTAGGAGAAAGACACACAGAGAGAGGAAGAGAGAGATGGGGTAGGAGAAAGACACACAGAGAGAGGAAGAGAGAGATGGGGTAGGAGAAAGACACAGAGAGAGAGGAAGAGAGAGATGGGGTAGGAGAAAGACACACAGAGAGAGGAAGAGAGAGATGGGGTAGGAGAGAAGACACACAGAGAGAGGAAGAGAGAGATGGGGTAGGAGAAAGACACACAGAGAGAGGAAGAGAGAGATGGGGTAGGAGAAAGACACACAGAGAGAGAGGAGAGAGATGGGGTAGGAGAGAAAGACACACAGAGAGAGGAAGAGAGAGATGGGGTAGGAGAAAGACACACAGAGAGAGGAAGAGAGAGATGGGGTAGGAGAAAGACACACAGAGAGAGGAAGAGAGAGATGGGGTAGGAGAAAGACACACAGAGAGAGGAAGAGAGAGATGGGGTAGGAGAAAGACACACAGAGAGAGGAAGAGAGAGATGGGGTAGGAGAAAGACACACAGAGAGAGGAAGAGAGAGATGGGGTAGGAGAAAGACACACAGAGAGAGGAAGAGAGAGATGGGGTAGGAGAAAGACACACAGAGAGAGGAAGAGAGAGATGGGGTAGGAGAAAGACACACAGAGAGAGGAAGAGAGAGATGGGGTAGGAGAAAGACACACAGAGAGAGGAAGAGAGAGATGGGGTAGGAGGAAGACACACAGAGAGAGGAAGAGAGAGATGGGGTAGGAGAAAGACACACAGAGAGAGGAAGAGAGAGATGGGGTAGGAGAAAGACACACAGAGAGAGGAAGAGAGAGATGGGGTAGGAGAAAGACACACAGAGAGAGGAAGAGAGAGATGGAGAGAGGAGAGAGAGATGGGGTAGGAGAAAGACACAGAGAGAGAGGAAGAGAGAGATGGGGTAGGAGAAAGACACACAGAGAGAGGAAGAGAGAGATGGGGTAGGAGAAAGACACACAGAGAGAGGAAGAGAGAGATGGGGTAGGAGAAAGACACACAGAGAGAGGAAGAGAGAGATGGGGTAGGAGAAAGACACACAGAGAGAGGAAGAGAGAGATGGGGTAGGAGAAAGACACACAGAGAGAGGAAGAGAGAGATGGGGTAGGAGAAAGACACACAGAGAGAGGAAGAGAGAGATGGGGTAGGAGAAAGACACACAGAGAGAGGAAGAGAGAGATGGGGTAGGAGAAAGACACACAGAGAGAGGAAGAGAGAGATGGGGTAGGAGAAAGACACACAGAGAGAGGAAGAGAGAGATGGGGTAGGAGAAAGACACACAGAGAGAGGAAGAGAGAGATGGGGTAGGAGAAAGACACACAGAGAGAGGAAGAGAGAGATGGGGTAGGAGAAAGACACACAGAGAGAGGAAGAGAGAGATGGGGTAGGAGAAAGACACACAGAGAGAGGAAGAGAGAGATGGGGTAGGAGAAAGACACACAGAGAGAGGAAGAGAGAGATGGGGTAGGAGAAAGACACACAGAGAGAGGAAGAGAGAGATGGGGTAGGAGAAAGACACACAGAGAGAGGAAGAGAGAGATGGGGTAGGAGAAACACACACACAGAGAGAGGAAGAGAGAGATGGGGAGAGATGGGGTAGGAGAAAGACACAGAGAGAGAGGAAGAGAGAGATGGGGTAGGAGAAAGACACACAGAGAGAGGAAGAGAGAGATGGGGTAGGAGAAAGACACACAGAGAGAGGAAGAGAGAGATGGGGTAGGAGAGAGAGAGAGGAAGAGAGAGAGGGGTGGGGTAGGAGAAAGACACACAGAGAGAGGAAGAGAGAGATGGGGTAGGAGAAAGACACACAGAGAGAGGAAGAGAGAGATGGGGTAGGAGAAAGACACACAGAGAGAGGAAGAGAGAGATGGGGTAGGAGAGATGGGGTAGAAGACACACAGAGAGAGGGGTAGGAGAAGAGAGAGATGGGAGAGAGGAGAGAAAGACACACAGAGAGAGGAAGAGAGAGATGGGGTAGGAGAAAGACACACAGAGAGAGGAAGAGAGAGATGGGGTAGGAGAAAGACACACAGAGAGAGGAAGAGAGAGATGGGGTAGGAGAAAGACACACAGAGAGAGGAAGAGAGAGATGGGGTAGGAGAAAGACACACAGAGAGAGGAAGAGAGAGATGGGGTAGGAGAAAGACACACAGAGAGAGGAAGAGAGAGATGGGGTAGGAGAAAGACACACAGAGAGAGGAAGAGAGAGATGGGGTAGGAGAAAGACACACAGAGAGAGGAAGAGAGAGATGGGGTAGGAGAAAGACACACAGAGAGAGGAAGAGAGAGATGGGGTAGGAGAAAGACACACAGAGAGAGGAAGAGAGAGATGGGGTAGGAGAAAGACACACAGAGAGAGGAAGAGAGAGATGGGGTAGGAGAAAGACACACAGAGAGAGGAAGAGAGAGATGGGGTAGGAGAAAGACACACAGAGAGAGGAAGAGAGAGATGGGGTAGGAGAAAGACACACAGAGAGAGGAAGAGAGAGATGGGGTAGGAGAAAGACACACAGAGAGAGGAGAGAGAGAGAGATGGGGTAGGAGAAAGACACACAGAGAGAGGAAGAGAGAGATGGGGTAGGAGAAAGACACACAGAGAGAGGAAGAGAGAGATGGGGTAGGAGAAAGACACACAGAGAGAGGAAGAGAGAGATGGGGTAGGAGAAAGACACACAGAGAGAGGAAGAGAGAGATGGGGTAGGAGAAAGACACACAGAGAGAGGAAGAGAGAGATGGGGTAGGAGAAAGACACACAGAGAGAGGAAGAGAGAGATGGGGTAGGAGAAAGACACACAGAGAGAGGAAGAGAGAGATGGGGTAGGAGAAAGACACACAGAGAGAGGAAGAGAGAGATGGGGTAGGAGAAAGACACACAGAGAGAGGAAGAGAGAGATGGGGTAGGAGAAAGACACACAGAGAGAGGAAGAGAGAGATGGGGTAGGAGAAAGACACACAGAGAGAGGAAGAGAGAGATGGGGTAGGAGAAAGACACACAGAGAGGAGAGAGAGATGGGGTAGGAGAGACACACAGGAGAGGAAGAGAGAGATGGGGTAGGAGAAAGACACAGAGAGAGAGGAAGAGAGAGATGGGGTAGGAGAAAGACACACAGAGAGAGGAAGAGAGAGATGGGGTAGGAGAAAGACACACAGAGAGAGGAAGAGAGAGATGGGGTAGGAGAAAGACACACAGAGAGAGGAAGAGAGAGAGGGGTAGGAGAAAGACACACAGAGAGAGGGAGAGAGATAGGAGAAAGACACACAGAGAGAGGAAGAGAGAGATGGGGTAGGAGAAAGACACACAGAGAGAGGAAGAGAGAGATGGGGTAGAGAGAGACACACAGAGAGAGAGAGAGAGGGGTAGGAGAAAGACACACAGAGAGAGGAAGAGAGAGATGGGGTAGGAGAAAGACACACAGAGAGAGGAAGAGAGAGATGGGGTAGGAGAAAGACACACAGAGAGAGGAAGAGAGAGATGGGGTAGGAGAAAGACACACAGAGAGAGGAAGAGAGAGATGGGGTAGGAGAAAGACACACAGAGAGAGGAAGAGAGAGATGGGGTAGGAGAAAGACACACAGAGAGAGGAAGAGAGAGATGGGGTAGGAGAAAGACACACAGAGAGAGGAAGAGAGAGATGGGGTAGGAGAAAGACACACAGAGAGAGGAAGAGAGAGATGGGGTAGGAGAAAGACACACAGAGAGAGGAAGAGAGAGATGGGGTAGGAGAAAGACACACAGAGAGAGGAAGAGAGAGAGATAGGGGTAGGAGAGGAAGACACACAGAGAGAGAGAGGCAGAGAGAGATGGGGTAGGAGAAAGACACACAGAGAGAGGAAGAGAGAGATGGGGTAGGAGAAAGACACACAGAGAGAGGAAGAGAGAGATGGGGTAGGAGAAAGACACACAGAGAGAGGAAGAGAGAGATGGGGTAGGAGAAAGACACACAGAGAGAGGAAGAGAGAGATGGGGTAGAGAGAGAGAGACACACAGAGAGAGGAAGAGAGAGATGGGGTAGGAGAAAGACACACAGAGAGAGGAAGAGAGAGATGGGGTAGGAGAAAGACACACAGAGAGAGGAAGAGAGAGGTGGGGTAGGAGAAAGACACACAGAGAGAGAGGCAGAGAGAGATGGGTTGCGAGAAAGACACACAGAGAGAGGAAGAGAGAGATGGGTAGGAGAAAGACACACAGAGAGAGGAGAGACATAGGCACACATCTACAAAACATTTTCCATAAGATCATTTTTTAATTTGTTTCTAAAGGATGGGAGGCTTGATGTTTCTTTCCAATCGATGGGTAAGCAATTCCATAGAGAGCCTCCGGAGTAGTGCAGACTGGAATTGAACAAGTCTATTCGAGGCCTTAAAAGAGAAATCTTGTGTGGATGTTTCTTTTGATTTAACGTAAACTTATTAATTAAATGACGTGGAACCATCCCGGACATAACTTTGTTCATTACTTTGCCCTTGCTTAGCTTTAGTCCGAGTTTCAGAGGCAAAATGTTCAGATTTTTAAAATCTCCAATTTGATTTTAGTAGGACTAGCTTTAGTGCGCGATTATCCAATAGGATCGCACGAGGGGTTTAGTGTCTTATCACTGGCACAGTCTCAAAGTGTTGAGGCATAGGCCTATTGATGATTGGATATGCGCACTGAAACATTGTTTTCTAGCGTCCAGATTGAAGAAATGTTTGATGTTTAATATTTGATATTTGAACCACTTTCTTTGAAATGTTTTTGCTTAAGTTGTTGACATGGTTGTCCCAAGATAAATTATTGTCTGTATAGTTATGCCTAACACTTTACTTCGATGTCTTTGTTTTGTATACAGACACTCTGACTATTGTCCTGGAGGTTTTGACGTTTCTGCCTCGTAGCTATTAATACGTGTTTTGTTTTGTGAGCGTTAATTGACATAATATGGTTTAGTTCAGTCAGGATAGGGAGAGGGAGGAAGAGTGAGGCTCCTGGGGAGTATGCATACACATACTCGGAGAGGCAAGGAGATTTTAAGCGATCTCACACATGCAATGTTGGTCCATAACAATGCACTACGTCTCCTGAACAGGTCTGGAGTTTTTAATGAAAGAAACAAACCTGCAAGATTCCAAGAGATATAATCACATAAATGTAAACAGTCTGAGAAATAAAAACATTAGGGGAAGACGGGGTAAAAAGCGCATGGGCGGGTAAGAAGCCCACCCCAATTATCTCATGAAATAAAGAAAATTTCAGTCAAATTTGCCCATGAGACGAATGCTAGACATTAACGCTCGTCTCATGGGCAAAATGAGACTGAAATTTGCTTCATTTCATGAGATAATTGGGGTGGGCTTCTTACCCGCCCATGCGCTTTTTACCCCGTCTTCCCCTACAACGTTTCTTATAATATGTGAACCGCAATAAAAGTCTGTATTAAAAGTTAGTGACCCAAATCAATCACTTACACATTCTGTCATACACCTTAATTATGCAAAGTGACCTATGCAGGCACAAGTGCATCCACGTGCTCGCAATCATGTACAGTTCAGTTGTAGGCAAACGCACAATCCACATGCACTCTCTCTCTCTCTCTCTCTCTCTCTCTCTCTCTCTCTCTCTCTCTCTCTCTCTCTCTCTCTCTCTCTCTCTCTCCACATAGTGAACCTACACTATGGGATTCGGCTAGTGGAAACAAAAATTAAAACCCTTATTTAATTTGTACAGGCGTGGTGTTAAGTTGATTCTTCTGAAATCCTCGTCCATTACTCATACGGACTATCAGCACTTAGGAATATTGCCTCTACAATGGAAACTTGAATATAACAAAGCCATTTTCATGTTTAAAATAATGTCTGATCGCACTCCTCCTGCTTTAAAGACCCAGTGACGCCCCACGATTAAGTCCCTTGGTTTGTTCTGGGTTGCCGTGACCCACATACAAATTTCCTCATATTCAAATTGAGGCTGCTCTTTAAACTGATGTGTTGGTTTGAATTTGGGGCCATTTATATGGGAGTCAGACTTGGTCAAAACAAGATTTATTTCCAGTTATAAGATGGAAAATACGTAAAACCTGTGATTTTGACACGTGATCTGGTGGAGCTTTAAAACATAAATTTGAATAAAACCTCGTCCGCAATGTTCTTAAAATCAAAGTACCTCTTCCAAGAGTTGATCTCTTCAAGACTAGTCTGTTGTATTCGGGCGGTTGTTTATGGAATACGATTTTAGCATCTTTTAATGTTCATTCAAGTCCCAATGTTTTCAAGAAAAACTACCATAAGTACCTTATGATCAAACATATAAACAACATCGCATATTAACCTCTTATATAGCTTCTGAACTGTGTTACTTATTTTTTAATGTTTATTTATATCTCTAGACATGGTTAATTTGTACATACATCTTGTTTTTAAACATGAGTTTTTCTGTGTTTTTGTTTGTTTGTTTACTTTAATGGGGGGGGGGGGGGGGGGGGGGGAGAAGATGCAGGAAGAAAGTAATTTCTTGTGTTTTGATTATGTCATACTCAGAATACATTTGTTTAGATTGATTTTTTTTCTTCCTCCACAATGTATTATTTATATAGCGCTTCACCTTTAAGCTCTAAGCGCTTTACAATTGCCCTAAAATTATTCATATTAAAAACAACCGCTTGCATACCTCCACACTATCCTTCACATTCTTACACACACACACACACACACACACACACACACACACACACACACACACACACACACACACACACACACACATATATATATATATATATATATATATATATATATATACACACATGCGCACACAAAGAAATATGTACATATTAAACTAAATATAAATAAAATACATATACATGATAAAATAATGTATTTCCTCATTCTTGTTAATTCAATTTATATTAGTTCATCTGATTACTGTGCTGTGTGCGAGGTTGGTGGTGGGTGGGGGGAGGGTGGATGGGTGTATGAATGTGTAGGATTTTTTTCTCCCTGTTCCTTTTGTTCATTAATTGAAGTTTTAATTATGCTTTTCTTCTTTTGTTTCGAGGGCAAGATGTAAACAAGCCCATTGTGTGCTTATTATTTTCCCTCAATAAACAAACAAACAAATGTTTCAAATGTTTCTCCCTCTCGCGCGCACTGAGCTAATGTGAGAAAGAGCGCTATATAAATTCCCATTATTATTATTATTATAATAAAAAGCACATAAGAGTCACCCCCGTTCTAATTATACTCCTGTTTCATTGTGAAAGTATCTTTGTTTTTATATCTAAAAAATCGCTATTTAAAATAGCAATTTGAAAACAAAACTTTTTTGGACAATATATCGGAACACACTCTCTCTCAATAAAACTCTCTCTCTCTCTCTCTCTCTCTCTCTCTCTCTCTCTCTCTCTCTCTCTCTCTCTCTCTCTCTCTCTCTCTCTCTCTGTGGTTTAAATGTTTTATTTTCAAAAGAAACAACAATAACAACAACGACGTAACTTAAGCAGCAAGCAACAAGCAAAGCTTATGACGTGCTCAGTTCAAAATAAATTACACAGCATGTAATAAACATTGGCCGAATTGTACCAGTTTACAATAATTACTTAACAAAGACAAAAACAATTAAGAAAATATCAAACCAATCAACAACGAATAGTAAACAAAACAATCAAAAGAAAACGTAGAACAAAATGAAAACATAGACAAAGCATGAGTAAAACTACAATCCTCAAAATCTCATTGATAATCCTA
>CM065697.1:3167366-3183131 GCA_017654935.2 Phymorhynchus buccinoides
AAACATGTATCTATATAGGGCTTTTAACCCCTGTCTCTCTCCCCACTAACACAGTCTGAAGAAAGCTCTGAGCAGAAAGCTTGGTCCATCACAATATGGGTAAAATTAACTGGGTGTCTAAGGTAAGGAAACTGCTCACAGAAAACGGTTTTCGTATTGTGTGGATAAGTCAGGAAGTTGCATATGATAGTATATTTATTTCAGAGCTAAAAGACAGACTAATATGTATATTTCAACAAAATAGACATTCTGCAATGGATGGAGACGATAAATATAATTGGTTCCTTCAGTTTAATAGCAATTTGCAGCCAGCGAAATATTTATCAGTAGTAACTCATAGATGGCATAGAGACATGTATGTTAGCTAGATTCAGACGACGAAAAAATGGTGTTTTACGTCCTCTTGGTCTGAATCAGACACATGGACATTTGTAAATACAAATATGGTGGGAACAATACTGGAGGCAATGCCCGGAGGCAGTGCAAAACCAGTAAAGTCCCGATTTTTTAAATTAATACAGTTAGGTGTAGCGGTAACCACGCCTCGGATAAACCTAAGCTAGTTTCAGAACCAGAACTTTAGGTTTATATGCAAACAAAACTTGGTTCAATGTAGGTTCTATGACTGACACTAAATGCAAAGTGTGTTCAACCAATTGTGTGGAAAGCGAATTTCATTTTCTCTTCAGCTGTAATGCTTACGATATTATACGTCAACAATGTAAAGTATTCCAGGCTCCTATTGGTAATAGACAAAGTGTTTCTGGTATGTTAATTGTCGATGATGAAGAATATATTAAATCTTTAACCAAATTTATCGCTGATGCATATTAAGATAAGACAATCCATTATTCGATTCCACCACAAGAACAGTAGTTATGCTTATGCGTTGGACGCATTTAATTATGTATGTGTGTGTGTATGTGCGAAAACCCTTCGTTTCAAATGATGCTGTATTATTTTTAGGTGTTTTTCCCCATGCCTGTTACTATAATGCAATTTTGCATCTTTTTTTCTATCTTCACTCCATAAACTTGAATGTTTATGCTAACGACGTGTTACTTTGGGTTTTTTCCCACACAAATGCTGCATTTGACTTTATGTCGACAAAGCATGTAAAGGTTATTGCCATTGCCATTTTCTCTCTCTCTCTCTCTCTCTCTCTCTCTCTCTCTCTCTCTCTCTCTCTCTCTCTCTCTCTCTCTCTCTCTCTCTCTCTCTCTCATTGTAACAACATTATGGGTAAAATTAACTGGATGTCTAAGGTAAGGAAACTGTTCACAGAAAACGGTTTCAAAAATCTTTTTTTTTTATAACTTATTTTTTATATTTATGACACTTTTGATATTGTTCTATTTTATATGTGAAATGCGATGATCTCTCTCTCTCTCTCTCTCTCTCTCTCTCTCTCTCTCTCTCTCTCTCTCTCTCTCTCTCTCTCTGTGTCTCTCTCTCTCTCTCTCCCCATCACCCACAACAATACCTGGCAAGAATGTACCTTTTCTTCATCATGTATCTATTCAGTCATTTATGTCACCAGTCCAGCAATCAGTCAGTCGGTCAATCAAGGAGTCGTTGAAAGAACAAGAGAAGACATATGTTCTTCCTTCCATTTTATTCTTTCATTCGTTCATTCATTCATTCATTCATTCATTCATTCATTCGCTATTTTATTCAGTGTATCAAGCAACCACTCACTCAATTACGGGCATATATGAGTGACACTAAGTTGGTCCTTTCTTCTGAGTTCTTTCTTATATACCCCTTCCTCCTCCTCCTCCCCCCCCCTTCTTTCTATGCAGATTCATTAAATCATTAACACATTACATAATTGTTCTTTCATTCGATCGCTTATTCAGTCAGTCGTGCAGGCAATGCATCCTTAATTCTTTCTTCTTTCTCTATTTTACCTCTTCATTGTCGTCATCGTCAACGTCTTTATTATATTCTTCTCCGTCATCATAACCTTCCTCCTCCTCTTTTTGTTCTTCGTTATCATCATCATCATCTTCTTCTTCTTCTTCTTGTTCTTGTTCTTGTTCTTGTTGTTCTTGTTGTTGTTGTTGTTGTTGTTGTTGTTCTTCTTCTTCTTCTTCTTCTTCTTCTTCTTCTTCTTCTTCATGTGCTACTAGTCTGTTGAGGGTTTCTTGTTTGTTTCATTTTTCTGTCGTCTTTACATTTACAAAACAACCTGTCTCATCCATTCGTCTGTTGCTGCAAAGGAGATCAGATTATGTTATTTTCTGTTGATTAGAAAATGTCCCCTAGACCAGAAAGAAACACGCGTGGCCTTTTTCTATTAATATGCACACACGCGCACGCGCGCACACGTAGCCTACACACATACACGCGCACACACACACACAAAAACACACGCGCATACACACATATACACACACACGCACACACATACCCACACACAAACACACGCGCGCACACGCACACACACACTGACACACACATACATTATTGTCTGAATCACATTTAGTGGAAGGACGTTAAACTGAAGAAGAACAACAACACACACACACACACACACACGCTTGAGATAGGCCTAGAACTAAGTAGGCCTAGGCCTTTACTTCGTGAGTGTCGTGCAAATGAAAACCAACTCACTCCACTAGGCTATATTTCGCCTCACGGAAATAGAGAGTTCAGTCATTTCGCGGGCAGAGCAACGAAGCAGACGTCGGTTGAAGACAGCTCCATTTAGGCCTATTTTATTTTGAACTCTTTCACCATTGCGCCGGTCAGTTGGAGGAAGCATGACTGAATATTGTCGTCTGCGTAGCTTTGAAGAAGGTCAGTAGAATTAGATTTCTGTGGAGATTTGGGTGACATTAACTAGTGACGTGAACATTTTTTTATTTTTTTTTGGTATAATGAAATAATTGGCACTACAAGAAAGAGCAACTAACTATTAAGATCTTTTGTAAGAATTAAATCGTTGAGGCCACCGAGAGAAAAATTAGGAATTTTTTTTAGTTTATTTTTTTTTAGCATATGACTGTAGGAAATGTGTGACAGATTTCTTCCAACAATCAAGATGATTGAAAGCTGAATAAAACTCCACTATTTTTTTTAGAAAAACAGTACTCACAGATAGTGTATTGTCTGTAGAACCTATAATGTAGCTTTTTTTGAGAAAAGAAGCTCTTCAATATTTATTGCATGCATAAAAAAATATTTCAGTCGAAGAAATCTTCTTAGTTCGGCTTTCCGGCGCCCCCTTACCATGCGCTCGTCTCGTGCATTGACGTATTTATTTGCGTAATCGTCATCAAACTGACGTATTGATGATCAATACGTCAGTCGTCCGGGCATAGATCGAACAAAAAACAATCGAACTTTCATTGTTCTAAATTTTTAGGAAGTTTCAAAACAACGCATGTGCAACATTTAACACTTACATTTTAAGCTTCGAAACAAACATATGTCATTTTCTGATGCCGCTGGTCGAATGAAGTAAAATATTGTAAGATTAAACACTTAAATCAGCTTACAAGCAAGAATCGCATTGCTGTTTTTGAGTCCGTCATTCAGTTTGAAAACAAGTGCGCATGCGTTGTCATCGGCCTTGACCTTGACCTTTCACACGCGTCATCATTTACTATGAAAATAAAACGGAAAATACACCTCGATTTTTGGGGCACCGATAAATATGACTGGGGTCACCCAAATCTTTCTAAAAAATTGATCAAGCTTCACACCGATGATTAATCTTACTGCGACCATACTTTGTTGGCGCGCCTCGGGCACAGCTTTTCAACGATCGAAATTTGTCAAAACGCTCAGATCAACATTTTGTTTAAAGAATCAAATCGTATTTTTGCACTTTTTCAATGAGAGTGCTTTTCAAGTTACAAAGCGTCCTTTGAAGTTTGTGAGGTAAAGGGGTGAGCCTTCCCACGCCGCGTGGTGAGGTTTGTCGTTTGCAGATGTTTGGTTCAACCACTTTAGTCCCCGTACAGAAGATACATGTAGACATTGCCAGGCAAGATGTTCTAGAAGAAATTTCATTTAATTTGGTTTTAAGAGGCCTTCCAGTCTCTCCTATGTCGTCTTCCCTGCACTGTTCACGTTGAATGTGATACACAACCCCTCTCTTCTTGTCCTTAGCTGTCCTGTCTTTCAGTGTTGTGAAGCATCCCCTCCCTATCTCTCGATAAGGGTTTAGGGTGAAGCTAAATCGACAACTAGCAACACGTTACTAACTTTGTCCATGTTTACCGTGAACGCTAATCGGAAGATACACAAATGATAAAGCTGCAATCCTCTATGGTGTTTCCATTGCAGATACCTTGAACAGGGACCCTTACCTCCACTTGGGTTCCTTCAACGCCCTGCAGATACCTTGAACAGGGACCCTTTCCTCCACTTGGGTTCCTTCATCACCCTGCAGATACCTTCAACAGGGACCCTTTCCTCCACTTGGGTTCCTTCAACGCCCTGCACATACCGTGAACAGGGACCCCTTCCTTGGTTTCCTTCAACGCCCTGCACATACCTTGAACAGGGACCCTTTCCTCCACTTGGGTTCCTTCAACGCCCTGCAGATACCTTCAACAGGGACCCTTTCCTCCACTTGGGTTCCTTCAACGCCCTGCACATACCGTGAACAGGGACCCCTTCCTTGGTTTCCTTCAACGCCCTGCACATACCTTGAACAGGGACCCTTTCCTTGGGTTCCTTCAACGCCCTGCAGATACCTTGAACAGGGACCCTTTCCTCCACTTGGGTTCCTTCAACGCCCTGCACATACCGTGAACAGGGACCCTTTCCTCCACTTGGGTTCCTTCAACGCCCTGCACATACCTTGAACAGGGACCCTTTCCTCCACTTGGGTTCCTTCAACGCCCTGCATATACCTTGAACAGGGACCCTTTCCTCCACTTGGGTTCCTTCAACGCCCTGCACATACCTTGAACAGGGACCCTTCCTCCACTTGGGTTCCTTCAACGCCCTGCAGATACCTTGAACAGGGACCCCTTCCTCCACTTGGGTTCCTTCAACGCCCTGCATATACCTTGAACAGGGACCCTTTCCTCCACTTGGGTTCCTTCAACGCCCTGCAGATACCTTGAACAGGGACCCTTTCCTCCACTTGGGTTCCTTCAACGCCCTGCACATACCCTGAACAGGGACCCTTTCCTCCACTTGGGTTCCTTCAACGCCCTGCATATACCTTGAACAGGGACCCTTTCCTCCACTTGGGTTCCTTCAACGCCCTGCACATACCTTGAACAGGGACCCTTTCCTCCACTTGGGTTCCTTCAACGCCCTGCACATACCCTGAACAGGGACCCTTTCCTCCACTTGGGATCCTTCAACGCCCTGCAGATACCTTGAACAGGGACCCTTTCCTCCACTTGGGCTCCTTCAACGCCCTGGCACCACAGTCTGCGGCCCACACTGACCACAAGGTAGGCCTCCGCTTCTTTTCAAATGGGGTGGGATTGCTTAAGCGTAATGTCATCACAAACGAAACGTTCAGAATGGGGTTTTTTAAATCGAAATTCTATTTTTGTAACATCTCAACGAGAACGCAATGCAAGTTACGAAACGTGTTGTTTTCTGGGGGGGGGGGGGGGGGGGGGGTTAATGGTGAGTTGTCGCACGTAGTGCTGTGGAGTGTTCCGTTTGTAAATGTTTTGGGTCTTGATCAAGTTGAATGCTAGGACTAGGTTTCTTGGCCTGAACCTTTTCAATTATTTTTTTTCTACATTTAATCGCACCAACGTTTACATAAAAAGTAAGTCGTAGATCCAAAGGGTCACAGGAATAAGGTCGAATATACATTTCGTCCTAAGGTCGAATGATACACAGATCGGATCAAGGTCGAAAAAAAAAGTCAGAATGTACATTTCGTCCTAAGGTCGACTGCAACATTTCGTCCTAAAGTCGAAAGTGCTCAGATCGTCCTAAGGTCGAATATACATTTCGGCCTAAGGTCGACTGGAACATTTCGTCCTAAGGTCGAAAGTGCTCAGCTCTGGGCGTACATTTTTTTAAAAATAAACACACACACAAACACAGAGAGAAAGAGAGAGAGGGAGGGAGGGAGAGAGAGAGAGAGACCGAAGCTGACAATTCAGACACAAAATTAAGTGGACAATTAAGTTTATTATTAAATCCGATATGAACATACTAATATTGAAATATAAAGTTAAAAGAATAGTCTTTTTCAGCTTACTTAAAAAAAAACTAAAAAAAAGTGCATTTTCTGCCCAAACCGTCAGATGATTGGCGATGATCCGATGATTGCCACATGATTGCCTGATCCGCAGGAGCCTTCACTAACCCCTCTAACCCATTCCGAACACCCTGATGACAGACAAGATGGGTGACTGACATTCATGGCACTTGTTGCCAGGGTCCTGCATTTTGCGTTTTTTTATTTTAATGAAAAAGACTGACTGATGGCAGAATTTCGACCTTAGGCCGAAATGTACATGTTTTAGACCTTATGACGAAATGTACGTTCGACCTTAGGCCGAAATGTAGATTCGACCTTAGGATGAACTGAGCACTTTCGATCTTAGGACGAAATGTATATTCGACCTTAGGACGAAATGTATATTCGACCTTAGGACGAACTGAGCACTTTCGATCTTAGGACGAAATGTATATTCGACCTTAGGACGAAATGTATATTCGACCTTAGGACTAAATGTATTTTTGACCTTATTACTGGTTCCTGCTGGAAAAAAAATGTACATGTTTTAGACCTTATGACGAAATGTACGTTCGACCTTAGGCCGAAATGTAGATTCGACCTTAGGACGAACTGAGCACTTTCGATCTTAGGACGAAATGTATATTCGACCTTAGGACGAAATGTATATTCGACCTTAGGACGAACTGAGCACTTTCGATCTTAGGACGAAATGTATATTCTACCTTAGGACGAAATGTATATTCGACCTTAGGACGAACTGAGCACTTTTGATCTTAGGACGAAATGTATATTCTACCTTAGGACGAAATGTATATTCGACCTTAGGACGAACTGAGCACTTTCGATCTTAGGACGAAATGTAAGCTATCCACAAAAAGTTAAGGATCACTTGCAAACTAATTCATAACTTTCCAAATAAGAAAGCCAATGCGTTGAATTTTGGCCAACATTTAATTCAATGCTTTAGTGATAACGATACACAATTGCCTTCAATTTCGAGCAATCGTTTGGTCTGTACATTTGATCAAAGTGGGTACGTATCGAAATTTGATTTCCCAAAGTCATTGAAATCACAAGACAGGGCATTCTGATGCTCCCAAAAGTTCAGTAATGCGTGTATCCGCCATGGCTGTTCTGGCACTCGACGCAGCGAGTCCTCATGGAGTTGACCAGGGTGGTGAAGATCCTCTGTGGAAGCACCTGCCACTCAGCCTGCAGCATCTGGTAGAGGTGCTGGGCATCCCTGGGAGGGGGGTGGTTGCTCCTCACTTTGCGATCCAGCTCATCCCAGAGGTTCTCAATCGGGTTGAGATCGGGACTGCATGCTGGCCACTCCATTCTGTTGACTCCAGACTGCTGCAGGAAGTCGTTGACCACCCTTGCCCTGTGGGGGCGAGCGTTGTCATCCTGGTAGACAGCCGGCGGTCCCATCTGCTGCAGTGTAGGCACAGCCAGCGGTCGAAGGATCTCATCCCGGTATCGGAGGCCAGTCAGGTTACCCTGTACATGATACAAGGGTGTTCTGTGGTGAAGGCTGAAGGCCCCCCAGACCATTACAGAACCTCCACCAAAGGCCACCTTTTACTTGGACAGTGGCGTCAATAAAGCGTTCCCCTGGGCGCCTCCAGACCCTCAGTCGGCCGTCGTTGTGGTTCAGGGTGAAGCGTGATTCATCACTGAACAGGACCTGGGACCATTGCTGACGTGTCCACCTCACGTGACGTCTGCAGAAGGCGCGGCGTGCTGCCCTATGGGCTGGAGTTAAGCGTGGCCGTACAGCTGGGCGACGAGAACGGAGGTTAAACCCATGAAGGCGGTTCCGTATGGTCTGCTGGCTGATGTTGATGTTAGTAGCCACCCTCAGCTGCCTTCGAATGATGCTGGAAGAGGCTGTTCTTGTCTGCAGGGCTTGTCGTTCAATGAGACGATCTTCACGTGGAGTTGTCTTCTTCGGTCGACCAGATCTGCGTCTTTCATGGACCCTCCCAGTGGCTGTGAAGCGTTGAATCAGTCTGACAATGACCGAGATGGACACCTGAAGTCGCCTGGCCACTTCTCGCTTGGGAACACCATCTTGGAACCATGCAACAGCTCGTCCCCTATCCAACTCGCTCAATTTTCGTCGTGGAGGCATTGTCAAATCAGGCCTAATACTGGTGGTATGTCTTCTTATAAAGACAAGCAAGAGACAGCATCTCACACATAAACAGCAGTGCTTGCACGTGCATAATGGTTTTTCCATCTGGCTTGTGCAATGTGTTCATGCAGAACGATCCAAAACAAGATCCTTTTTCGCAAGTTTCCGCTTTTTCTTTTGCTGCCAAGCTCAGTAATAGAGAATCACGTGCAATGTTTCCACTAACACAACATCGCCCACTTACAGCTGAACAAGAATTCATAACAATTTGGCTTGACTGAGAAATAAATAACAGGAGCGAACGGAGTTTATTGCGCACCTGTTTTCTCATAGTGATCCTTAACTTTTTGTGAGTAGTGTATATTCTACCTTAGGACGAAATGTATATTCTACCTTAGGACGAAATGTATATTCGACCTTAGGACTAAATGTATTTTCGACCTTATTACTGATTCCCGATCCAAAGCCTAAGAGTTTCTTTTCTTGGCATTACGTGATTCACTTATAAATAGGACACTTTCTATGACGATGTAACTGCCGTTATGAGGAAAGGTCAACTTTTGTTTAATCGTTTTCTCCGTTTGAGGCGACGGATGGACAGTGCTATTGATCATCTACAAACAAATTGTGCTAAAAAAAAACCTAAAAACTTTGAGCTGGACGAATGTTAAGTGTTCCTTGTTGTTTTCCCATTGCAGATTTCACAAACAGAACCATTTTCATCCAGACATCAGTGTCTGCACCCCCCTCTACGTCTGTGCATCATCGCCACGTCATCTGTCTTCCTACGCCACCCCTTTCTATGTGTCGTCTCTTCATCAGCGCTACATCATCTGTCTTCCTACGCCATCCCTTTCTATGTGTCGTCTCTTCATCAGCGCTACGTCATCTGTCTTCCTACGCCATCCCTTTCTATGTGTCGTCTCTTCATCAGCGCTACGTCATCTGTCTTCCTACGCCATCCCTTTCTATGTGTCGTCTCTTCATCAGCGCTACGTCATCTGTCTTCCTACGCCATCCCTTTCTATGTGTCGTCTCTTCATCAGCGCTACGTCATCTGTCTTCCTACGCCATCCCTTTCTATGTGTCGTCTCTTCATCATCGCTACGTCATCTGTCTTCCTACGCCATCCCTTTCTATGTGTCGTCTCTTCATCATCGCTACGTCATCTTCAGTGACTTTTCAAATATTTCTACACGTGAAAGTGTCTGCAGAGAACTCGAACACTTGTGCACATGTCAACAATGTGAAAATATAAAATCAGTCCAAATGTTGAACTGAACTTTATGGATGCAGAATATTCTGTTTTGTTTAGTTGTATGTACATGCCGATGGCTTAGAGCCAACACGGACTATCTCTAAATTGTCCATTGACATATTCAACTTATTGTGAAAACTAACTTGTATTTTTAAAAAAAGACTGCAGAAATATGAAAAGAATAATTCCCATTTTATATGATTTGTAGTCTTTTTTTTTATACAAGTTCTTAGTTTTTGCAATATCAATATTAAATCAATGGACTATCTAGAGATAGTCCGCTTTGGCTCCAAGCTATCGAAATAGCGTTTGTTGTTGTTGTTGCTTTGTATGGAATTTGTGTGGTGTAGTGCAAGACATCGGCACAAATGAAGGGCCACTCGCTGACAATGCATCAACATTGTTTTGATAGGCAACTTTGAATGTGTAGTTCATCTACACACATCTAAAATTCTGCAGCCAACAGATCGATTCAATTGTTGGCACATGTGTTACTCAGGCTAGCAATGAAGACGCGTGCATGAAGCATACAGTAACACTCGTGCTGTAAGTAGCCAGTTGAAGTTCAATTGTTGGCACATGTGTTACTCAGGCTAGCAATGAAGACGCGTGCATGAAGCATACAGTAACACTCGTGCTGTAAGTAGCCAGTTGAAGTTCAATTGTTGGCACATGTGTTACTCAGGCTAGCAATGAAGACGCGTGCATGAAGCATACAGTAACACTCGTGCTGTAAGTAGCCAGTTGAAGTTCAATTGTTGGCACATGTGTTACTCAGGCTAGCAATGAAGACATGTGTTACTCAGGCTAGCAATGAAGACGCATGTGCATGAAGCACGCTGTGTAAGTAGCCAGTTGAAGTTCAATTGTTGGCACATGTGTTACTCAGGCTAGCAATGAAGACATGTGTTACTCAGGCTAGCAATGAAGACGCGTGCATGAAGCACGCTGTAAGTAGCCAGTTGAAGTTCAATTGTTGGCACATGTGTTACTCAGGCTAGCAATGAAGACATGTGTTACTCAGGCTAGCAATGAAGACGCGTGCATGAAGCACGCTGTAAGTAGCCAGTTGAAGTTCAATTGTTGGCACATGTGTTACTCAGGCTAGCAATGAAGACATGTGTTACTCAGGCTAGCAATGAAGACGCGTGCATGAAGCACGCTGTAAGTAGCCAGTTGAAGTTCAATTGTTGGCACATGTGTTACTCAGGCTAGCAATGAAGACATGTGTTACTCAGGCTAGCAATGAAGACGCGTGCATGAAGCATACAGTAACACGTGCGTGCTGTAAGTAGCCAGTTGAAGTTCAATTGTTGGCACATGTGTTACTCAGGCTAGCAATGAAGACGCGTGCATGAAGCATACAGTAACACGCGTGCTGTAAGTAGCCAGTTGAAGTTCATTTGTTGGCACATGTGTTACTCAGGCTAGCAATGAAGTGTTACGGCGTGCATGAAGCATACAGTAACACGCGTGCTGTAAGTAGCCAGTTGAAGTTCATTTGTTGGCACATGTGTTACTCAGGCTAGCAATGAAGACGCGTGCATGAAGCATACAGTAACACGCGTGCTGTAAGTAGCCAGTTGAAGTTCATTTGTTGGCACATGTGTTACTCAGGCTAGCAATGAAGACGCGTGCATGAAGCATACAGTAACACTCGTGCTGTAAGTAGCCAGTTGAAGTTCAATTGTTGGCACATGTGTTACTCAGGCTAGCAATGAAGATGCATGCATGAAGCATACAGTAACACTCGTGCTGTAAGTAGCCAGTTGAAGTTCAATTGTTGGCACATGTGTTACTCAGGCTAGCAATGAAGACGCGTGCATGAAGCATACAGTAACACGCGTGCTGTAAGTAGCCAGTTGAAGTTCAATTGTTGGCACATGTGTTACTCAGGCTAGCAATGAAGACGCGTGCATGAAGCATACAGTAACACGCGTGCTGTAAGTAGCCAGTTGAAGTGGATGTTTTGTTGAATTTGACCTGAAATTGTGGTCCTTAACTTGTGTTGGTGTTTGTTCATCAATGGCTTAGACCTGGTACACAGTACATCCGGATTTTCCACGCGGAAATCTAAGTAAAAGAAAGAAGGAAACAAAAATATGGGAAAATTCGGACATGTTCGTATATATTTTTCCCTTCTTTGACTTATTTACGGATTACGCATGGGTTTATGCGCGGAACATCCGCGTGTATGTGTACACGGCTTAGTTTTCTTTTCCTGTCGTGTCTGCTGGGAAAAGTGAAGGCCGAGGCAGCCAACCCGAGGAGACGCTGCACTGCTTTTGAGTCACCAGAGAGTAGTTTCAGTGCAGTGTGTTCTGATCTAACGTATGCAGGGCGTATCTGGATGTCCCTGTCTGTATCACCTTATTATGCGTCATCAGGCCATATGGCCATGATGGGTAGGGTATGTATGTGTCCGGTTGTCAGTTTCCACTGGTCTCCACTCTGCGTACAGCCGACACATTCCGATTTCGGAGGAGCTCATAGGAGAAAACTTATTTGGAAGACTTTTTTTAAAAGGCAGGAGAATGGGCCATTAAGTCAGAAAGATACTATAGCCGTGGTTTGTGAGTGCAATAGCTCTGTGTGTATGTGTATGTGTGTGTGTGTGTGTGTGATAGAGGGAGAATGAGAGACAAAGATACAGAGGGAGAGAGATTGACTGTACACCTCATCGTTTCAAATTCACTCAGGTTTGTTTCCACTTCGACCCCACCCCCCCCATACTTGCCGTTTATTGATTGTTTTAGATTAGATGTTTATTCCCTCAGTGAAACAGATTGATTTCAGTATACACCTGTTTACATTGATCTCAGCACAGAGGGGGGAGTCGCCCGTCTTCTCTCTGCTCTCACCGGCACGCTACACAAATCTGAATACATTGAATATGATCGAAATATCCCACCTCCCCTCCCGCAATTTTGGTCTTATGGTTGAAATTGTATTACAAAGGATCTTAAAGTATAAAAGAATATTAAAAATATATTAACAAGATGTCTCGTGTTTAAAGCATTAAAAAGTTAAAAGAGATGCAAAAGGTTGCTTCAATTTATGAGGTAAAGATTGAGAATTCTACCTTGTCGCATTTAGACGCAAGTTGAAGGTTTATCTTCGTAGGCGATCGTTGGGGTTGGGTGGTTGTGTGTGTGTTTGATAGTGTCCTAAGACCCCGTCCCCCCCTACCCTCTCCATTTTCGCAACGTCATATTTTATTTGACGTTGACTTTTAATTCGGCTATTTCATTCCTCTTATAAGCAGTTCCTTTTTAAATGCGTTATAAAGAGGGATAATGAATCTCGTTTGGATTCCGAATGTTTAAGTTCATTCAAAATTGCGGGTCATTGATTCGTGTGCTTTTATTTCCATTAATGTATATACCAAAGCGGTTAAGCTTCTGTTATGTATTTGGAGAAACTTCGTGCTCTCAGTGATGGAAGGGTGGGTTTAGAGAGGAATACGTCCAACTCCTTCTATCCCCACACACTGCAAGATTCTGAATTACATTCCCTGTGACAAAGCCAAAAGGACTAAAATGTATGAAAATTGTCATCAAAATCGTCTCAAAATGGCGGCCACGTTTGGTTTCAATAGAACGTTTTTGACTCGCCAGGCATTATTGCGAGGATTGTACTTCCTGTTTTACGTCTTTCATTTGTTCATTAGTTGGGTTTTTTTGTTCGTCTAGTCTCCCGTTGTTGTGTCGTCCTGGGTTTCATTCTGCGTTTTTCAGCGTTGATGCTATTTATTCAATAGGGTTTTCCTTGATGATGGATTTGAATGACGATGGCCTCTGGTGGTAGGGTGGAGCGTAGCAAGATAGAACCCACGTCCATCTCTTCCTACCCCACCCCCACCGCATATCGCAACATTCGAATGCATAATTCAAAAGATTCAAAAGTATAATTGTGTTTCAGCAACATTTTTCAAAATTTTCACAAATCACATGTTAGATATTGCTTTCTAAAGATTCAAGTTGGGAGCAAAGTCCTATTCAAAATAGATATATTCGGTTTTGGAATTTGGATCAGTGAATGGGGGTTTTATATATATTTTTTATCATATTCGTCTTGTATAATGTTCACTTTATTTGTATGTCTTCTCTTGCTTTTCGTATACATGTAGTTTTATAATTATGTTAACCTACCTTGCATCTCTCTGCCCTTGACCCATCGTGTTAACGATTGTGTGATGGTGTGGCAGTGGCGGTTCGTGTTCGGTGTGATGTGTGCGCGCGGCCTGTGTTTGTGTATGTATGGGTGAGTGCGCGGCCTGGTATTTGTGTGTGTGTAGAGAGAGAAGTCGAAGAGAATGTTATTCATGAAAGGCCACAACCCATACGCAAGAAGGGCAATAACCAACTAAAAAAATCAATAACAAAAAAATCATACCTGAAGCCCAAAAAACTGATTATTTATCAGAAGATATAAACAAGTCATTGTAGTTTTCATGACTTAGTCTACAATTATTTGTCCACTACCGTTTTAACCTAATTAAGATAATGTATAAATTGCATGTGTGTGCATGCGTGCGTGTGAATAAGCGTATGATAAAATGCTACTTGTCACGTTCTACTACCGCTTTACCCACCCCCCCCCGTCCCCTACATGAAATTTAAACATAAATTATGTACATCACATTGTTCCAGGACCGAGTCCTCCATGTATGTCTTGGTATAACAGCCTTCATGTTTAAAATGTAACAAACCTTGTTTCCCGTTGAAATAAGCGCATCTGGCAAATATGTACACAGCACGTTCTAATTCTGTATATATTTGTTTGTTGTAACCCGGGAGCTACAAGTTTATTGAAGAGTGGGCACCAAGTTTATGAGTGTAAATGCTTGGTATGAAATAACTGATGCTGTCATTTAGTCCCGGGACTAAACGGGGGAAAAAGGGGGTCTCACAAACAGGCAACACAATACGCACAGCACACGCGCCCACCCATGCACAACGCACACGAAACAAACACACACACACCCATAAACACGTATTAGATTTCTTTATAATCACATTACACTTCCATCACGGCCTGTCTTGAGCCGTATCGTTAAACCCGACTGTTTGGGGCTACCCAGCCCTACGTATATCTTCCTCTGTCTTCGGTTAATTATGTATTGGCATTTGTCGCATGTACAAAGTTGTCACTCAGTATGTTTGTGTTCATTTTATACGATGTTTGTAACCTAGAGAAATCAAGCGGATTGGCTGACGCTCTTTGCATTGCTTCATTTCAATTGCTACTGGTCTCAATGAGAAGGTGCGAGCATTGTGTTTGTGAGTTTTGTATGTAGTTTATCGGAGGTTAATACATGTAGGATGTTGTGGCGTGTTTGATGTTTACTGCCTGTAACAGTCCTGAGAACGACATTGCTAGACGGGACTATACGCAATTGTAGAAATGAATCCACCCTCCCTCTGTCAAAAGAAAATTGTAAAAGGAGACCCGTCCCTGAGAAGGACTTATAATCAATGTAGAAATGACTTCAACCTCCCTCTGTCAAATCACATTTGTAAAAGGAGCCCGTCCTGAGAAGGAATAAATCAATGTAGAAATGAATCAACCCTCCCTCTGTCAAATAACATTGTAAAAGGAAGCCCGTCTGAGAAGGACTATATCAATGAGAAATGAATCACTCCTCTGTCAAATACATTGTAAAAGGAGCCCGTCCCGGAGAAGGACTATTCAATGTATAAATGAATCAACCTCCCTCTGTCAAATCACATTGTAAAAGGACTCGTCCTGAGAAGGACTATAATCAATATAGAAATGAATCAAACTCCCATCTGTCAATTCAAATTGTAAAAGGAGCACGTCCCTTGAAGGACTATAATCAATGTAGAAATGAAATCAACCTTCCTATGTCAAAGCACATTGTAAAAGGAGCGTCCCTGAGGAAGGGGACGTAATCAAGAGAAAGAATCAACTCCCTTGTCACAAAGACGATTGTGTTAAAAGGAGCCCGTCCCTGATTCTCTGGCCCCTGGAAACATCAACCATGCACTGAGTGTGGACGTGGATAGAGCTTGTCTGCCAATATGTAATAAACATTTTGCATTTTTAGTAGACGTTAGTGTTTTGTCTAAGTTTGGTTCTTGATTGTAATAAGCTGTGCCGACACGGCTATTGTATGCAACCTGTTTGGGCTTTTGCTCTGTCTTTGGCATAAAGTATTTTGATGTTTTT
>CM065697.1:3183631-3191131 GCA_017654935.2 Phymorhynchus buccinoides
TTCCGTCGCACTGCCCCCTCTCTCTATCTGCCTCTCTCTCCTTATGTTTTTCTACGCTCCCCAAACACCCCCCCCCTTCTCTCTTACTCTTTTTGAGATGGGTAGGAGAAAGACACTACAGAGAGAGGAGAGACATAGGCACACATCTACAAACATTTTTCCATAAGACATTTTTTAATTTGTTTTCTAAAGTATGGAGGCTGATGTTTCTTTCATCGATGGGTAGCATTCCTAGAGAGCCTCGGAGTAGTGCAGACTGGAATTGGAACAAGTCTTCGAGGCCTTAAAAGAGAAATCTTGTGTGATGTTTCTTTTGAATTTAACGTAAGCTTATTAATTAAATGACGTGGAACCATCCCTGGACATAATTTGTTCCATATAATTTGCCCTTGCTTAGCTTTAGTCCGAGTTTCAGAGGCAAAATGTTCGCGATTTTTAAATCTCCAATTTGCTTTTTTAGTAGGACTAGCTTTAGTGCGCGATTATCCAATAGGATCGCACGAGGGGTTTAGTGTCTTATTCACTGGCACGTCTCAAGGTGTTGAAGGCATAGGCCTATTGGATGATTGGATGTTCGCGACTGAAACATTGTTTTCTTAGCGTCCAGATTGAAGAAATGTTTGATGTTTAATATTTGATATTTGAACCACTTTCTTTGAAATGTTTTTGCTTAAGTTGTTGACATGGTTGTCCCAAGATAAATTATTGTCTGTATAGTTATGCCTAACACTTTACTTCGATGTCTTTGTTTTGTATACAGACACTCTGACTATTGTCCTGGAGGTTTTGACGTTTCTGCCTCGTAGCTATTAATACGTGTTTTGTTTTGTGAGCGTTAATTGACATAATATGGTTTAGTTCAGTCAGGATAGGGAGAGGGAGGAAGAGTGAGGCTCCTGGGGAGTATGCATACACATACTCGGAGAGGCAAGGAGATTTTAAGCGATCTCACACATGCAATGTTGGTCCATAACAATGCACTACGTCTCCTGAACAGGTCTGGAGTTTTTAATGAAAGAAACAAACCTGCAAGATTCCAAGAGATATAATCACATAAATGTAAACAGTCTGAGAAATAAAAAACATTAGTGCAAGACGTGGTAAAAAGAGCGCATGGGCGGGTAAAAGGCCCACCCCAATTATCTCATGAAATAAAGAAAATTTTGGTCAAGTTTGCCCATGAGAAGACCCTAATGCTAGACATTTAAACTGGCCGTCGTCTCATGGGAAAAATGTTACTGAGATTTGCTTCATTTCATGAGATAATTGGGGTGGGGTTCTTACCCGCCCATGCGCTTTTTACCCCGTCTTCCCCTACAAACGTTTTCTTATAATATGTGAAAACCGCAATAAAAGTCTATATTAGAAGATAGTGACATAAGCCTATCACTTACACATTCTGTCATACACCTTAATTATGCAAAGTGGCCTATGCAGGCACAAGTGCATCCACGTGCTCGCAATCATGTACAGTTCAGTTGTAGGCACACGCACAATCCACATGCACTCTCTCTCTCTCTTCTCTCTCCTCCTCTCATCTCCTCTCTCTCTCGGTCTCTCTCTCTCTCTCTCTCTCTCTCTTCTCCTCTCTCTCTCCACAATAGTGCACCTACACTATGGGATTCGGCTAGTGGAAACAAAAATTAAAACCCTTATTTAATTTGTACAGGCGTGGTGTTAAGTTGATTTCTTCTGAAATCATCGTCCCTTACTCATACGGACTATCAGCACCTAGAAATTATGCCTCTACAATGGAAACTTGAATATAACAAGGCCATTTAATTTTCATGTTTAAAAATAATGTCTGATCGCACTCCTCCTGCTTTAAAGACCCAGTGACGCACAACGATTAATTTCGCTTGGTTTGTTCTGGGTTGCCGTGACCCACATACACATTTAGTCCTTGGATTTTCTGGGTAGCTGTGACCCGCATTACAGATTTCCTCAAGTCCAAATTGAGGCTGCTCTTTTAACTGATGTGTTGGTTTGAATTTGGGGCCATTTATATGGGAAGTTCATACTTGGTCAAAACAAAATCTATTTCCAGTTATAAGAAGGGAAACATGTCAAACCCGTGATTTTGAACACGTGGATCTGTGTGGAGCTTTAAGAAAATAATATCTAATAATTTAAACCTCGTCCGCAATGTTCTTAAAATCAAAGTACCTCTTCCAAGAGTGGATCTCTTCAAGACTAGTCTGTTGTAATCGGGCAGTTGTTTGTGGAATACGATTTCAGCTTCTTTTAATGTTCATTCAAGTCTCAATGTTTTCAAGAAAAACTACCATAAGTACTTTATGATCAAACATATAAACAACATCACATATTAAACTCAAACATATAAACAACATCGACCCTATTAACCTCTTATATAGCGTCTGAACCTTTTTTTGTTTTTTGTTTTACTTTTTTATTTTTTAATGTTTATTTATATCTCTAGACATGGTTAATTTGTACATACATCTTGTATAAACATGAGTGTTTTTGTTTGTTGTTGTTGTTTTTTTTTTTTTATTTTTTTTGGGGGGGGGGGGGGTGGGGGGAGGGGGGAAGAAGTGGCAGGAGGAAAGAGAAGAAAGGGAAGAAGGGAAGATGGGGGAGGGGGGGGTGTGGGGGGGGGTGGGGGGGGGGGGAAGAAGTGGTTGGTGGGGGGGGGGGAGGAAAGAGATGCAGGAAGAAGTAATTCTTGTGTTTGATTATGATAATCAGAATACATTGTTTATAGATTGATTGGTTTTTTTCTTCCTCCACAATGTATTATGTTTACATAGCCGCTTCCACCTTGTAAGCTCTAAGCGACTTTACAATTGCCCTAAAAATTATTCATATTTAAAAAACAACCCGCTTGCCATACATCCACACTATACCTTCACATTTCTTACACACACAACACACACACCCCACACACACAACATATATATATAATTATTATATATATATATATATATATATATATTTATATACATACAGATTTATACATATATATATATATATAAAAATCGCGCACACAAAGAAATATTGTTACATATTAAACTAAATATATAAATATTAAAATAATTATACATAATTTAAAATTAATGGAATTTCCTCATTCTTGTTAATTCAATTTATATTAGTTCATGTGATTACTGTGATGTGTGCGAGGTTGGTGGTGGGTGGGGGGGGGGGGGGAGGTGGAATATGGCGTGTATTGGTTATGATGGGTGTTATGAAATGTGTAGGCCTTGGTTCCCCCTTTTTTTTTTTTTTTATCATTAATTGATAGATTTTAATATGCTTCTTCTTTCTTTTGTTTCGAGCGGCAGATGTAAACAAGCCCATGGTGTGCCTATTATTATTTTCCATCAAATAAACAAACAACAAAGGTGTTTCAAATGTTTCTCCCTCTCGCGCGCACTGAGCTAATGTGAGAAAGAGCGCTATATAAATTCCCCATTATTATTATTATTATTATAAAAAGCACATAAGAGTCACCCCCGTTTTATAATTATACTCCTGTTTCCATTGTGAAAGTATCTTTGTTTTTATATCTAAAAAATCGCTATTTAAAATAGCAATTTGAAAACAAAACTTTTTTGGACAATATATGGGAACACACTCTCTCTAACAATCTAAAACTCTCGTCTCTCTCTCTTTCTCTCTCTCTCTCTCTCTCCTCTGTCTCGCATCTCTCTCCTCTCTCTCTCTCTCTCTCTGTGGTTAAATGTTTTTTATTTTCAAAAGAAACAAAACAAACAACAACAACGACGTAACTTAAGCAAGCAAGCAAGCAACAAGCAAAGCCCTTTATGACGTGCTCAGTTCAAAATAAATTACACCAGCATGTAATAAACATTGGACTTGACCGCCCGCTCGAATTGCTGTACAGTTTACAATAAATTACTAAAAAGAAAAACAAACAGTTATGAAAATATCAAACCAATCAACAACGAATAGTAAACATACAATTTCAAGCACCAACGTAGAACAAAATGAAAAAAACAATTAAAGCACGAAAAATCCTTCTAATCAAATTGATAATCCAATCAACAACGAACGTAGTAAACACGCAAACAATAAAAAGAAAACGTAGAGGACAAAATGAAAACATAGACAAAGGATGGGTATGAAGACCATGATGAGGTGAGAAAGAGGAGAGCGTTAGATAATCCGAGACGATCAGAAATGGAGGAGACGATCACAGACACGTGTGAGAGAGAGAGAGAGAGAGGAATGAAGAGAGAGACCACGTCAGAGACGAGACAGAGGAGAGGAGAAGCGACAGGTGCAGACGTGAGCACGCGGAGAAGCAGAGAGAGGAGAGAGAGGATGAGAGGTGCAGAGAGAGAGATGGTGAGGACGAGAGAAGAGAGAGAGAGCCGAGAGAAGGGAGGGGAGGGAGAGAGAGTAGCGGTAGGTAGGAGAGAAGAGCCCACGAGGAGGAAAGGGGAGAGAGAGGCGGAGAGGGGGAGAGACCGAGAGATGACGGATCTATGAGATGACGTCAAGAGAGCCGGGAGATCCGGAGAGAGGTCTCTGAGATGAGAGAGAGAGAGAGAGAGAGGGAGTTTCCACTTCACATCGCTCTGCAGACCAGTATTCCAAGTCAAGTCAAGTCAAGTCAAGAATCATCTTTATTGAGGGTTGCAGAATAAGCTGACAAAGTCTTTTTTCCACCGACTCTCTTCATTGAAGATGCTCTGTCGTCCTTCATTGAGTTTCTTTAGGTCACACAATGTGGAGAACTTACATAAACCGCCATTGTGAAAGAACTTGCTGGGAAACCGCCTGATGTGTGTGTGCTAGCTGCGTAAGAGGTCACCCACTCCCCTCGCCACGTCTCTCGCTCTCTCTCTCTCTCTCTATCACTCTCTCTCCTCTCTCTCTCTCTCTCTCTCATACCAAAGTCAGACCACTTTTTAAATCTGGAAATAAATTAGACCTCTCACATTACTCAAGTTCCCCTGCTTGACTACAATGGACTCCACCTGTTCGAAGGGATTCCGACCCTTTCTCCCTTCAACACTTTGCCAACTATCTTCAGCAGGTTTTCCTCACCTCTGTTCCCCTGCTTGACTACAATAACGTACGCTCCCATCTCCAGTTAATAAAACACCTTTGTTGTCCAGCTCTATCTGGGGTGTCTCTGACAGGCCTCCACTTCAACTTCAGTGTCATCATGGTGGCAGGTTTCTCTACCACTTCAAACTGGCACGAGTCTTCTTGCCTCCAGCTCTTTCCATAGGTCTCCCCATTTTTAATTAAAGGTCTCTTCCCTCAAAGCTGCCATCCATTCAGGTGGAACCACTCCACATCTTCCCTACTCCCTGAGCCCTGGGTGTTCTTATCTCCTTGGCCTTCGGTCTAACCCTCTCTAGCGCGTGACACTCAGTGAATGGGTCCCATCCTATCCACCCCAAAGCAGAACTCGTTGGTCCTACTTCTCACCTTCTCCAGCAAAGACCAGAACGAATAGGTAACCCCCCCCTCTCACCACCACCAACCGCACTATCCAACCTCTGTTTGTACAGAGCGTAACACCCTGAGGGCTTCTCTAGGCTTTGACGACCATCCGTTTAATGCCCACTGATCCGGAACGGGTACATGTGGGACATTTGTAAACATAAAGACAGTGGGACGATCCTGGAAGCACTGCAAAACCAGGAAAGTCCCGAATGTTTTAAATGATCTTATATTTTAATATTTAAAAAAAGCAAAAATACGCAATGCACTTTGATTTTTCTTTAATAATTAAACAAACTTGTATCAAACAATGGACTGCAAAAATATAAGGAAGGAGGTTTAGCTTTTTATATTTCAGCAGTCTTTTTTATACAAGTTATTAAGTTTTCGTAATCAGTTCAATTATATGTCAATAATTATTGATTATCTAAAGATAGCCCGTTTTGACTCCAAGCCATCGTTAATTTTCCTAGATTTGTCCCAACAATTGATCCTAGAGATCGAGCCACAGCAGCAGCCCCTAGCCGTCAATCCAGTCAGTCCACTCAATCTAGGGACGTACTAACTAATTTATTAATTAATTAATTAATAAACCGCGACAAGTAAAGAAAGAAATCAAGATGGCAGAGCCGTTTTACTCTCAGTTCACGGGACAGATGGAAACCAAAACCAAATCCTAAACATTTGTTTCTCCAGATTTAAATGTACACTAGGTCTGGGTAAATAAACATTGGCATCAGAGAATCAGAGCGGAGGAGGAGCATTATAATACTGTATCAAAAAGCAAGCAAGCGCGCGCACACACGTACGCACTCACGCACGCATACGGACACACACACACACACACACCACGCACGCATGCGCCCGCGTGCAATACCCCCCCCCCCCACACACACTCACACACACACACACCTCCATGCGTGCACGCACATACACGCACGCACGCACGCGCACGCACGCACACACACGCACACGCACACACACACACACACAAAACAGCTAGGAACACACCCAGCTTACACAAAGACCACTTCTCATCTGTTTATCTTCTCAAGGATAACGATTATCTTTCGTCTCAAGAATAACAGGTATCTACTATGATATCAAATATAGGTAGTATATATTATCATACAAAACAATGTGTGTGCTGACGTGCATGCTGTAATTAGGCCATCCAATGAACATTGCCAGGAACGTGATGTCATTCATTCATTCGTTCGTTCGTTCATTCGTCTGTTTGTTCCTTCCTTCCTTCTTTCCTTCAAACATGTATCTATATAGGGCTTTTAACCCCTGTCTCTCTCCCCACTAACACAGTCTGAAGAAAGCTCTGAGCAGAAAGCTTGGTCCATCACAATATGGGTAAAATTAACTGGGTGTCTAAGGTAAGGAAACTGCTCACAGTAAACGGTTTTCGTATTGTGTGGATAAGTCAGGAAGTTGCATATGATAGTATATTTATTTCAGAGCTAAAAGACAGACTAATATGTATATTTCAACAAAATAGACATTCTGCAATGGATGGAGACGATAAATATAATTGGTTCCTTCAGTTTAATAGCAATTTGCAGCCAGCGAAATATTTATCAGTAGTAACTCATAGATGGCATAGAGACATGTATGTTAGCTAGATTCAGACGACGAAAATGGTGTTTTACGTCCTCTTGGTCTGAATCAGACACATGGGACATTTGTAAATACAAATATGGTGGGAACAATACTGGAGGCAATGCCCGGAGGCAGTACGAAACCAGTAAAGTCCCGATTTTTTAAAATTAATACAGTTAGGTGTAGCGGTAACCACGCCTCGGATAAACCTAAGCTAGATTCAGAACCAGAACTTTAGGTTTATATGCAAACAAAACTTGGTTCAATGTAGGTTCTATGACTGACACTAAATGCAAAGTGTGTTCAACCAATTGTGTGGAAAGCGAATTTCATTTTCTCTTCAGCTGTAATGCTTACGATATTATACGTCAACAATGTAAAGTATTCCAGGCTCCTATTGGTAATAGACAAAGTGTTTCTGGTATGTTAATTGTCCATGATGAAGAATAT
>CM065697.1:3193631-3229624 GCA_017654935.2 Phymorhynchus buccinoides
TTTGTTCCCTTGGGACCAAACACAACTAATGGTTACCTATAAGTTTTTAATTACAGATTTATTTGACACAGAGATAACTGTCAAAAAATTATTTGGCCAAAAAGCTATTAATATTAATATGTTCATTGTTATTATGTACACAACTTTTACAGACAAACTGTTTGATTTTTTACAAATAACGTTATTGTTTAATATTTAAATTATAACTAAGTTGAATTTTTAAACTATGTTAAAGTTTTAACAAGTGTTTAATTTAATTAATGTTGTCCATAGGGCAAGGTATAATGTTATTTTCGCATATGTGAATTTTTAAAATTTGTGTTAAAAATTTATGTTCTACTTTAGTCAAGCCACGGGACTCAACCCCATAGCTTTAAGATTGTTTTGTTAAAATCTATGTCTTAAAAAAGTTTGGTATATTTGGTTTAAAAGTTACAATTAAGATTTATTTTGGTTTGTTTATGTCTAGTACGGTCATGAGTTGCTCATAGTTAAAACAATTTTAGTTACAGTCTTACTGTATTATATTCTGTTATTGATTATAAGTGGGGGAACATACCGCCAGAGGCCTCCATTGCTGTAATTAAATAGTTTTGTTAATTCCATCCGATCCCAAGGGGGGGTAGCCACAAAAACTCCCCCGCCCTTGATGTCCTGATGGAGTCAGAAGAAGTTTATTATTAAGCTTTAAGTTTGGCTTTCGTCGACCCCAGTCTATGCCTTGTACCCTGAGGCACTGGGGAGGTGCCACAGGCAATTTCTGCAAGGTGCATAATATTGATAGCATTCCTGGGATCGATGGGGGTACCTTCAGAATCGTTGATTAAGGAGGAAAGATCCTCAATTAAAGTTTTCGGTTGATTTGTGGTTCTGGCTTGTGCCAGACTTCGTAGAATACGGGATATGAATGATTCTGTTAGTGATTTGTTCTCTTCTTTTGGGATGTTGAGATTTACGAGTTGTGAGGTAGTTGTTGAGTGAGTTTGTTTTGTCAGTGTGTTGTCAATGTGTTTGGTTATTGTCGTCATTATTGTCGCAGTCATTTTTTCCAGTTGTTTAGAGATCATTTGTTCAACTTTCTCTTCTGTTATTCGTTCTGAATGTTTTTTATGAGATTTTTTCCTGATCCTTTTTTTCAGTTTTATGGGGGAAGAGAGTTCTTCCACAGTGTGTTCTTCCAGAGTTGAGAGCACAGGGTCTGTGTTTTCTTTTGTAGGGTTTTGTTTGTGTTCTTTCAGTTTGTCTGCGTATGAAATGTAGGGTTTGTGGTTTGGTAAGGTATGGGTTCTCCAAGAGTGATCCACAATAGGAGGGTCTGATTTTGGTTTATTTTCTTGTTGTTCTTTTTCCGTTTGTATGTCTTGTTTAGCTCTTCTAATAGCTTCACTGTAGGGCAGGAAGGCCCCACCCCTAATTCTGTTTGCCCTCAGTCTCAACTGGTACTGAGGGCAACCTTGATAGGCAGCTGAATGATCGCCGCCACAGTTGATGCATTTAGGCTTATGAGTACAGTCTTCTGAAGAGTGGCCGGGTGTGGAGCACCTGGTGCAAATTTCTGTTTTGGCTCTGCACTGACCAGGACCGTGCCCATAGCGTGCACATCTGCGGCACCGACGCACTGGGGCGACGTATGGGGCCACAGGGAACTCCTGGGCATCGATCCTGACCAGCGCAGGCAAAATGGGTTTCCGGAAGATGATTTTTATAGCTCGGGATTCCGTGCTATCTCTGTTTTTTAGTCTGATTATTGATTTGGCATCTGGTATGTATTTAAGAAGATCATCCAGGTTTTCTTCAAAGGGAATGGGCTTCACCACCCCTTCAGTGTTTGCCTCAGGTACTGTGCATTTGATGTTAATGGATGCTATATTTGTCATTTTTGCCAATTTATTTTGTTGTTTGGCTGAGATGCAACCAATCAGCCATCTATTCCCAGAAAGAGGCCTCTGACTGAGAACGTCCCCCACACTATTATGAAATAGTTTGAGGTTAGTTGTTGGACCCAGTGACCTGAAGGTGACTGTGCCAGTGCACAGATCCTCCAGGATCACTGGGTGTTCCAGAAATACTGGAGGAACTTGGTTTAAGAGGTGAGAGGGGGGTCGTCTTCGTCGGCTTTGGACTTGTACGAAGTCCCCCTCGTCCTCTGTTTCTTCTTTACTGAGGTTTATGTCGGATCCTGTGGACTCTGTCTTTTCAGGAGTCCTTTCTGGTTTTTCTTTGGAGACATTCTCTCCTTCTTGAGTTATATGATCAAAGATAACCGTTTTGGGAGTTAGGGGGGCTGAGCCTCCCATGTCCTCCATCGACCCAAGATCTTCTTTATTCTTCTTTTGAGGTTGTTTTTCCTCTGAGTTGAGGCTTTCGCTATCCTCTTCTTTGGATGATTTTCGTGACTTTCTTTTTTTTCTTTTTTTATTTGGGGTGTCAAAGACACTCACACTGACGTCCTCCTTTGGAATGGGAGCAGTGTGAAAGACCCTGTTGACACTGAAGATCGAATCTTCAGAGCTTGTATCTGACAAATTTAGAAGTTCTTCTATATCTGTACTCGCCATAATGGCTGTCTGTTGTTTTCCCGCAGGAACCAATCAAAACGATTTGGCCCCAGCGAGAACCAACCAAATGTTTGTATGTGTTAGCCTGACTAGTGTCACAGTACTTGTTCCAGTTATAATCAAATTCAAAAAGTCGTCCTCGGAACACCAAAACAATGGTCCGAGGATGGCCAACAGAGCAATCAATCTAATTTACAATTTTACTTACATATAATGAAAATATCTCTTTAGGTCATTAGCCCAACCATCAATCAAGGCAATAGAACACCCAGGGGCTCAATATTACCTACAAGTCTATTAGATTAAATACGATTTTAAATGTCAAGTTAATTTAGTCAGCTAGGTGTTTATTTCAAATCTTTACAATTTATTTTAATTTTGGTTTTTGTTATTTTAGATATCTTTATACTTAGTAGTTTGTTATTTATTATTTATTTTATCAAGTCTTTACTTTCTTTAATCAAATTCTTAGTAGTTTGTTTAGTTATTATTTGTTTTATCAAGTCTTTACTTTCTTTAATCAAATCTTTACTTTATATTATCATTGTTTCTTTTGAGGAGGAAAGGTCGATATTTTTAAGACAGAAGTTCCTATTCCCTAGAGTTTTATAAAGACCTACTCTGAGCTATTTTAGTTGTTAGGCTTGCACACAAGCTCCTCCAACAATTTAGGAGGCTGGCAAAAACAAAACAACCTAAAGAAGATGGAACTACCCTACAGAAACTATTCTATGAAGACCGTACCCACCGGCAAAAGCCTACGAGTGGGGGGCTCAGACAGACCGGCAAGAACGACTTGAAAGTCGAAAAAAAAAGATAGTGAGGAAAGAGGTAAATGTAAAAATCAGTGAAAAGCTAGCTAGCTAGAGTCCTAGTCCCTACTACCTGGGAGAGCTGCTGTGCAAGGGCTCGGGTGGCCAGCGCAGTCCTCCCAGGGATACCACTTTTGTGGCACGTCCTACAACCCTAGCATCTATGCAGACGAATAAGACATCGAACTGCAAAAATAAATGAAAAAAACAAAACCTTAGTGCCCTATTTATGCTTACGACAGAATCAAATCCAACGACGTGAAGAGGTGACAGGAAAAGACGTCGTTGGTGGAGGCAGAGGTGGAAGACAGTCCTCGAAGAAAGTGGTCCTGATCCTCCTCAGAGACCTAGGTTCGGAGCAAGCTCAACGAATTTGGTGATCCAGCGTTGGACAGCCGCATGGAATGCTACGTCATGCTGGGAAAAGCTATCGTTGTCGTGCGGCGGTGTTGGCAGAAGGGGTCCAAAGATGTTGAAGTGTCCACTCTTCTGCTCAGACGACCGCCGTACTGTGATGAAGAGATTAGAGTTGAAAATTCGTCCTCTGCATAAGTCTCTCAAAGCGACCCTCTCTGCTCGGTGGTCGAAGTGTGTATCACACACACACACGCTTGAGATAGAACTAAGTAGGCCTAGGCCTTTACTTCGTGAGTGTCGTGCAAATGAAAACCAACTCACTCCACTAGGCTATATTTCGCCTCACGGAAATAGAGAGTTCAGTCATTTCGCGGGCAGAGCAACGAAGCAGACGTCGGTTGAAGACAGCTCCATTTAGGCCTATTTTATTTTGAACTCTTTCACCATTGCGCCGGTCAGTTGGAGGAAGCATGACTGAATATTGTCGTCTGCGTAGCTTTGAAGAAGGTCAGTAGAATTAGATTTCTGTGGAGATTTGGGTGACATTAACTAGTGACGTGAACATTTTTTTTTTTTTTTTGGTATAATGAAATAATTGGCACTACAAGAAAGAGCAACTAACTATTAAGATCTTTTGTAAGAATTAAATCGTTGAGGCCACCGAGAGAAAAATTAGGAATTTTTTTTAGTTTATTTTTTTTTTAGCATATGACTGTAGGAAATGTGTGACAGATTTCTTCCAACAATCAAGATGATTGAAAGCTGAATAAAACTCCACTATTTTTTTTAGAAAAACAGTACTCACAGATAGTGTATTGTCTGTAGAACCTATAATGTAGCTTTTTTGAGAAAAGAAGCTCTTCAATATTTATTGCATAAAAAAAATATTTCAGTCGAAGAAATCTTCTTAGTTCGGCTTTCCGGCGCCCCCTTACCATGCGCTCGTCTCGTGCATTGACGTATTTATTTGCGTAATCGTCATCAAACTGACGTATTGATGATCAATACGTCAGTCGTCCGGGCATAGATCGAACAAAAAACAATCGAACTTTCATTGTTCTAAATTTTTAGGAAGTTTCAAAACAACGCATGTGCAACATTTAACACTTACATTTTAAGCTTCGAAACAAACATATGTCATTTTCTGATGCCGCTGGTCGAATGAAGTAAAAATATTGTAAGATTAAGCACTTAAATCAGCTTACAAGCAAGAATCGCATTGCTGTTTTTGAGTCCGTCATTCAGTTTGAAAACAAGTGCGCATGCGTTGTCATCGGCCTTGACCTTGACCTTTCACACGCGTCATCATTTACTATGAAAATAAAACGGAAAATACACCTCGATTTTTGGGGCACCGATAAATATGACTGGGGTCACCCAAATCTTTCTAAAAAATTGATCAAGCTTCACACCGATGATTAATCTTACTGCGACCATACTTTGTTGGCGCGCCTCGGGCACAGCTTTTCAACGATCGATGCGATGAGTGAAGCTTCTTGTTCTCTCTAATCTACTTCTCTTCGACCCAACGATAGATTCGCAAGCTCAACGATCTAACAAACTAGCGGGTATGTAGACTTATTCCCACCGTTGTAGCAATTTATTAATTCTAAGCATCGTCTTGCTTTTTAGTGTGATAACTGTGCATGCACATGCGACTCCATTTTTTGCGCGTGTGTCCCGAACCCAGACAAGTTCAGAGATCAAATCCAAGGGACGCAACTTACCTACATTAACACATGCCCCTTTTCTCTGTTCATCATTCAGATGCCGTTAGCTACTTTCTTACTACTACTAGTACTAGAGGCGACCTAAGACAAGTGTACACAATTTGTTAGTACAGTGGAACCTCCCTTATAAGACCTCCCATTATAAGACTCCCTCCCACATAGGACCTACTTCTCTGAGACATTGCCCTTTGTAAGTATTACAATTACCTCCCTTATAAGACCTCATTTTGGATGATTTGTGAAGGTCTTATGGCTCCCGCCCACCTAACGGAAGTGTCGCCATCTTAGACAGATTTGTGTGTAAACAGCATCGATCGGGCATTTTTCAAACAAAGTTACTGACTAAGAGTAAGATGGCGGTCTCCCATACTATGGAGCGCTCCTTGTGGCCGGATATGACGACAGTGGGTACAAGCCATAAGAGAGGTTCCACTGTAGTAACTTGATGACATTTATGTGAAAATACTGTGAATGTGACGAGTTGCGATGGGAAATAACTTTGAGACGGCCTAACACTAAAATATGAACGTTTTCTCAGTTGTACAGCATTGGAACAATATCCTACCGACATAACAAAAAATGCTCTAATATTAATATAGTAAAAAAAAGAATTGGAACAGGATCCGATTTTAACAGAAGAGTTAAAAGTTTTGAATAATTGAAATCCATTGCCAGTTTTCTTCATTAAAGGAGTAGGATTTAGACTAGGAAGCAGACCACCAAAACATACATGTATAAGAAATAAATCATATTCGAGATGGGACGTCAAAAGGGCCCAACATTTCTATTACTGTGCTGCTACTACTACTACTACTACTATAATGACTACTACTACTACTACTACTTCCAAGTCCAGCTGAACTACAGGGCTCCCAGGGGCCCCCATTTGGGGGTCTATGATGCACTGAAATTCTACAGGACCCTCTAAAATAATGTGCAGGGGGTCCCAGGGATGCACTAGAAAAAATATGTTTTTAGCATTCACAATGCCACTGGGACCCTCAATCCGGCCTCTAGGATCCTGTATAATGTACTTTTACGTGGAGTCCCAGGGACACTTGGTTTGCGGGACGATTGGGAGCCCTGACTATTCCGGTCAGTGAAGAACGTTGACCTGAATTGTTCTTGTTACCATTGCAGACGCCTTGGACATGGAGAGGTGTTGGTCAGTGAAGAACGTTGACCCTGAATTGTCCTTGTTACCATTACAGACGCCTTGGACATGGAGAGGTGCTGGTCAGCTGGGTTCCGCCATTGTCCTGACACAGACTGGCTGCTCTCCACACCCTGGGCACCGACTGTGTGGCCGACAAAGTCATCGACCAGAACCACGATGACCACGACAGACTTTATTGTCAAGGTAGGCTTTGGGGCCAACATAGAAATAGCGCGAATAGGGGAAGACGGGGTAAAAAGCCCATGGGCGGGTAAGAAGCCCATGTCAATTATCTCATGAAATAGAGCATATTTCAGTCACATTTTGCCCATGAGACATTTATATGAAAGCAAATTCAGTCACATTTTGCAAAATGTGCTTTATTTGCTTTAATTTGCTTTATTTCATGAGATAATTGGCACAGGCTTCTTACCCGCCCATGGGCTTTTTACCCCGTCTTACCTACTTTCCGTATACAAATCCAAGCCGGAGTTCCAAATGCGCGATTTTAAAGGCAACAAATTGACGGCGATGATCGCTCGTGAATAAACTTCTATCGCCACCAGCGATAGTCCTGTACACCCATAGGCGCGATAATCGCGAGCAGTCATTCAAACATCGCTCACAATTTTATTGGCTGGTGAAGAAAAAAGTATTTTTGTCGACGTCTGAAAGTGGGCGGAGCTAAAATATCACGACTATTTTTCAGCCAGCATGGTTTCCAAAAGAAACTTGTGCTACATACTGGTGAAAAACGTTGCTTGCAATTCCGTTCCGTAGGTGTGTGTGAACGTTGTTGCTGCTTTTTTGGCGCGGTGTTTGAATATCGCCATCGAAAATAGCCAGCGATTTTAGCGTCGATGGAATTGCAACTTTTTTCGTCGCTGTCGAAAATAGCGCAAATGGAATTCCAGCTTAGCGCGGATGTCTGATGGTCAAACAGCGTGGACTCCTTCCATCTGCCAATGCCCCTGGCCACCAACGGGAAATGCTTTATTTAAATAAATTAAAATTTAAACTAATAAAATGAAACGAAGTAAAATGGAAAATAATGTAGTCATTCACACATTTCAGGGAACTGCAGTCCTTCACACAATTATGGAAAAGAACAGTAGGAAGGTCAGACATTCGCGCTAATTGTATGGTGGAATAGTCGTGCTAATGAAGCTCATCGCGCTGTTTGACAACTCCCAGCTTTTTGCTTCTTATGAAGCTGGGTGGAAATGATAAGGGGAAATTTGTCAAAACGCTCAGATCAACATTTTGTTTAAAGAATCAAATCGTATTTTTGCACTTTTTCAATGAGAGTGCTTTTCAAGTTACAAAGCGTCCTTTGAAGTTTGTGAGGTAAAGGGGTGAGCCTTCCCACGCCGCGTGGTGAGGTTTGTCGTTTGCAGATGTTTGGTTCAACCACTTTAGTCCCCGTACAGAAGATACATGTAGACATTGCCAGGCAAGATGTTCTAGAAGAAATTTCATTTAATTTGGTTTTAAGAGGCCTTCCAGTTTCTCCTATGTCGTCTTCCCTGCACTGTTCACGTTGAATGTGATACACAACCCCTCTCTTCTTGTCCTTAGCTGTCCTGTCTTTCAGTGTTGTGAAGCATCCCCTCCCTATCTCTCGATAAGGGTTTAGGGTGAAGCTAAATCGACAACTAGCAACACGTTACTAACTTTGTCCATGTTTACCGTGAACGCTAATCGGAAGATACACAAATGATAAAGCTGCAATCCTCTATGGTGTTTCCATTGCAGATACCTTGAACAGGGACCCTTACCTCCACTTGGGTTCCTTCAACGCCCTGCAGATACCTTGAACAGGGACCCTTTCCTCCACTTGGGTTCCTTCAACGCCCTGCAGATACCTTCAACAGGGACCCTTTCCTCCACTTGGGTTCCTTCAACGCCCTGCACATACCGTGAACAGGGACCCCTTCCTTGGTTTCCTTCAACGCCCTGCACATACCTTGAACAGGGACCCTTTCCTCCACTTGGGTTCCTTCAACGCCCTGCAGATACCTTGAACAGGGACCCTTTCCTCCACTTGGGTTCCTTCAACGCCCTGCACATACCGTGAACAGGGACCCCTTCCTCCACTTGGTTTCCTTCAACGCCCTGCACATACCTTGAACAGGGACCCTTTCCTTGCGTTCCTTCAACGCCCTGCAGATACCTTGAACAGGGACCCTTTCCTCCACTTGGGTTCCTTCAACGCCCTGCACATACCTTGAACAGGGACCCTTTCCTCCACTTGGGTTCCTTCAACGCCCTGCACATACCCTGAACAGGGACCCTTTCCTCCACTTGGGTTCCTTCAACGCACTGCAATACCTTGAACAGGGACCCTTTCCTCCACTTGGGTTCCTTCAACGCCCTGCACATACCTTGAACAGGGACCCTTTCCTCCACTTGGGTTCCTTCAACGCCCTGCAGATACCTTGAACAGGGACCCTTTCCTCCACTTGGGTTCCTTCAACGCCCTGCATATACCTTGAACAGGGACCCTTTCCTCCACTTGGGTTCCTTCAACGCCCTGCAGATACCTTGAACAGGGACCCTTTCCTCCACTTGGGTTCCTTCAACGCCCTGCAGATACCTTGAACAGGGACCCTTTCCTCCACTTGGGTTCCTTCAACGCCCTGCAGATACCTTGAACAGGGACCCTTTCCTCCACTTGGGTTCCTTCAACGCCCTGCATATACCTTGAACAGGGACCCTTTCCTCCACTTGGGTTCCTTCAACGCCCTGCACATACCCTGAACAGGGACCTCTTCCTCCACTTGGGATCCTTCAACGCCCTGCAGATACCTTGAACAGGGACCCTTTCCTCCACTTGGGCTCCTTCAACGCCCTGGCACCACAGTCTGCGGCCCACACTGACCACAAGGTAGGCCTCCGCTTCTTTTCAAATGGGGTGGGATTGCTTAAGCGTAATGTCATCACAAACGAAACGTTCAGAATGGGTTTTTTTAAATCGAAATTCTATTTTTGTAACATCTCAACGAGAACGCAATGCAAGTTACGACAAACGTGTTGTTTTCCTGGGGGGGGGGGGGGGGTGTTAATGGTGAGTTTGTCGCCACGTAGTGCTGTGGAGTGTTTCCGTTTGTAAATGTTTTGGGTCTTGATCAAGTTGAATGCTAGGACTAGGTTTCTTGGCCTGAACCTTTTCAATTATTTTTTTTCTACATTTAATCGCACCAACGTTTACATAAAAAGTAAGTCGTAGATCCAAAGGGTCACAGGAATAAGGTCGAATATACATTTCGTCCTAAGGTCGAATGATTAACAGATCGGATCAAGGTCGAAAAAAAAAGTCAGAATGTACATTTCGTCCTAAGGTCGACTGCAACATTTCGTCCTAAAGTCGAAAGTGCTCAGATCGTCCTAAGGTCGAATATACATTTCGGCCTAAGGTCGACTGCAACATTTCGTCCTAAGGTCGAAAGTGCTCAGCTCTGGGCGTACATTTTTTTAAAAATAAACACACACACAAACACACAGAGAGAAAGAGAGAGAGGGAGGGAGGGGAGAGAGAGAGAGAGACCGAAGCTGACAATTCAGACACAAAATTAAGTGGACAATTAAGTTTATTATTAAATCCGATATGAACATACTAATATTGAAATATAAAGTTAAAAGAATAGTCTTTTTCAGCTTACTTAAAAAAAAACTAAAAAAAGTGCATTTTCTGCCCAAACCGTCAGATGATTGGCGATGATCCGATGATTGCCACATGATTGCCTGATCCGCAGGAGCCTTCACTAACCCCTCTAACCCATTCCGAACACCCTGATGACAGACAAGATGGGTGACTGACATTCATGGCACTTGTTGCCAGGGTCCTGCATTTTGCGTTTTTTTATTTTAATGAAAAAGACTGACTGATGGCAGAATTTCGACCTTAGGCCGAAATGTACATGTTTTAGACCTTATGACGAAATGTACATTCGACCTTAGGCCGAAATGTAGATTCGACCTTAGGACGAACTGAGCACTTTCGATCTTAGGACGAAAATGTATATTCGACCTTAGGACGAAATGTATATTCGACCTTAGGACGAACTGAGCACTTTCGATCTTAGGACGAAATGTATATTCGACCTTAGGACGAAATGTGTTTTCGACCTTAGGACGAAATGTATTTTCGACCTTATTACTGGTTCCTGCTGGAAAAAAAATGTACATGTTTTAGACCTTATGACGAAATGTACGTTCGACCTTAGGCCGAAATGTAGATTCGACCTTAGGACGAACTGAGCACTTTCGATCTTAGGACGAAATGTATATTCGACCTTAGGACGAAATGTATATTCGACCTTAGGACGAACTGAGCACTTTCGACCTTAGGACGAAATGTATATTCTACCTTAGGACGAAATGTATATTCGACCTTAGGACGAACTGAGCACTTTTGATCTTAGGACGAAATGTATATTCTACCTTAGGACGAAATGTATATTCGACCTTAGGACGAACTGAGCACTTTCGATCTTAGGACGAAATGTAGCTATCCACAAAAAGTTAAGGATCACTTGCAAACTAATTCATAACTTTCCAAATAAGAAAGCCAATGCGTTGAATTTTGGCCAACATTTAATTCAATGCTTTAGTGATAACGATACACAATTGCCTTCAATTGCGAGCAATCGTTTGGTCTGTACATTTGATCAAAGTGGGTACGTATCGAAATTTGATTTCCCAAAGTCATTGAAATCACAAGACAGGGCATTCTGATGCTCCCAAAAGTTCAGTAATGCGTGTATCCGCCATGGCTGTTCTGGCACTCGACGCAGCGAGTCCTCATGGAGTTGACCAGGGTGGTGAAGATCCTCTGTGGAAGCGCCTGCCACTCAGCCTGCAGCATCTGGTAGAGGTGCTGGGCATCCCTGGGAGGGGGGTGGTTGCTCCTCACTTTGCGATCCAGCTCATCCCAGAGGTTCTCAATCGGGTTGAGATCGGGACTGCATGCTGGCCACTCCATTCTGTTGACTCCAGACTGCTGCAGGAAGTCGTTGACCACCCATGCCCTGTGGGGGCGAGCGTTGTCATCCTGGTAGACAGCCGGCGGTCCCATCTGCTGCAGTGTAGGCACAGCCAGCGGTCGAAGGATCTCATCCCGGTATCGGAGGCCAGTCAGGTTACCCTGAACATGATACAAGGGTGTTCTGTGGTGAAGGCTGAAGGCCCTGGCACCACAGTCTACAGCCCACACTGACCACAAGGTAGGCCACCGCTTCTTTTCAAATGGGGTGGGATTGCTTAAGCGTAATGTCATCACAAACGAAACGTTCAGAATGGGTTTTTTTAAATCGAAATTCTATTTTTGTAACATCTCAACGAGAACGCAATGCAAGTTACGAAACGTGTTGTGTTTTCTGGGGGTGGGGGGGGGCTGCCCTATGGGTTAAGGTGAGCGTTGTCGCACGTAGTGCTGTGGAGTGTTCCGTTTGTAAATGTTTTGGGTCTTGATCAAGTTGAATGCTAGGACTAGGTTTCTTGGCCTGAACCTTTTCAATTATTTTTTTTCTACATTTAATCGCACCAACGTTTACATAAAAAGTAAGTCGTAGATCCAAAGGGTCACAGGAATAAGGTCGAATATACATTTCGTCCTAAGGTCGAATGATTAACAGATCGGATCAAGGTCGAAAAAAAAATGTCAGAATGTACATTTCGTCCTAAGGTCGACTGCAACATTTCGTCCTAAAGTCGAAAGTGCTCAGATCGTCCTAAGGTCGAATATACATTTCGGCCTAAGGTCGACTGCAACATTTCGTCCTAAGGTCGAAAGTGCTCAGCTCTGGGCGTACATTTTTTTAAAAATAAACACACACACAAACACAGAGAGAAAGAGAGAGAGGGAGGGAGGGAGAGAGAGAGAGAGACCGAAGCTGACAATTCAGACACAAAATTAAGTGGACAATTAAGTTTATTATTAAATCCGATATGAACATACTAATATTGAAATATAAAGTTAAAAGTATAGTCTTTTTCAGCTTACTTAAAAAAAAACTAAAAAAAAGTGCATTTTCTGCCCAAACCGTCAGATGATTGGCGATGATCCGATGATTGCCACATGATTGCCTGATCCGCAGGAGCCTTCACTAACCCCTCTAACCCATTCCGAACACCCTGATGACAGACAAGATGGGTGACTGACATTCATGGCACTTGTTGCCAGGGTCCTGCATTTTGCGTTTTTTTATTTTAATGAAAAAGACTGACTGATGGCAGAATTTCGACCTTAGGCCGAAATGTACATGTTTTAGACCTTATGACGAAATGTACGTTCGACCTTAGGCCGAAATGTAGATTCGACCTTAGGATGAACTGAGCACTTTCGATCTTAGGACAAAATGTATATTCGACGTTACGACGAAATGTATATTCGACCTTAGGACGAACTGAGCACTTTCGATCTTAGGACGAAATGTATATTCGACCTTAGGACGAAATGTATATTCGACCTTAGGACTAAATGTATTTTTGACCTTATTACTGGTTCCTGCTGGAAAAAAAATGTACATGTTTTAGACCTTATGACGAAATGTACGTTCGACCTTAGGCCGAAATGTAGATTCGACCTTAGGACGAACTGAGCACTTTCGATCTTAGGACGAAATGTATATTCGACCTTAGGACGAAATGTATATTCGACCTTAGGACGAACTGAGCACTTTCGATCTTAGGACGAAATGTATATTCTACCTTAGGACGAAATGTATATTCGACCTTAGGACGAACTGAGCACTTTTGATCTTAGGACGAAATGTATATTCTACCTTAGGACGAAATGTATATTCGACCTTAGGACGAACTGAGCACTTTCGATCTTAGGACGAAATGTATATTCTACCTTAGGACGAAATGTATATTCTACCTTAGGACGAAATGTATATTCGACCTTAGGACTAAATGTATTTTCGACCTTATTACTGATTCCCGATCCAAAGCCTAAGAGTTTCTTTTCTTGGCATTACGTGATTCACTTATAAATAGGACACTTTCTATGACGATGTAACTGCCGTTATGAGGAAAGGTCAACTTTTGTTTAATCGTTTTCTCCGTTTGAGGCGACGGATGGACAGTGCTATTGATCATCTACAAACAAATTGTGCTAAAAAAACAACTAAAAACTTTGAGCTGGACGAATGTTAAGTGTTCCTTGTTGTTTTCCCATTGCAGATTTCACAAACAGAACCATTTTCATCCAGACATCAGTGTCTGCACCCCCCTCTACGTCTGTGCATCATCGCCACGTCATCTGTCTTCCTACGCCACCCCTTTCTATGTGTCGTCTCTTCATCAGCGCTACATCATCTGTCTTCCTACGCCATCCCTTTCTATGTGTCGTCTCTTCATCAGCGCTACGTCATCTGTCTTCCTACGCCATCCCTTTCTATGTGTCGTCTCTTCATCAGCGCTACATCATCTGTCTTCCTACGCCATCCCTTTCTATGTGTCGTCTCTTCATCAGCGCTACGTCATCTGTCTTCCTACGCCATCCCTTTCTATGTGTCGTCTCTTCATCAGCGCTACGTCATCTGTCTTCCTATGCCATCCCTTTCTATGTGTCGTCTCTTCATCATCGCTACGTCATCTGTCTTCCTACGCCATCCCTTTCTATGTGTCGTCTCTTCATCATCGCTACGTCATCTTCAGTGACTTTTCAAATATTTCTACACGTGAAAGTGTCTGCAGAGAACTCGAACACTTGTGCACATGTCAACAATGTGAAAATATAAAATCAGTCCAAATGTTGAACTGAACTTTATGGATGCAGAATATTCTGTTTTGTTTAGTTGTATGTACATGCCGATGGCTTAGAGCCAACACGGACTATCTCTAAATTGTCCATTGACATATTCAACTTATTGTGAAAACTAACTTGTATTTTTAAAAAAAGACTGCAGAAATATGAAAAGAATAATTCCCATTTTATATGATTTTGTAGTCTTTTTTTTTATACAAGTTCTTAGTTTTTGCAATAAACATCAATATTAAATCAATGGACTATCTAGAGATAGTCCGCTTTGGCTCCAAGCTATCGAAATAGCGTTTGTTGTTGTTGTTGCTTTGTATGGAATTTGTGTGGTGTAGTGCAAGACATCGGCACAAATTAAGGGCCACTCGCTGACAATGCATCAGCATTGTTTTGATAGGCAACTTTGAATGTGTAGTTCATTTACACACATCTAAAATTCTGCAGCCAACAGATCGATTCATTTGTTGGTACATGTGTTACTCAGGCTAGCAATGAAGACGCGTGCATGAAGCATACAGTAACACTCGTGCTGTAAGTAGCCAGTTGAAGTTCAATTGTTGGCACATGTGTTACTCAGGCTAGCAATGAAGACGCGTGCATGAAGCATACAGTAACACTCGTGCTGTAAGTAGCCAGTTGAAGTTCAATTGTTGGCACATGTGTTACTCAGGCTAGCAATGAAGACGCGTGCATGAAGCATACAGTAACACTCGTGCTGTAAGTAGCCAGTTGAAGTTCAATTGTTGGCACATGTGTTACTCAGGCTAGCAATGAAGACGCGTGCATGAAGCATACAGTAACACTCGTGCTGTAAGTAGCCAGTTGAAGTTCATTTGTTGGCACATGTGTTACTCAGGCTAGCAATGAAGACGCGTGCATGAAGCATACAGTAACACGCGTGCTGTAAGTAGCCAGTTGAAGTGGATGTTTTGTTGAATTTGACCTGAAATTGTGGTCCTTAACTTGTGTTGGTGTTTGTTCATCAATGGCTTAGACCTGGTACACAGTACATCCGGATTTTCCACGCGGAAATCTAAGTAAAAGAAAGAAGGAAACAAAAATATGGGAAAATTCGGACATGTTCGTATATATTTTTCCCTTCTTTGACTTATTTACGGATTACGCATGGGTTTATGCGCGGAACATCCGCGTGTATGTGTACACGGCTTAGTTTTCTTTTCCTGTCGTGTCTGCTGGGAAAAGTGAAGGCCGAGGCAGCCAACCCGAGGAGACGCTGCACTGCTTTTGAGTCACCAGAGAGTAGTTTCAGTGCAGTGTGTTCTGATCTAACGTATGCAGGGCGTATCTGGATGTCCCTGTCTGTATCACCTTATTATGCGTCATCAGGCCATATGGCCATGATGGGTAGGGTATGTATGTGTCCGGTTGTCAGTTTTCCACTGGTCTCCCCGCTGCGTACAGCCGACACATTCCGATTTCGGAGGAGCTCATAGGAGAAAACTTATTTGGAAGACTTTTTTTAAAAGGCAGGAGAATGGGCCATTAAGTCAGAAAGATACTATAGCCGTGGTTTGTGAGTGCAATAGCTCTGTGTGTGTGTGTGTATGTGTATGTGTGTGTGTGTGTGTGTGTGTGTGTGTGTGATAGAGGGAGAATGAGAGACAAAGATACAGAGGGAGAGAGATTGACTGTACACCTCATCGTTTCAAATTCACTCAGGTTTGTTTCCACTTCGACCCCACCCACCCCATACTTGCCGTTTATTGATTGTTTTAGATTAGATGTTTATTCCCTCAGTGAAACAGATCGATTTCAGTATACACCTGTTTACATTGATCTCAGCACAGAGGGGGGAGTCGCCCGTCTTCTCTCTGCTCTCACCGGCACGCTACACAAATCTGAATACATTGAATATGATCGAAATATCCCACCTCCCCTCCCGCAATTTTGGTCTTATGGTTGAAATTGTATTCCAAAGGATCTTAAAGTATAAAAGAATATTAAAAATATATTAAAAGTATGTCTCGGTTTTAAAGCATAAAAAGTAAAAGATATGCAAAGGTTGCCAATTTTATTAGGTAAAGATTGAGAATTCTACCTTGTCTGCATTTAGACGCAAAGTTGAACGTGTTTATCTTGTAGGCGATCGTGTGTGTGTGTGTGTGTGTTTGTTTAGTCTCTACTGACCCCGTCCCTCCCTCCCTTCCATTTTCTCAACTGTCCTATTTTATTTGACGTTGAATTTTTAATTCCGTTCTATTTCATTCCTTCTATAAGCATGTTCCTTTTTAAACTGCGTATAAAAGCGGATAATGATCCGTTTGGATTTCCGGCTGTTTAACGTTCATTTCAAAATTGCGTTTCATTTGATTCCGTGTGCTTTTATTTCCATTAATGTATATACAAAGCGGTTAATCTTCTGTTCTTATTTTTGGCGAACTCTTCTTCAGTGTTGGAAGGGTGGGCTTAGGAAGAGGAATACGTCCACCTCCTTTCTAATCCCCCCCACACACTGCAAGATTCTGAATTACATTCTCCTGTGCAACAGCCAAAAGTGACTAAAATCGTCTGAAAATTGTCATCAAAATCGTCTCAAAATGGCGGCCACCGTTTTGTTTTTCAAAGAACGTTTTGACTGCCAGGCATTATTGCTAGGATTGTCTTTCCTGTTTTCGTCTTTCATTTTGTTCATTAGTTGTGTTTTTCTTTGTTCGTCTTTCACGTCTCCCGTTCGTTTCGTGTGTCCTTGTTTTCATTTTGCGTTTTTCAGCGTTATGCTATTTCATTCCATTAGGGTTTTCCTTGGATGAGGATTTGAATGACGATGGCCTCTGTGTGGTAGGGTGGAGCGTAGCAAGAAGAACCACGTCCATCTCTTCCTACCCCCACCCCTCCCCGCTATATCGCAACATTCGGAATTGCATAATATTCAAAAGATTCAAAAGTATAATTTGTGTTTCAGAAATTTTCAAAATTTTCACAAATCTACATGTTAGATTATTGCTTCTAAAGATCCAGTTGGGATCAAAGTCCTATTCAAAACTAGATATATTCGGCTTTTGGAATATTTGGATCAGTAGGAATTGGGGGTTTTTATATATATTTTTTTAATCATATTTCGTCTTGTATAATTTCACTCTTTATTTTGTATGTCTTTCCTTCTTTGTTTCGTATTACATGTAGTTTTATTATTTATGTTAACCTTACCTTGCATCTCTCTTGCCCTTTGACCCATCCGTGTTAACGATTGTGTGCTGGTGTTGGCAGTGGCGTGTGCGTGTTCGGTGTGTATGTGTGCGCGCGCCTGTGTTTGTGTATGTATGTGTGTGCGCGCGCCTGTGTATTTGTGTGTGTGTAGAGAGAGAAGTCGAAGTCGAATTGTTTATTCATGAAAGGCCAAAGCCCCATACGAATGAAGGGCAATAACAAATAAAAAAATCAATAACAAAAAATCATTACCTGAAGCCCAAATAAACTGATTATTTTATCAGAAGATATAAACCCGTCATTTTAGTTTTCATGAATAGTTCTACAATTTATTTGTCCATACCGTTTTAACCTAAGATAATGTTATAAATTGCATGTGTGTGCATGCGTGCGTGTGGCATAATCGTATGGCTAAAAGTACATGTCAAGTTCTACTACCCGCTTCTACCCCCCCCCCCCCCCCTCCCCATACATGCAATTTAAACATTAAATATATGTACACTCACATTGTTCCCATGACCGGTCCTCCATGTATTTATTTGGTATAACAGGCCTTCACTGTTTAAAATGTACAACCTTTTTCCCGTTTAAATAAGCGTATCTGTGCATAATATGTACACAGCATGTCATTCTGTATATATTTGTTTTTTGTAACCCGGGAGTAACAAGTTTATTAGAAGAGTTGGCGCACCAAGTTTATGAGTTAAATGCCTTGGTATGAAATAACATGATGCTGTCATTTAGTCCCGGGGACTAAACGGGGGAAAAAGGGGGGGTCTCACAAACAGGCACACATACGCACATGCACACGCGCCCATGCACACGCACACGCACACAAACACACACACACACATACACATGTATATATATTTCTTTATAATCACATTACACTTTTCCATCAAGGCCTGTTCTGAGCCGTATCGTTAAACCCTGATTGTTTGGGGCTAACCCCAGCCTACGTATATCTTCCTCTGTCTTTCGGTTAATATGTATTGTGCATTTGTGCATGTACAAAGTTGGTCACTTCAGTATTGTTTGTGTTCATTTTATACGATTTGTTTGTAACCTAGAGAAATCAAGCGGATTGGCTGACGCTCTTAGCATTGCTTCATTTCAATTGCTACGGTCTTCAATGAGAAATGTGCGATGCATGCTGTTTGTGTGTTTTGTTATGTATGTTTGTGGAGTTAATACATGTAGGATGTTGTGGACGTGTTTGATGTTTACTGTGGTAACAGTCCTGAGACGACCATTGCTGATGACGGGACTATAATCAATGTAGAAATGAATCAACCTCCCTCTGTCAAAGCACATTGTAAAAGGAGCCCGTCCCTGAGAAGGACTATAATCAATGTAGAAATGAATCAACCTCCCTCTGTCAAATCACATTGTAAAAGGAGCCCGTCCCTGAGAAGGGACTGTAATCAATGTAGAAATGAATCAACCTCCCTCTGTCAAAGCACATTGTAAAAGGAGCCCGTCCCTGAGAAGGGACTATAATCAATGTAGAAATGAATCAACCTCCCTCTGTCAAATCACATTGTAAAAGGAGCCCGTCCCTGAGAAGGACTATAATCAATGTAGAAATGAATCAACCTTCCTCTGTCAAATCACATTGTAAAAGGAGCCCGTCCCTGAGAAGGACTATAATCAATGTAGAAATGAATCAACCTTCCTCTGTCAAATCACATTGTAAAAGGAGCCCGTCCCTGAGAAGGGACTGTAATCAATGTAGAAATGAATCAACCTCCCTCTGTCAAAGCACATTGTAAAAGGAGCCCGTCCCTGATTTCTCAGGCCCCTGGAAAACATCAACCATGCACTGCGTGTGGACGTTGGATAGAGCATGTCTGCCCAATATGTAATAAACATTTGATTTTAGTAGACGTTAGTGTTTTGTCTAAGTTTGGTTTTGATTGTTAATTAAGCTGTGCCGTGGCTATTGTATGCATACCTGTTTGGGCTTTTGCTGTCTTTGGCATAAAGTGATTTTGATGTTTCTTGTGTCTACTGTATTTTTCCAGCACTTTAAAATAATCATTTGTATTAATGGTGGAAAAAGCAAACTAAAATACCTTCATAAATCATTTGTGTCTTCAGCTGCAGGGGGACATTACCCCTAGACCCCGGCCTTTCGGGGCATTTTTCATGTTGTGTAGTTGCACCCATGGGTGTGTTATTGGCTGATCATGTTAGGTTTGAGGAGGATGTGCTAGGATGTGTTGTTGATGTTTGTTGCACTCATGGGTGTGTTATTGGCTGATCATGTTAGGTTTGAGGAGGCCGTGCTAGGATGTGTTGTTGATGTTTGTTGCACCCATGGTGTGTTATTGGCTGATCATGTTAGGTTTGAGGAGGATGTGCTAGGATGTGTTGTTGATGTTTGTTGCTGTGCGTAGCGATATTCCTAAACAGGAACCTAGCAGTCAACGGTAATAGAAAGTAACACCTGAAGTGTAAGAAACGAGGACCGCACAAGCACAGGACGTTTGATTCCTTTTGCAGGCTTAAGCTTTACCATTGTCATTAATGACTCGATTACACTTTTAAAATGCATTTTAGTAGGCCCACAGAAACATGTGAAATGGCTAAGAATGGATCAGGTGGCAATGTCTGTAAAGCTAGATTTGGGTGGTTTTTTTTAAAGTATAGCTTTGTTCAGTGGGCAATGGAAAGGAGTCGCCCATCCTTGGCTGTTACCCCCTCAGTGTGCCTGAAATTCCTGTCTTATTGATGTTTAACGTGGTGACGATGCTGAGAATTTTAAAACTTGGCTAGTTTTACTTCATTGTTCTGGATTTCATTATTGACCATCTGAAGAATGGGATTCTATCGCCCCAGTCACATAGGGTGGTTCATTATTGACCATCTGAAGAATGGGATTCTATTCCCCCAGTCACATAGGGTGGTTCATTATTGACCATATGAAGAATGGGATTCTATCCCCCCAGTCACATAGGGTGGTTCATTATTGACCATATGAAGAATGGGATTCTATTCCCCCAGTCACATAGGGTGGTTCATTATTGACCATCTGAAGAATGGGATTCTATTCCCCCAGCCACATAGGGTGGTTCATTATTGACCATCTGAAGAATGGGATTCTATCCCCCCAGTCACATAGGGTGGTTCATTATTGACCATCCCCCAGTCACATAGGGTGGTTCATTATTGACCATCCCCCAGTCACATAGGGTGGTTCATTATTGACCATCTGAAGAATGGGATTCTATTCCCCCAGTCACATAGGGTGGTTCATTATTGACCATATGAAGAATGGGATTCTATCCCCCCAGTCACATAGGGTGGTTCATTATTGACCATCTGAAGAATGGGATTCTATCCCCCCAGCCACATAGGGTGGTTCATTATTGACCATCTGAAGAATGGGATTCTATCCCCCCAGTCACATAGGGTGGTTCATTATTGACCATATGAAGTATGGGATTCTATCCCCCCAGTCACATAGGGTGGTTCTTATAGACTTATGTCATTACTCCATTTGGTTTTTCAATGTTCTGGCTTGTGTACGGGTTTGTCGGTGTGTTTTGTGATCTTTCGTTTTCATTTTTTTTAATGTTCATCCTATGATTATGCTATCAGTGCTCACACTGGTCAAGTGTCCCCAAATGGTAGTAATGCACGTTTTGGCACGTGAAGGAGGAGCGTGTTTTGTCCAAAGATTCGTCTTGATACGTTGTTACAGAGTTTTCTGACGTTAAGATTTTCTTTCACCAGTAATTGTATTGTTACTTCATCTGTGATTACCAATATCTCGTGTACGTGGAAATGAGAGGTGTTTCGGACGTACCACCTCTTATCGCCACTTCAGTTCACCCTATAGTTTCATCTCTATTCTTACTGTCAAACACTGATCTGACGTTTCACCAGTACTAATTGCATTATTACTTCATTTATGATTACTAATATCTCATGCATGTGGAAATGAGAGGTGTTTTGGACGCAGCATCTCTTATCGCCACTTCAGTTCACCCTATAGTTTCATCGTAATGTCAAACACTAATCTAACGTTATGTTTCGTTTCATCAGTACTAATTGCATTATTACTTCATTTATGATTACTAATATCTCGTGTATGTGGAAATGAGAGGTGTTTTGGACGCAGCATCTCTTATCGCCACTTCAGTTTACCCTATAGTTTCATCGTAATGTCAAACACTAATCTAACGTTATGTTTCGTTTCATCAGTACTAATTGCATTATTACTTCATTTATGATTACTAATATCTCGTGTATGTGGAAATGAGAGGTGTTTTGGACGCAGCATCTCTTATCGCCACTTGTTTGATCTAAAGTTTCATCTCTATAGTGTCAAACACTGATCTGACTTTGTTTCGTTTCTTCAGTACTAATTGCATTATTACTTCATTTTACGATTAGTAATATCTCGTGTATGTGGAAATGAGAGGTGTTTTGGACGCAGCATCTCTTATCGCCACTTCAGTTTACCCTATAGTTTCATCGTAATGTCAAACACTAATTTTGTTTCTGTCATCAGCACTATTTGTATTATTACTTCATTTACGATTACCAATATCTCATGTACGTAGAAATGAGAGGTGTTTTGGACGTACCACCTCTTATCGCCACTTCAGTTTACCCTATAGTTTCATCTCTATAGTGTCAAAATTGATCTGATTGTTTCGTTTCATCAGTACTAATTGCATTATTACTGCACACGCACACGCACACGCACGCACACGCACGCACGCACACACACACACACGCACACACACAACTACGCACAATAACAGCGTGTTGATGTGGAAATGAAAGCGTTGTGGACATGAGCACTAAACCATTTTCACTGGAGCAAGTCGTTTTATCGTCTCATTCTATCATCAGCTTGCATCGTGTTCACCGTAGGATTGCACACTTTTCTTGACTCAACGCTATGATATACCATGTGTGTCAAAATGAAATGTGTAACAGGCGTTACCTCTGATCATTTTCGCTTGTGCATAAAGGCCTTGCTCTTTGATCCTGTCATTGTATCCTACATTCTATTCGTCACAGAACCGCACACATGTCTGGTCTTTACAATGTCTTGCATCCCACGTCTGTGAAAATGACAACTGTCATTGAACGTCAAGCGTTTGTCATTTCCTCTGGAGAGGAAACGTTTTAACCATTGTATCACATTATCGTGTTATGGTCGTTCCATCCTGTCATGCCATTATTTTGTGTTATATTATCATAGACTGGCACATTTTTTCTGGTCTGCGCGATAGCTAACGGATCCTGTTTGCGTGAAAATGAAAAATGCGTTATCATTTTTCCTTGAAACTTGAAAGCTTTATAAATCCTGAAATCATGATATCATTATATCCTATAATCCGTTTACATCCTATTATGTGTAGGATTGCTCACATTTTGCCGTTACAGTTGCTAACGTCCCGTGTGTGGACGAATGAAAAGTATAATGAATGAAAGGACTTTGATCATTTGACAGTGTAATTGGTATCCTGCTGTTGTAACACCTCTTCCTGTTATTTTACACCGTGTTAACAGCGGATTGCAATTTGTTTCCTTGTCCCCACAGTAGCTGACAGATCCTGTTGTGTGTGAAAATGCAACGTGTAGGGAATACTAGGCGTTTGACCAGATCATTTTTCTTTAAACAGCGCAGGTATCTGTTTGGTTTTGCTCCGTGATTGACTTCCACAGCTATGCATTATTAATGTAGTTTATTAAGCTGCCCAATTCTGACCCTTCTCCGTACATGAGTTCCTTCTTACTGTTCTTGTGGTTTGACTCCAGTCCCAACGTTGGAATTAGTCAGGGGGTGTCTTTTTCATTGCTACGTGGGCCTACATTTATCTGTTGTGCTGTACAAATTATGTTAAGACATCTTTCCTCTTCCAGTCCCAACGTTGGAATTAGTCAGGGGTTGTTTTTTTCATTGCTACGTAGGCCTACATTTATCTGTTCTGTACATATTATGTTTGGACATCTTCCCTCTTCCAGTCCCAACGTTGGAATTAGTCAGGGGTTGTTTTTTTCATTGTTACGTAGGCCTACATTTATCTGTTGTGCTGTACAAATTATGTTTTGATATCTCCCCTAAAGGGCCAGCCACACGTCAGCTAAAATCGTACGACTGTGCGATACGACTCAATCACGTGATCTCGAAGCGCTAATCACATTTGTTCTTAGAGACCACGTGATCGAATCGTATCGTACAGCCGTACGATGTTGGTGGACGTGTGGCTGGCCCTTAATATAACACAGATGATCGGTTTCTGGTATATCCATGGCATTATCTGTGAATTGGTGAAGGAAGGCTTTTGTGTCACTTTTGCCGAGGACATGTCGTTTTCTGTCATTTGCAGCAGTGAAGGACTTTTGTGTTACCGTCTCTTTACCGAGGACATGTCGTTTTCTGTCATTTGCAGCAGTGAAGGACTGTTCTGTGTTACCTTCTCTTTACCGAGGACATGTCGTTTTCTGTAATTTGCAGCAGTAAAGGACTGTTTTGTGTTACCTTCTCTTTACCGAGGACATGTCGTTTTCTGTAATTTGCAGCAGTAAAGGACTGTTTTGTGTTACCTTCTCTTTACCGAGGACATGTCGTTTTCTGTAATTTGCAGCAGTAAAGGACTGTTTTGTGTTACCTTCTCTTTACCGAGGACATGTCGTTTTCTGTAATTTGCAGCAGTAAAGGACTGTTTTGTGTTACCTTCACTTTACCGAGGACATGTCATTTTCTGTAATTTGCAGCAGTAAAGGCAGTATTTTGACTCCGACGTCTTTCTCATTTTTATTTATAAAAGATTTTTTTTTTTGATTGTACACATTGGTGTATTCATTTGTTTATTCGCCTCAATATGCATTTGGAATGCCTGGCGCATTTTGCAAACAGTTTTGTGCGTCAGGTTTTCTCTGCTGTAAGTTTACTTTCAAGTGGGAATGACGAAGTGTTAGAACCGATCCATGTTGTTTCTGTTGCTGTTGTTGTTGTTGCTGTTGATATTGTTGTTGTTGTTCGGTTTCAAGCTAGAGAAGAAATACCAATTTTGGTGGTGGTGATATTGGCAAAATGGGTGTTACTTTATTAAATTCTGAGTAAGAAAATGCGGCACAAGGAAACATGTCTGGCAAATTCAGTGTTAGCTATTATTTTTAAAATACTAGTTTGTAAGGTTTGTTTCATTTCTTTCCGAACCTTGGTTGCTGCATTTTGAACGCGATTCGTCAAAACAACTGGTTTGGGTTTGTTTGTAGAGTGAATATGGATAATAGGTCGGTCGGTTTGTCTTGCAAATTACAGAAAACGACATGTCCTCGGTAAAGAGAAGGTAACACAGAACAGTCCTTCACTGCTGCAAATGACAGAAAACGACATGTCCTCGGTAAAGAGACGGTAACACAAAAGTCCTTCACTGCTGCAAATGACAGAAAACGACATGTCCTCGGCAAAAGTGACACAAAAGCCTTCCTTCACCAATTCACAGATAATGCCATGGATATACCAGAAACCGATCATCTGTGTTCATATTAAGGGCCAGCCACACGTCCACTAAAATCGCACGGCTGTACGATACGATTCGATCACGTGGTCTCTAAGAACAAAATAAATGATTGGCGCTTCGAGATCACGTGATCGAATCGTATCGCACAGTCGTACGATTTTAGCTGACGTGTGGCTGTGGCCCTTTAGGGGAGATATCAAAACATAATTTGTACAGCACAACAGATAAATGTAGGCCTACGTAGCAATGAAAAAAACTAACCCCTGACTAATTCCAACGTTGGGACTGGAAGAGGGAAGATGTCCAAACATAATATGTACAGAACAGATAAATGTAGGCCTACGTAGCAATGAAAAAAACAACCCCTGACTAATTCCAACGTTGGGACTGGAAGAGGAAAGATGTCTTAACATAATTTGTACAGCACAACAGATAAATGTAGGCCCACGTAGCAATGAAAAAGACACCCCCTGACTAATTCCAACGTTGGGACTGGAGTCAAACCACAAGAACAGTAAGAAGGAACTCATGTACGGAGAAGGGTCAGAATTGGGCAGCTTAATAAACTACATTAATAATGCATAGCTGTGGAAGTCAATCACGGAGCAAAACCAAACAGATACCTGCGCTGTTTAAAGAAAAATGATCTGGTCAAACGCCTAGTATTCCCTACACGTTGCATTTTCACACACAACAGGATCTGTCAGCTACTGTGGGGACAAGGAAACAAATTGCAATCCGCTGTTAACACGGTGTAAAATAACAGGAAGAGGTGTTACAACAGCAGGATACCAATTACACTGTCAAATGATCAAAGTCCTTTCATTCATTATACTTTTCATTCGTCCACACACGGGACGTTAGCAACTGTAACGGCAAAATGTGAGCAATCCTACACATAATAGGATGTAAACGGATTATAGGATATAATGATATCATGATTTCAGGATTTATAAAGCTTTCAAGTTTCAAGGAAAAATGATAACGCATTTTTCATTTTCACGCAAACAGGATCCGTTAGCTATCGCGCAGACCAGAAAAAATGTGCCAGTCTATGATAATATAACACAAAATAATGGCATGACAGGATGGAACGACCATAACACGATAATGTGATACAATGGTTAAAACGTTTCCTCTCCAGAGGAAATGACAAACGCTTGACGTTCAATGACAGTTGTCATTTTCACAGACGTGGGATGCAAGACATTGTAAAGACCAGACATGTGTGCGGTTCTGTGACGAATAGAATGTAGGATACAATGACAGGATCAAAGAGCAAGGCCTTTATGCACAAGCGAAAATGATCCGAGGTAACGCCTGTTACACATTTCATTTTGACACACATGGTATATCATAGCGTTGAGTCAAGAAAAGTGTGCAATCCTACGGTGAACACGATGCAAGCTGATGATAGAATGAGACGATAAAACGACTTGCTCCAGTGAAAATGGTTTAGTGCTCATGTCCACAACGCTTTCATTTCCACATCAACACGCTGTTATTGTGCATAGTTGTGTGTGTGTGTGTGTGTGCGTGCGTGCCGTGTGCGTGCGTGTGCGTGTGCGTGTGCGTGTGCAGTAATAATGCAATTAGTACTGATGAAACGAAACAATCAGATCACTGTTTGACACTATAGAGATGAAACTTTAGGGTAAACTGAAGTGGCGATAAGAGGTGGTACGTCCAAAACACCTCTCATTTCCACATACACGAGATATTACTAATCGTAAAATGAAGTAATAATGCAATTAGTACTGAAGAAACGAAACAAAGTCAGATCAGTGTTTGACATTACGATGAAACTATAGGGTGAACTGAAGTGGCGATAAGAGATGCTGCGTCCAAAACACCTCTCATTTCCACATACACGAGATATTACTAATCGTAAAATGAAGTAATAATGCAATTAGTACTGAAGAAACGAAACAAAGTCAGATCAGTGTTTGACACTATAGAGATGAAACTTTAGATCAAACAAGTGGCGATAAGAGATGCTGCGTCCAAAACACCTCTCATTTCCACATGCATGAGATATTAGTAATCATAAATGAAGTAATGATGCAATTAGTACTGATGAAACGAAACAAAGTCAGATCAGTGTTTGACACTATAGAGATGAAACCTTAGATCAAACAAGTAGCGATAAGAGATGGCACGTCCAAAACACCTTTCATTTCCACGTACACGAGATATTATTAATCGTAAATGAATAATACAATTAGTATTGATGAAACGAAACATAACGTTAGATTAGTGTTTGACATTACGATGAAACTATAGGGTGAACCACTGACAAAAGTGGGGCGATTATAAGAGATGCTGCGTCCAAAACACCTCTCATTTCCACATACACGAGATATTAGTAATCATAAATGAAGTAATAATGCAATTAGTACTGATGAAACGAAACATAACGTTAGATTAGTGTTTGACATTACGATGAAACTATAGGGTGAACTGAAGTGGCGATAAGAGATGCTGCGTCCAAAACACCTCTCATTTCCACATGCATGAGATATTAGTAATCATAAATGAAGTAATAATGCAATTAGTACTGGTGAAACGTCAGATCAGTGTTTGACAGTAAGAATAGAGATGAAACTATAGGGTGAACTGAAGTGGCGATAAGAGATGCTGCGTCCAAAACACCTCTCATTTCCACGTACATTAGATATTAGTAATAATAAATCAAGTAATAATACTATTAGTTAGTACTGGAGAAAGAAAATCTTAGAAACATCTGCGACAACGTATCAAGACGAATCTTTGGACAAAACACGCTCCTCCTTCACGTGCCAAAACGTGCATTACTACCATTTGGGGACACTTGACCAGTGTGAGAACTGATAGCATAATCATAGGATGAACATTAAAAAAAATGAAAACGAAAGATCACAAAACACACCGACAAACCCGTACACAAGCCAGAACATTGAAAAACCAAATGGAGTAATGACATAAGTCTATAAGAACCACCCTATGTGACTGGGGGGATAGAATCCCATACTTCATATGGTCAATAATGAACCACCCTATGTGACTGGGGGGATAGAATCCCATTCTTCAGATGGTCAATAATGAACCACCCTATGTGGCTGGGGGAATAGAATCCCATTCTTCATATGGTCAATAATGAACCACCCTATGTGACTGGGGGAATAGAATCCCATTCTTCATATGGTCAATAATGAACCACCCTATGTGACTGGGGGAATAGAATCCCATTCTTCAGATGGTCAATAATGAACCACCCTATGTGACTGGGGGATGGTCAATAATGAACCACCCTATGTGACTGGGGGATGGTCAATAATGAACCACCCTATGTGACTGGGGGGATAGAATCCCATTCTTCAGATGGTCAATAATGAACCACCCTATGTGGCTGGGGGAATAGAATCCCATTCTTCAGTATGGGTCAATAATGGGACCAGCCCTAGTGTTGACTGGTGAATAGATCCCATTTCTCTCATATTGTCAATAATGGACCCCCCCTATGTGACTGGGGGGATAGCATCACCTTGCTTCATAGGGCAATACTGAACCACCCTATGTGCTGGGGAATAGAAAGATCACCATTTCCTTCAGATGGCTCAATAGTGAACCACCCTAGTGACTGGGGCGGTAGAAAAAAAATCCATTCTTCAGATGGTCAAATAGATTGAAATCCAGAACAGTGAAGTAAAAACTAAGACCGAAGTTTTTAAAATTTCTCAGCATCGGCCCACGTTAAACATCAATAAGACATGTGGAATTTCAGGCACACTGATTGGGTAACCCAGCCAAGGATGGGAGACTCATTTCCATTGCCCCACTGAACAAAGCAATACTGAGGGGGTAATAGCCAAGGATGGGCGACTCCTTTCTATTACCCACTGAACACAGCAATACTGAGTGGGTAATAGCCAAGGATGGACGACTCCTTTTCAAATTACCCAGCGTTACACAGCAATACTGAGGGGGTAATAGCCAAGGATGGGCCACTCCTTTCCATTACCCACTGAACACAGCAATATTATTTTTAAGAAGAACCAAAAAACAAAAACATTTTAAAAGTGTAAGATCGAGTCCATTAAATGACGATTTTAACAAAAGCTTAAGGGCCTCCAAAATGAATCAAAACGTCCATGTGTTTGTGCGGGTTCCTCGCGTTTCTTTACACACTTCAGGGGTGTTAATTTCGTATGACCGTTGACCCCTTGCTAGGTTTCTTAAGTTAGGGAATTCTAAACGCATGTGGACTTTCTACAACGCAGACAGTTACACAGTCCTAGAGTCCGATCCTCAAGTAACTAACGTGAATCCAGCCAATAACTCACGTTTTGGTGTGGCAAACAAACGTAAAATTAAGCACATCCGACCTTAGCCAAACGGACTGCTCAAACCTTAACATGTTCAGGACTATTGCTACATATACTGAGTGCAGCAAACATCAAAAATACATCTCAGGCACATGCCTCCTCAAACCAAGCCTATGATCAGCCAATAACACAACCCATGGTTGCAACTACGGTGCAACTAACTAACTACAACACATGCAAAAAAAAAAAAAAATTAATGCCCTCGAAACGGCTGGGGTCTGAGGGGTAGCAGTGTTCCCACTGTACTCCCTGCAGCTGAAGACACCCAGCAATGGAGATTTGATCGGTTACTTTTTTTAATGCTTATGAAAGGTATTTTTTAGTTTCCTTTTTTTTTTTCCTTCCACCATATTATTACACAAAAAATGAAGTATCTTTAAATGTTTGAAAAAATCAGTACACACAAGGAGACAATCGAAATCATTTTATACCAAAGACAGCAAAAACCAAACATAACAGGCATGCATACAATAGTCATGGCACAGCTTAATTGACAATCAGAGTCAAACCTAGACAAAAAACACTAACGTCTACTAAAGTCAAAAGTTGTTTATTACATATTGGTCAAACATGACCGCCCTATCCAACGTCCACACCCAGTACATGGTTGATGTTTTCCAGAGGCCTGAGAAATCAGGGACGGGCTCCTTGTACAATGTGATTTGATAGAGGGAAGATTGATTCATTTCTACATTGATTACAGTCCCTTCTCAAACAATGACTGCTTTTAGAATGTGATTTGACAGAGGGAGGTTAATGCATTTTTATATTTCTTATAGTCATTTTTTTTAACGGGCAAGTTATACAGTTTGATTCGTAATATTATGTTTGAATAATATGTCAATGGGCTACTAAAGATAGTCAGTTTTTGACATCCAATCACGGTGTGATTAGACAGAGGAGGGTTAAGACCAGGCCTTGATGGAAGTTGTAATGTGATTTATAAAGAACTGGCTGGTTTTACAATGTGGTGTGTGAGCAGTGTGTGTGTAATTTTGGTGTATATGTGTGTGTGTGTGTGTACAGTCCCTTGTGTGTGACGTGCTGTTTGTACAATGTGATGTGTGTGTGTGCCCTGTGGTCAGGGGGCCGTTGCGTGCGCGTGGCGACGTGCGTGTTGCGTCGGCGTGGAGGCGTGTGCGTGCGTGTTTGTGAGAACCCCCACCCCCTTATACGTTGATTATAGTCCCTGGACATAAGCAATGGTATTCTCGGGACTGTTTCCTACAGTAAACATCATTTAACGTCAACTAACGTGCGCCAGCTCTTTACAAACTTAAACAGTGCACGAACCATACATAAACAAAACACAACAAAACAGCATGCCATTCGCTATACCACAGAGAGACAATGCTGTGTCACCTAAATACATATAGTATGCCAGATGGTGTGAAGCTGATTATTAAAAAAGACAATGCTAAGTTGTAAAGGGAGCCCAAACAGGCAGGCCTGATTATACCTAATAGCTGCTCCCCGGCTTGGGAACAGTTACAAAACAAATACACATATTTCATGTTCTACAGCCCAGAAACGATGGGGAGGGGGGCTGGGTAGAAGAGGGTAATACAAGAACCTTACATGTATTTTGAGCTATAATGAAAGAGCGGGAAAAAGCCTAACCTAAAAACCCACCCCACCGCCCAAAGGAAGACTTATACGTAGGAAGGCGGCAAAAAGCCCCCCCACCAAAGGGGGTGGATAGACAAAACAACTGACAAAGGAGGTAATTAGGAAGGAAAAAAGATCGCTCGAACAGGGTTTGAAATGAAGGTTGGAATGTGATGTGTGTTTGTGTCATGATGCCGTGAGCAAGATAGCGGAGGTGCATGGACAAATAATGTGGTTGCGTATGTGGTGCCTGTATGTGAGACCCCCCCCCTTTTTCCCTGTTTAGTCCTCGGGAAACTTCGCCTCCTAAAGCGAATGAAGACCAACGTCATCATGTTATTTCATACCAATGGCATTTTAACTCATAAACTTGGTGCAAGAAGATGAACGCAACGACCGAAGAGAAATATGCCCCCCAAATTCAGCCAACTCTCTTCATAATAATAGAGGAAATTGATGTATTTTTTTAAACTTGTGTACTCCCGGGTTTTACAAAAAACAAATATTTATACAGAACATTGGGCCACCATGCTCCAACGTGGTCCACATATTTTTATGCACAGATACGCTTATTTTAAACGGGGGAAGAAAGAAAAATGGTTTACCGTATTGTACATTTAAACAAGGAAAGTTCTGCCTGTGAGAATATACCCAAATAAATACATTGGAAGGGCCACCGGACAGGTCATGGGGGTAACAATGTTGAAAGTGTTTGTATATTTGTGTTACAATATTTTATGTTTAAATTGAATGTATGGGCAGGGGGGGGGGGGGGTCGGTGTCGGGCGAGGGGCCGAGAGGGGTCAAAGCGGAGACCAAGCGGGTATGTGTAGAAAGAAGACAAAGAAAGCGGGTTAAGTAGTTTATGTTAGAATTAAAGAGAAGAGGGCGAAGAGAAGAAAGTTTGTAGCCATTCGGAGCATCATTTGTGTACTTATTAGCATACGACATACTATTTGCCACACGCACGCATGCACACACATTGCAATTTTTTATAACATTATCTTAGAGTGTTTTTTTTTTTTTAAAACGGTAACGTGCAATCATTGGAACAACAATAAATTGTAGAATCTCATTCTTATGAGGGAGGCGAAGTAACATAAAACCTAAAAAAAAATTGACGGGTTTATCGCATCTTTTTCTGATTTTAAAAATAATATTCAGTTTTATTTGGGGTTCGTGAGGTTAACCATTGATTTTTTCTTGTTATTTTTGGATTTTTTATTGTTTTTATTTTGTTATTGCCCTTCATTCGTATGGGGCTTTGGCCTTTCATGAATAAACAATTCGAACTTCGACTTCGCTCTCTCTACACACACACACACAAATACAACACGCCGCCGCGCGAAGGGGCACAACCCCCGGCACGCACACCATACATTCGACCACAAACACAGTGCAAAAGCGCGGCGCGCAAACGAAATTACACACCCAGACACCACTGTTTCACCCCGCCCCCCACCGGGCACGCCCACTTTTGCCAACATCACAGGCACCCACAATCGTTAACACGGATGGGTCAAAGGGCAAGAGAGATGCAAGGGGTAAGGTTAACCATAAATAATAAAACTACATGTAATACGAAACAAAGGAAGGAAAGAAAAAGAACATACAAAATAAATAAAGAGTGAAATTATACAAGGGACGAAAAGTAATATAGATTATAAAAAAATATTTATATAAAAATATATAAAAAAACTGTGCCCAATTCCTACTGATCCAAATATTCCAAAAAAAGCCGAATATAGTCTAGTTTTGAATAGGACTTTGATCCCAATTGGATCTTTAGAATAGAGAAGCAATAATCTAACATGTAGATTAATTGTCATTGTGTGAAAATTTTGGAACTTTTGAACAATTTCTGAAACACAAATTATACTTTTGAATCTTTTGAATATTATGCAATTCCGAATGTTGCGATATAGCGGGGAGGGGGTGGGGGTAGGAAGAGGATGGACGTGGTTCCTCTTCCTGTGCTCCACCCTACCACACAGAGGCCATCGTCATTCAAATCCTCATCCAAGGAAAACCCTAATGGAATGAAATAGCATAACGCTGAAAAACGCAAAATGAAAACAAGGACACACGAAACGAACGGGAGACGTGAAAGACGAACAAAGAAAAACACAACTAATGAACAAAATGAAAGACGAAAACAGGAAAGACAATCCTAGCAATAATGCCTGGCAGTCAAAACGTTCTTTGAAAAACAAAACGGTGGCCGCCATTTTGAGACGATTTTGATGACAATTTTCAGACGATTTTAGTCACTTTTGGCTGTTGCACAGGAGAATGTAATTCAGAATCTTGCAGTGTGTAGGGTGCTAATAATTGGGGGGGATTAGAAAGGAGGTGGACGTATTCCTCTTCCTAAGCCCACCATTCCAACACTGAAGAAGAGTTCGCCAAAAATAAGAACAGAAGATTAACCGCTTTGTATATACATTAATGGAAATAAAAGCACACGGAATCAAATGAAACGCAATTTTGAAATGAACGTTAAACAGCCGGAAATCCAAACGGATCATTATCCGCTTTTATACGCAGTTTAAAAAGGAACATGCTTATAGAAGGAATGAAATAGAACGGAATTAAAAATTCAACGTCAAATATATAATAGGACAGTTGAGAAAATGGAAGGGAGGGAGGGACTGGGTCAGTAGAGAAACTAAAAAATCACAAAAAGGCACACACACACACACACACACGACACTGCCTACAAGATAAACACGTTCACACTTTGCGTCTAAATGCAGACAAGGTAGAATTCTCAATCTTTACCTAATAAAATTGGCAACCTTTGCATATCTTTTACTTTTTATGCTTTAAAACCGAGACATACTTTTAATATATTTTTAATATTCTTTTATACTTTAAGATCCTTTGGAATACAATTTCAACCATAAGACCAAAATTGCGGGAGGGGAGGTGGGATATTTCGATCATATTCAATGTATTCAGATTTGTGTAGCGTGCCGGTGAGAGCAGAGAGAAGACGGGCGACTCCCCCCCTCTGTGCTGAGATCAATGTAAACAGGTGTATACTGAAATCGATCTGTTTCACTGAGGGAATAAACATCTAATCTAAAACAATCAATAAACGGCAAGTATGGGGTGGGTGGGGTCGAAGTGGAAACAAACCTGAGTGAATTTGAAACGATGAGGTGTACAGTCAATCTCTCTCCCTCTGTATCTTTGTCTCTCATTCTCCCTCTATCACACACACACTCTAAACTAACACATTCACACACACTTATACACACACATACACATACACACAGAGCTATTGCACTCACAAACCACGGCTATAGTATCTTTCTGACTTAATGGCCCATTCTCCTGCCTTTTAAAAAAAAATCTTCCAAATTTTTTTTTCTTCTTTGAGCTCCTCCGAAATCGGATGTGTCGGCTGTACGCAGAGTGGAGACCAGTGGAAACTGACAACCGGACACATACATACCCTACCCATCATGGCCATATGGCCTGATGACGCATAATAAGGTGATACAGACAGGGACATCCAGATACGCCCTGCATACGTTAGATCAGAACACACTGCACTGAAACTACTCTCTGGTGACTCAAAAGCAGTGCAGCGTCTCCTCGGGTTGGCTGCCTCGGCCTTCACTTTTCCCAGCAGACACGACAGGAAAAGAAAAACGAAGCCGTGTACACAATACACGCGCGATGCTTCCGCGCATATAACCCATGCCGATAATCAGATAAATAATTTCTTTTCAAAGAAGGGAAAAATATATACGAACATGTCCGAATTTTCCCATATTTTTGTTTCCTTCTTTCTTTTACTTAATTCCGCGTGGGAAAATCCGGATGTACTGTGTACCAGGTCTAAGCCATTGATGAACAAACACCAACACAAGTTAAGGACCACAATTTCAGGTCAAATTCAACAAAACATCCACTTCAACTGGCTAATTACAGCACAGCACGAGTGTTACTGTACCACATGGCCAACAATTGAACTTCAACTGGCTACTTACAGCACGCGGTTACTGTATGCTTCATTGGGCACGAGTTTCATGCTAGCCTGAGTAACACATATGTGCAACAAGGGAACCTTCAAAACTGGCTACTTACAGCCACGAGTGTTCACTGTATGCGTCATGCACGCGTCTCATTGCTAGCCTGAGTAAACATGTGGCCAAAATTGAACTTCAATGGCTACTTACAGCACGAGTGTACTGTATGCCTTCATGCACGCGTCTTTCATTGCTAGCCTGAGTAACACATGTGCCAACAAATGAAACTTCAAAACTGGTTACTTACAAGCACGCGTCGTTACTGTATGCTTCATGCACGCGTCTTCTATTGCATAGCCTGAGTAACACATGTGCCAACAAAATGAATTCAATGGCCTACTCCAGCAACGCGGTATGATATGCTTCATGCACGCGTCTCATTGCTAGCCTGAGTAACACATGTGCCAAAATGAACTTCCAACGGGCTACTTACAGCACGCGTGTTACTTATGCTTCATGCACGCGCTTCATTGCTAGCCTGAGTAAAAAATGTGCAACAAATTGAACTTCAATGTACTTACAGCGTGGCTTCATGCACGCGTTCTTCAGCTAGCCTGAGTAAACACATGTCTTCATTGCTAGCCTGAGTAAAACACATGTGCCAACAATTGAACTTCAATGGCTACTTATACAGCGTGCTTCATGCACGCCGTCTTTCATTGCTAGCCTGAGTAACACCATGTCTGCATTGTATCCTGAGTAACACATGTGCCAACAATGAACTTCAAACTGGCACTTACAGCGTGCTTCATGCACGCGTTCTTCATGCTAGACTGAGAACACATGTCTCATTGCGCCTGAGTAAAACATGTGCCAACAATGAACTTAAATGGTTACTTACAGCGTGCTCATGCCCGCGTCTTCATTGCTAGACTGAGTAACACCATGTCTTCATGCTAGGATGAGTAACACAGGTGCCAAAATTGAAAACTCAAACTG
>CM065697.1:3230124-3232624 GCA_017654935.2 Phymorhynchus buccinoides
CAATGCCCCAGCAACCTATTCATTTCTCTCTCTCTCTCTCTCTCTCTCTCTCTCTCCCTCCATCTCTCTTCTCTCTCTCTCTCTCACACACACACACACTAACACACACACACACACACACACACACACATTGTGTGTCTCTCTATTGAAAGGACTGTTTTCTTTTTTTTAACTTTCAGCTGCCAAGGGAGAAAGTGGACGAAGAAAGGAGGCTGGACGTCAGTCTGGAGGACGACCTGCTGAGCCAGCATCTCAGCCCCAGAGATGTACGTAATATATTATTAGTGGCTGTCGCTAGCAGATACAGTAGTGCAACTTATCGCACATGTTCAGTCATCACCAACTAATCATATCTCTGTGTGATTGATTCCAGACATCCAGGTGAATGTGAGGACCTTGGGAAGGACATGTTCAGTCATCACCAACTAATCCTATATCTCTGTGTGTGATTGATTCCACAGACATGCAGGTGAACGTGAGGACCTTGGGAGGGACATGTTCAGTCATCACCAACTAATCATATCTCTGTGTGTGTGTGATTGATTCCACAGACATGCAGGTGAATGTGAGGACCTTGGGAGGGACTATGTTCAGTCATCACCAACTAATCCTATCTCTCTGTGTGTGTGATTCATTCCACAGACATGCAGGTGAATGTGAGGACCTTGGGAGGGACATGTTCAGTCATCACCAACTAATCCTATCTCTCTGTGTGTGATTGATTCCACAGCACCATGCCAGGAACAGTAGTGAACGATAGCAGGACCGAATCCGCAGAGGGACATGATAAGATGTCATAACCAACTAATCCTGCATCCTCTATCTATTTAACTCGTAGTGTGATCGCATTGATTCCACAGACATGCCAGCGTGAACGTAATGAGGACCTTGGGAGGGACATGTTCAGTCATCACCAACTAATCCTGTCTCTCTGTGTGTGATTGATTCCACAGACATGCAGGTGAATGTGAAGTCCTTGGGAGGGACATGTTCAGTCATCACCAACTAATCATATCTCTGTGTGATTGATTTCACAGACATGCAGGTGAATGTGAGGACCTTTGGAGGGACATGTTCAGTCATCACCAACTAATCCTATCTCTCTGTGTGTGATTCATTCCACAGACATGCAGGTGAATGTGAAGACCTTGGGAGGGAAATGTTCAGTCATCACCAAACTAATCCTATCTACTCATGCTGCAACACGCTGTCGTGCAACATTATATTCCAAGACATGCTGGACTGCAAATAGTGAGGACCCTTGGCCGAAGGGAAATGCTTCAGTCATCACCAACTAATCCTATGCCTAAGGTGTGTGTAGCTCGTGCATTCGATTCCACAGACATGCAGGTGAATAGTGAGCCGACCTTGGGAGCACGCGACACCATGTTCAGTCCATCACCAACTAATCATATCTCTCTGGTCCACTCTCAGATGTGGATTGATTCCACAGCACCATGCCAGGAACAGTAGTGAATGATAGCAAGACCGAATCCGCAGAGGGAAATGATAAGATGTCATAACCAACTAGTCCTGCATCCTCTATCTATTTAACTCGTAGTGTGATCGCATTGATTCCACAGACATGCCAGCGTGAACGTAATGAGTACCTTGGAGGCGACAAAAATACCTCTCAGTCATCACCAACTAAATCCCGTCTCTCAGCTTCAAGTAGTGCATGCACCATATCCACAGACTTGCAGGTGAATGTAGAAGTCCTTTAGGTAGCGGACATGTTCACCAGTCATCCCACCAACTAATCCTACCTTCTTTCCCCCTGGTGCGTTGTGATTTGAATTCACAGACAGAGTGGAATGATGACCAAGGATATCTCATATAGATGGTGCGAGTGCGGGACACATAGTTCTCATCACAATCTATCCCTATACTCTCTGTCGTCGCTGATTCATTCCACAGACATGCTAGGTGAATGGTGAAAGACCTTGGGAGGGAAATGATTCAGTCATCACTAATGTAAAAAATCGTGAAAATGTTTGTTTGTAGCTAAGTACACTTCTGAAACTTATAGATTATAACCAGCAGCAAAAGAAAATATTCGTTACAATTTCCTAGAAATTATAGTGCACGAAGTTTCTTTATATACATCAACATGTGTATAGAGTTTCGGTGCTAATTTATTTTCGATTTTTGTTTTAGACTTTCCTTCCTTTCCCTCTATAGAGTTGTACACATCATTTCACACATTAGTATGATGCCTAATGTTATTGGTCTTTCTTTATAGAATATCTTGTGTTATATTGTGTTGTTATATTGTGTACCAACATTGACTGTATTTGCATTTATAATACATAATGCATTACTCATTATCGTTCTTGCATGAATTCCTGACGCTGCAAATATAATAACCCCCCCCCCCCCCCCCCTACTTTCCTTCCCCCCCCTCAGCTGCCAAGGGAAGGAAGAGAGGGGCAGAAAGACCAGACGATCAGGCTGGAGGATCAGTTTGAAGCCAGCGTCTCAGCCGCAGCGATGTTTTACG
>CM065697.1:3237624-3267002 GCA_017654935.2 Phymorhynchus buccinoides
GTACACATATTTACACTTAAAATTGTGCATGTTAATTAAGATGAGTAGGTAAAGTAGAGCTAGGTTTGATTTTATTACATGCATGATTGTCCGTTCAAATAAGTACATTTTTAAGATGAGTATGTAAAGTATGATTAGGATTGGTTTTAATATGTGTTTGTGCGCTTCTAAATTTGTGCATGTTAAAGATGAGTATGAAAAGTACGTAGGATTATTTTGGTTTTGTTCTCCGTGAGTATGTGCCTAGGCCTACTCTTAATTTATGCACGTTCAAAATGAGTATAGTTAATAATATTAGGTTTGATTATGTTATTGTTGTTCTACTATATAGGGTTGTATTTTGCATTCTTATATTATTGTCTGTGCTCATTTTCCTTTTCCATTTCAACTTTTTTATTTGTGGTTGTGGTTTTTTTCCAGAGGGCTGGATGTAAAAAAGCATGTTATTGCTTATTCTATTACCCTCTATAAATAAAATTCATTCAATTCAATTTAATTCAATTCTCTCTCTCTCTCTCTCTCTCTCTCTCTCTCTCTCTCACTCTTTCTCTCCCTCTCTCTCTCTCTCTCTCTCTCACTCTCTCTCGATTCCGGTGAGAAGACGCGAATCAATAGGGCGCATACTAAAAGTTGTGTGGTAAATTTCAACCAATTTTACCATCAATATGAAAGTAATTGGCATTCCAATTGCTGTAGAGACAGCCCTCAACGCCCTACTGACCACTAACGAGGTTTCAAGCTGGAAGATATGTTCAGGCGAGGGGACCCAGACCGTCGTCGTTTTGCGACTGAAACCAGTGCTCAACACACCGCCAACAACAATGGCCGATCCCGTGCTGAATCGTCGTACACATGTCCAATATCGAAAGAAGGCTCCGAGTGCGATTCGAAGAGACCAGAAACGAACAGAGCTGTATCAGAAGAAACGACTCGAACAGGTTGGTGACTGTAGCGAGAATTCTGATGTTGAACACGAATTATTCGCGCCTGAAGTACAAGAATGTGACGATGAACAAGCTGAGCCAGTACACACTGACAACACACACGGTGCATCGAACGACGAGGAGGCTGGTGTGTTAGAGGTAGATCAAGGCAGTGTTCAGTCTGTTGAGTGTAACGTAACTCTCACATAGATCTCCAGCAAAGTGACATTGACATTCAACCCACCATTGAAAGGCCTGCAGTAGTCGCAGGCTTTAATGCATCAGTTGTGAAAACGTATGTTTCCAGTCTGACAGATCGATCGGTTCACAGACGGCTACGAGAGAAACAGAGAATTCAGAACATGCGTGCTGCACAAATCGGCTGACACGGATCTCTTGCTCTGCGAGTCAGACGATGTCATATTGGAATTTTCTTGTAAGCCAGACTCAGAGAGCAAGGGTGTGTACTGGTACATCAAACAACCAGAACAGAACATGCTGCAAGAGGAGTGGGTCAAACTGGCCAAGTGTGTGTACTGGTACATCAAACAACCAGAACAGAACATGCTGCAAGAGGAGTGGGTCAAACTGGCCAAAGGTGTGTACTGGTACATCAAACAACCATAACAGAACATGCTGCAAGAGCAGTGGGTCAAACTGGCCAAGGGTGTGCACAGGAAATAGTGGATGGCATAAATCATTTAAAAAATGGAAAAAGTGCCGGTTTGGATAAAATAATTAGTGAAATGTTAAAAAATGGAAACGAGTTAGTGATGAATTTCTTAGTTCTGTTATTCAATACTCTATTTGAGCAGGGAATTTTCCCCATTGACTGGTCGAAATCTATCATTGTTCCTATTTACAAGAAGGGTGATAAAAATAATGTTGACAATTACAGGGGTGTGGCACTAACAAGCATAATAAGTAAGGTGTACACACATATTCTGAATAAAAGGCTTTCACAATGGGCTTATAGGGAAGGGAAAATTATTGAAGAACAGGCGGGGTTTAGAGCAGATTACAGCACATTAGATCATATTTTTACGTTATATGCACTAGTTGAAAAATATTTGTTAAAAAAATCAAAATTTTATGTTGCGTTTGTAGATTTTCGTAAAGCGTTTGATTCAATTAATAGAAATATTTTATGGAGTGTTTTACGAAAAGATGGAATTAATGGGAAACTGTATTATGCACTAAAAAGTATTTATAATTCAGTATGGGCTTGTGTAAGAGATAAATCAGTGTACTCAGATTTCTTTGAGTGCCCGCGTGGCGTTAAGCAAGGGTGCCTTTTGAGTCCTCTTTTGTTTTCATTTTTTATCAACGAACTAGCGGTGGAATTGTCAAAAAAAGGTCGCCATGGTGTGCAAATCATTGCAGGTGCTGTAGAAATATTTCTTTTGTTGTTTGCGGATGATATTATTTTATTATCAGATACACCTGTGGGGCTTCAGACACAGTTAAATGCATTGAAAGAAGAGGCAGATAGGCTTAACCTGGTTGTTAATATGGATAAAACGAACATAATGGTATTCAGAAAGGGAGGCTTTTTATCTGTAAGGGAGAAATGGTGGTACGGAGACTCAGAAGTCAAAGTGACAAATTCTTATAAGTATTTAGGGATGTTTTTTACAACCAAACTTAGTCTGAAGGTAGGATGGATGGAAACAAGTCAAAAAGCTAAAACTATGAAAAAACTGCGTTCAATTGATTTATTTTTGTTTTGGAAGCTCTTTGATTCTCAGGTAGTGACATTGTTATTGTATGCGTCTGAAATATGGGGTTTGTATCAGAATGAATGTATGGAAAAAATACACGTTTTTGCTATGAAGCGTTTTTTAAATGTGCCTTTGCATGGGTCTAACCAGATGATGTACGGTGAAACTGGAAGACACCCACTGTTTATATATGCATATTGTAGATGTATTAAGTATTGGTTTAGATTAATTAAATTACCTGAAGCTAGACTATGTAAACAAACTTATGTTATGTTAAAACAGCAGCTTAATGCAGGAAAAATGAACTGGTTGAGTAATGTGAAAAGGATTTTAACTGAAAATGGATTTGGAATTGTCTGGTTGAATGAGGGTGTAGGGGATGAAAAAAAAATTTTGAAGGAATTTAAGGATAGATTAATATCATGTTTCAAGCAAAATTGGCACTCTTCATTGGAAAGCAACAATTCGTATCATTGGTATTTTTCATTTAAGAGCACTTTAGATCCTGAGAAATATATTTTAACATTGTCAAATAAATGGTACAGAGATACACTAATAAGATTCAGAACAAGAACGCTAGGTTTGTATGCAAATAAGAGGTGGTTTGATACTAAAGATATAAGAAGTATATGCCCTGTTTGTCTGGATAAAAATTCAGTGGAAGATGAAGCTCATTTTGTATTTCAGTGTAAAGCTTATGAAAGCATTAGACAAAAGTGTTCTTTATTTTCCATGCCTATAGCAGCAAGTCAGGACGTAGCAGTTTTTCTTTGCTCAGAAAAAGATAAGACATTAGAACTTTTGGCGAAATTTTTAGCAGAAGCATACAAATTTACAAAAAAATAAGATAGATAAATAATAAGTTATGAAATACTATTATGCACTTGGATATAACGGACTTTGTATGAATCATCTTTTTTCTGATGATGACACTTTTTTTCTTTTCTTTTTTTTTTTGTTTAGATTGTTCGATGGTTCAGAAATTATGTACTTGTTTGTTGTGTGAGTGGATGAATATGTTTGTGTGTGCGTGCGTGTGTGTGTGTGTGTGTGTGTGTGAGTGTGTGTGTGTGTGCGTGCTGCGCGCGCGCACGCTCGCTGCGCGCGCGCACGTGTGTGTGTGTGTGTGTGTGTGTGTCCGCGTGTGGGTGGGTGGGTGTGCGTGCATTTGTGTGTGTGTGTGTGTGTGTGTGCGCGTGTGCGCGCGTGTGCTCACTCTCTAGTCTCCCCCCCCCCCTCTCTGTCTGTATGGTATGCATGCGCGATTATTAAAAATTATGCAAGTTTTAGAAATCCATATTTCAGCTTATCACCTGCTTTACTATCTTTGTGTTTAGCTCTGTATGTGTAATAGTGTGCCTTGCCACACACACACACACACACACACACACACACACACACACAAGGACACACACACACACACACAAAACACACACACACACACACACACACACACACACACACACACACACACACACACACACACACACACACACACACACACACACACACACACACACACACACACACACGCACGCACACACACACGCACACACACACGCGCACACGCACGCACACGCACACACACACACACACTGACCATCTTGCCTGAACATTGTCATCCCAATACTATAACCGAACGTGTGCTTCTTTCATTTATTTAATAGTCAAGAGAGTAATATCCCCAGACCATTTTGCCAGATTGGCTCTATCAGTTGTCTTTTTCGTGTCATGATTTGCCCAATGATTTTTGTCTTTAATTTTCTCTGGCAGTCAAGGGGTTAAATGACTGGAGTAGTTCTCTTGGATATGCCATTTCACATAACTTGAAAGCATATTATGCGCATCCTCTTCAAAATGTATAAGGTCTACATCAAAATATGCACAATGAAGCAGCTTAGAAGTGTGTGTTTGTGTGTGTACGTGCGTGCGTGCGCGCCAGAGAGAGAGATAAAGTGTGTGTGTGTGTGTGTGTGTGTGACAGCGCACGCATACTTGCGTGATCCTCTGTGCTTGCATGGAAAAAATGACATTGACAGAGCCTGAAAACCATGGTGCACGTCTGGTCCCCAACTGACAATGGTGAGCATCACTCACGGAGTGCAGCCAGTCGCACTTTGACCTCACCAGGGCTAAACAGCTTCAGTGCAAACCTCCCACAAGGACCCCACCCAAATCAACTGACAATGGTGAGCATCTCACGGAGTGCAGCCAGTCGCCCTTTGACCTCACCAGGGCTAAACAGCTTCAGTGCAAACCTCCCACAAAGACCCACCCAAACCAACTGACAATGGTGAGCATCACTCAAGGAGTGCAGCCAGTCGCCCTTTGACCTCACCAGGGCTAAACAGCTTCAGTGCAAACCTCCCACAAAGACCCACCCAAACCAACTGACAATGGTGAGCATCACTCACGGAGTGCAGCCAGTCGCCCTTTGACCTCACCAGGGCTAAACAGCTTCAGTGCAAACCTCCCACAAGGACCCACCCAAACCAGTCAGCCTGAAACTCAAACCTTTAGAAATAATTCACTAGCCATCCGGGTGAGTAACTAAAACATTTTACTTGCCCGAGCACATTTTCACAAGCCCAAAGAAAACAACAAAAATCCCTGAACACGCACACACGTGCGCACACACACAGAGGGGAGAGGGAAGGAGAAAGAGAGAAGGGAAAAGAGAGAGAGGAAGAGAAAGAGAAAAAAGAGTGGGAAAGAAAGAAAGGAGAGAATTAAGATAAATCATTTGAGGAGACAGGTGGAGAGAGAAGTGCCGGCATATTGTTATCTTAGTAGACAGCTGATCCTGCTTTGAAAGTTGGTTACATGGAAGTGAGAGATGGTCTGGGGAGACTCAGTGGTAAAAAAACAGCGCCGTGCAGTATTGAAATTTTCAGTCGGCCATCGGGCAAGTGACATGAAATCTACTCGCCCACAGATGTTTCGGGAAAAATGATCAATTGTTGACTGCTGATCCAAAGCAGAACACTAACCTTGCTAATAGTGGTAGGCTGGATCGTAGGGTGAAAAGGGGTTGAAAAATGCAATGAATTTCATGGTTTTGTTATCTTAAATTCCAGGTACGATTCGAATGTGAATAAGGAGGCAGCAGTCAGATAAATGTCACAATTTTGGGACCGAAAGATTTCAAGTAAGGTTCGAACATGCAGAGGAGGCAGCAGGAGGGGGGAGACGAGTCCCCTTCCCAAGCACTCTGCAACAACATTTTCTTGGAAAATAAATGAAAATCAGAAAATACACAAGATGCTGCATTCTCCCATTCTACATCCCTTCAACCGTTTTACTTTGTGTGAGACAATTTCTTTTGGTTCACAAGGAATATCACAGCACCAAAGATCCGACAAAGGGCGAACATTTACAAGTATATTATACTTTTGATCATGGGGGAGACAGAACATGAAATCCCAAATATGGGGATAGAATTCTGTGCAAAATTTGAACATGCAGAGGAGGCAACAGGCGGGGGATGGCGCGCCCCCTTCCCACGCACTCTGCGACAAAATCTGATGGAAAAACAAACTGAAATTGAAAATGAGAAGAAAAAAACATGCCATGTTCTCCCCCAATGTAAACCCTTTCCACTTTTAAATGTATGTCATTACTAGATCTAGAAGAATGCACATATTCCAAGACTGGTTGTCTGATTTCACAGCAGCTGCCCACCTTGAAAGCTCTGTATTCATGATGACAAAATAGAGATGGCCATAGAAAAATGAAGCCTGACAAAGAAAATAGATCAGTTCAAGTTTTACTCCAACTGATCAAATGCATGAATAAGAAAATGCAAATGTACAAAGACTCAAAATAACAAACAAAATGTACACGCACAATAATGTTCCTTTTTCCTTTTAGACCAAAATAAATTGTGTAAACGCATACCAAAAAATGGGCGAGAAAGCAAAAGAATTGTGCAATTTTGGGATGATACAAAATTCTGTGTAAAATTAGAAGGTGCGGGGGGGGGGGGGCGGCTCCCCTTCCCATGCACGGGGGGGGGGGGGGGGGGGGGGGGGGGGGGGGGCAGGAGGGTCCCCTTCCCATGCACTGACTGCAACAAAATCCGTGGAGATGAAGAGGGAAAACAGAAAGCAATACTTGGCATTCCCCACCCACTGTACACATCTATCCTGTCAAAGCAATACTTGGCATTCCCCACCCACTGCACACATCTATCCTGTTAAAGCAATACTTGGCATTCCCCACCCACTGTACACATCTATCCTGTCAAAGCAATACTTGGCATTCCCCACCCACTGTACACATCTATCCTGTCAAAGCAATACCTGGCATTCCCCACCCACTGTACACATCTATCCTGTCAAAGCAATACTTGGCATTCCCCACCCACTGTACACATCTATCCTGTCAAAGCAATACCTGGCATTCCCCACCCACTGTACACATCTATCCTGTCAAAGCAATACTTGGCATTCCCCACCCACTGTACACATCTATCCTGTCAAAGCAATACCTGGCATTCCCCACCCACTGTACACATCTATCCTGTCAAAGCAATACTTGGCATTCCCCACCCACTGTACACATCTATCCTGTCAAAGCAATACTTGGCATTCCCCACCCACTGCACACATCTATCCTGTCAAAGCAATACTTGGCATTCCCCACACACTGTACACATCTATCCTGTCAAAGCAATACTTGGCATTCCCCACCCACTGTACACATCTATCCTGTCAAAGCAATACTTGGCATTCCCCACACACTGTACACATCTATCCTGTCAAAGCAATACTTGGCATTCCCCACCCACTGTACACATCTATCCTGTCAAAGCAATACTTGGCATTCCCCACCCACTGTACACATCTATCCTGTCAAAGCAATACTTGGCATTCCCCACCCACTGCACACATCTATCCTGTCACCTGCTTTTACACCCCCATTGTTCAAGGTGTCAGTCTTCACTGCACACATCTATCCTGTCACCTGCTTTTACACCCCATTGTTCAAGGTGTCAGTCTTCACTGCACACATCTATCCTGTCACCTGCTTTTACACCCCATTGTTCAAGGTGTCAGTCTTCACTGCACACATCTATCCTGTCACCTGCTTTTACACCCCCATTGTTCAAGGTGTCAGTCTTCACTGCACACATCTATCCTGTCACCTGCTTTTACAACCCATTGTTCAAGGTGTCAGTCTTCACTGCACACATCTATCCTGTCACCTGCTTTTACACCCCATTGTTCAAGGTGTCAGTCTTCACTGCACACATCTATCCTGTCACCTGCTTTTACACCCCATTGTTCAAGGTGTCAGTCTTCACTGCACACATCTATCCTGTCACCTGCTTTTACAACCCATTGTTCAAGGTGTCAGTCTTCAAGCTTACATATATGTTTGTCTTAAAACTATAACAATATTTTATTTGTTCAGTTTTCAATTGCAGTCGCATTAAGATTTTGTTTAAACATGTTGAGCTGGTTTCACCCTAGCCAGCATAAAGTACATGGAGCACATTACTGCTCTATAGAAATAATTATATGAGGTTGACGATGATCAAGTTTCACCCTAGCCAGCATAGAGTACATTGAGCACGTTATTGCTCTATAGAAATAATTATGAGGTTGACGATGATCAAGTCAATTAGTGTTGTTTGCAGCCCTGCCAAGAACCAAGATCATATATGATAATGATGATGATTAGTAAGATTTGAGTATATGAAGAAAATAATGAAGAAAATAAAGTACATATGAAGAAAATAAAGTATATATAAAGAAAATAAAGTTTTAAAAAAAGTTCTGCTTCTTAGCACCGGACTTGGGAAAGAAAACTTTAGCATTTCAATTGCATATATGGGTAACTCTCCTGAAAACTGGGTCATTGTGACCTATCCAATTTATTAAACAATAAAAAATCAAATAAAACAATGAGATATCATTCATGTGTGTATTTCAGCTCTAAATAGTTGTAAGAATCATATAAAATGTTTCTTTTAGCTGTGCATGCACCAAAATATGTTTAATAAACAATTTTGTCTTGAAAAATGGGCATTTTGGGTGCTTAGTTTTGTGACATGCCCAACAGTCTTGCATAAAGTTTCTATTTTTTCAGAAACCACAAAATATTCTGCACACATATGCATGCACACTCAAGATGAGTAGTAGTCCTTCCTTTATAGTAACAATTTTGTGGATTTTACCAAAAAGGGTGTTTTAAAATAACATTTTAAATACCAGGTAGCGCTGACAACATGTGGTGTCCTCAAATATAATAAAAAATAATGCAGATTTTCTTTGCCTCAACAATCTCTAAGACCCATTTTTTTCTTATTTAGTTATCAAAAAACATATTGTTGACAATGTATGTGCATGAACAGTAAATATAATTGTTAAATAGATTTTTTACAATTTTTTTTAAATCTTTGGTCATTGTCGTGTCCACAAAATGTGTTGTCAGCGCTACCTACATAATTAAAATTTTCACCTAGGGACTTCTTCTGCCCAAGTCAAAAGTTTACTACTTTCAAACAACTACTAAAGATCATTATTCATACAAAGTTTCAAATGTGTGGGATGTTTTGATTGGTCAAGAGAGCACAAAAACAGTATGGTGTCCACCCCTAAAAGGCCCGTTGTCAGCGCTACCTGGCCACTGAATGGGCCTTCTATGTGTAGAATAGCTTGTTCAGAGTTAAGTTCTTAACCATAAGGCCAAATTTGCCAATACAATACACATTTATTCTTGTAGCAGACATATCTTTCAATTCACAAGAAATTTAATTCATACAATTTTCTTTTAGTGGATGGATGACAATGGCGTCCTCGTTGTTGTCTGTGTTGCCCACAATGTTTTTCTCAAATTTAAATCTTATTCTTTTTTTTCTATCATTGGATACATATAAAAGTCTTCATTTCAAAGTAATCTGTAAGCTAAAAGTGATAAATGCACCGTAAAGTCTGTTTAAGTAGGTAAAATCATGTAATGATAATGGAGGACACCATGTTGTCAGCGCTACCAGTTGGTGTCCCTGTTGTCAGCGCTACCCAGAAATTATTGTTGTTATTAAGCTCTTTATATTTTACTTTTTTTTCTATCATTGAAAACATGTCTTCATTTCAAGGTAATCTGTAAGTTAAAAGTGATAAATGCACCATAAAGTCTGTTTAAGTAGGTAAAATTATGTAATGTAGGACACCATGTTGTCAGCGCTACCAGTTGGCGTCCCTGTTGTCAGCGCTACCCAGAATTTTAGAATTTTTTATTAAGCTCTTTATATTGTAAATTACCGTATCTATGGGTTATTCCTGGTGGTAATGAAACTATTCTAACACATCCGCTATGAAAAATTGTCATTTTGAGTGGTGAGACATTATATAACAACATTTTGATATGAACCATGGTAATGTGCATAGATGACACAAACCAACACTAGTATTTAAACACACTTCTTTTGTATTATTTTGCAAATGAAACCATTTGTAAGTCTTTATTTCAAGAAAGTCTGCCATGTTAAAGTGATAAATGCACCATAAAGTCTATTTAAGTGGGTAAAATTATATAATGGAGGACACCATGTTGTCAGCGCTACCAGATGGTGTCCTGTTGTCAGCGCTACCCAGACATTTTTTTTTTTTAATTTAACACATTTTTTAATTGTCAAATTAATGGAATATCAGAGATAATAATGAAACTATTCTAAGACATTTGAAATAAAATAAATGGCATTTTGAGTGGCACGACATTATATAACAAAAAATAAAACAATCAATTATGGTAAGATCCAAAGACGGTATAAACCAACACCAATATTAAACTTTAAAAAAAAAATGTTTTTAATGAAATCATTCATAACTCTTTATTTCGAGACAATCTGTTATTCTAAAGAGATAAATGCATCATAAAGTTTATTTAAGTTGATGAAATTATGTAACGAAGGACACCGTGTTGTCAGCGCTACCAGCTCTGGACGCATATATATAAAGTCATAAAACCCAGCAACGATAGCCTTGACTGATTTTGTTTTCATGTCATAAGAAAGTTGATTCATAAAGCTACTCTATGTATGCATTTTCTGTTCAATTTGCCCAATTTTATTTTTTGGCTTCTATGTCACATATTGGACCAGTTTTCAGGAGAGAGACCCATATGTCTTCAACGTCATGGTTTACATAGAATGTTCTGGGGAAAATATGACACCGGTTAGGATGGTCAAGTTTGCTTAGCAGGGTCAAACAATAAGAATTATATCATAACATAGCTGTCGGGTTTTGTTCACACTGTCATAAAACTCAGTATGAAACCTGGTCAAAACAAGATTTCTTACCAGCTGCAAGAGGGACAACACGTGAAGCCCGTGATTTTAACACGTGACCTGGTGGGTCTTTAAGACAAGTCTACACGGGATTAAACCATGACTGCACAAGATTCAGGTTCATACGGAAAACTTACAAAACCGAGCAACAATTATTTTACGTGTTTAGGAAGACAACTTAAATAAGACAACAAAATTTTAAAACACACACACACACACACACACACACACACACACACACACACACACCAACAACAATCCAATTAGGTACTGTTCAGACAAATATGCATACAATTATCAAGTATTAATTAGTACTATTACTTGTGAAAGCAAACATTTGACAATCAGTCACACACAAACTTCTTCTCTTCTTCTTTCTTTAATTTTAAACAACCACTATCATCTTTTTGATAGTTCTGTTGTTGTACTAAAGGGAACTTCCATCAGGCAGAAAGACTGCAAGCAAAAATGTAGCCGCCCGGATGGTCGGCCTCAATGTAATGGGGGAAGGTGGGGGGGGGTGGGGGGGGGGGGGGGGGAGAAGGGATGCAAGGTGGGTCCGGAGCACGGGAAGGGTAGGCGGGGTTGTGGAGGGAGGGATTGGGTGTGAATTGGGGAGGGGGGGGGGGGCTGCTTATTTAAATCCGGGACTTGAAGCCTTCCATTGAGGCTGCTGTCACACACACACACACACACACACACACACACACACACACACACTATGTCCTTGTGGCAGCCTATGACCTTTATCAGATGGAACTGACCCCCGTTTTTTCATTGTGGGTTTTTTCCTCCTTGCCTCTCTGCCATGTACTGCCTCTTCTCTTCTGATATACTCTGCAACTTCCAATCTACAGCTCCTCCTTTCTTCCTCCTTGCCTCTCTGCCATGTACTGCCTCTTCTCTTCTGATATACTCTGCAACTTCCAATCTACAGCTACTCCTGTCTTCCTCCTTGCACCTCTGCCATGTACTGCCTCTTCTCTTCTGATATACTCTGCAACTTCCAATCTACAGCTCCTCCTTTCTTCCTCCTTGCCTCTCTGCCATGTACTGCCTCTTCTCTTCTGATATACTCTGCAACTTCCAATCTACAGCTCCTCCTTTCTTCCTCCTTGCACCTCTGCCATGTACTGCCTCTTCTCTTCTGATATACTCTGCAACTTCCAATCTACAGCTCCTCCTTTCTTCCTCCTTGCCTCTCTGCCATGTACTGCCTCTTCTCTTCTGATATACTCTGCAACTTCCAATCTACAGCTACTCCTGTCTTCCTCCTTGCACCTCTGCCATGTACTGCCTCTTCTCTTCTGATATACTCTGCAACTTCCAATCTACAGCTACTCCTTTCTTCCTCCTTGCCTCTCTGCCATGTACTGCCTCTTCTCTTCTGATATACTCTGCAACTTCCAATCTACAGCTACTCCTTTCTTCCTCCTTGCACCTCTGCCATGTACTGCCTCTTCTCTTCTGATATACTCTGCAACTTCCAATCTACAGCTACTCCTTTCTTCCTCCTTGCACCTCTGCCATGTACTGCCTCTTCTCTTCTGATATACTCTGCAACTTCCAATCTACAGCTACTCCTTTCTTCCTCCTTGCCTCTCTGCCATGTACTGCCTCTTCTCTTCTGATATACTCTGCAACTTCCAATCTACAGCTACTCCTTTCTTCCTCCTTGCACCTCTGCCATGTACTGCCTCTTCTCTTCTGATATACTCTGCAACTTCCAATCTACAGCTACTCCTGTCTTCCTCCTTGCACCTCTGCCATGTACTGCCTCTTCTCTTCTGATATACTCTGCAACTTCCAATCTACAGCTACTCCTTTCTTCCTCCTTGCCTCTCTGCCATGTACTGCCTCTTCTCTTCTGATATACTCTGCAACTTCCAATCTACAGCTACTCCTTTCTTCCTCCTTGCACCTCTGCCATGTACTGCCTCTTCTCTTCTGATATACTCTGCAACTTCCAATCTACAGCTACTCCTTTCTTCCTCCTTGCCTCTCTGCCATGTACTGCCTCTTCTCTTCTGATATACTCTGCAACTTCCAATCTACAGCTACTCCTTTCTTCCTCCTTGCACCTCTGCCTCTTCTCTTCTGATATACTCTGCAACTTCCAATCTACAGCTACTCCTGTCTTCCTCCTTGCACCTCTGCCATGTACTGCCTCTTCTCTTCTGATATAGTCTGCAACTTCCAATCTACAGCTACTCCTTTCTTCCTCCTTGTACCTCTGCCTTTCCTTGTATCAACGGAAAAAAGCACAACGTCCCCTGGAAGTGTCTAAGGCAAAGACACCCGCATGATGACGCCTCGGGCCATTAGCTGGCCAGCTCCCATCTTGCTTGGACTGCAAGCAACTTGGAAGCTGGCTTAACCCTTTCACCGCCAATGTTGCATTTTTGCGCCACAATGACTTAACACCCATGTCATTAAAACCCTTGAAATCAGGGTCTGTTATTCAATGATAGTGCGTTCCTAAATTTGTGTAGTAAGGATTGACCCTATTCTAAATATGTCACAGAGAAACACACACACACACACACACACACACACACACACACACACACACACACACACAAGCATACAAACACACACACATACACACACACACACTCCGCAGTGCACAAATTCACACCTTTTCCCCAACTCATCTCCTTCATCATTGACTTCTCTTCTCCCCCCCCCCCCCCCCCCCCCTTCAATATATTCATGACACTGAGTAGAGACACGTTACTTGTAGAAACGGATGAGATCCTAACAACAATGTCACAGGAAGCAAAGCAAAGAGACAAGAGAGACACAGAACTATGAGTGCTGGCATTAGGTCACTCACAACGTAGCAAGGTTGTGGGGAATTCACAGGAAACATTAAGCAAAGAGACAAGAGAGACACAGAACTATGAGTGCTGGCATTAGGTCACTCACAACGTAGCAAGGTTGTGGGGAATTCACAGGAAACATTAAGCAAAGAGACAAGAGAGACACAGAACTGAGTGCTGGCATTAGGTCACTCACAACGTAGCAAGGTTGTGGGGAATTCACAGGAAACATTAAGCAAAGAGACAAGAGAGACACAGAACTATGAGTGCTGGCATTAGGTCACTCACAACGTAGCAAGGTTGTGGGGAATTCACAGGAAACAAAGCAAAGAGACAAGAGAGACACAGAACTATGAGTGCTGGCATTAGGTCACTCACAACGTAGCAAGGTTGTGGGGAATTCACAGGAAACATTAAGCAAAGAGACAAGAGAGACACAGAACTATGAGTGCTGGCATTAGGTCACTCACAACGTAGCAAGGTTGTGGGGAATTCACAGGAAACAAAGCAAAGAGACAAGAGAGACACAGAACTATGAGTGCTGGCATTAGGTCACTCACAACGTAGCAAGGTTGTGGGGAATTCACGTTGTAGCGCTCAGTGATGTACCGAGGACTGACAAATGACAGGACAAAGTAACTGTCCTGAGATTAGAGAAATCAACAGGACAATGTCCTGGCTCTTGCAGAAATCAATAAGACAAAGCATGGCAGTGTTAAAAATTGAATCAGACATTTGTCCTGACAGGGGAGAACACAATTTGACCTTTTCAATGTCAATAGGTCAGTGTGTGATGACCGGGGCCTCGGGACATCACTATTGATGAAACAGAGGAGACAGACAAACACACACAAAGAAACAGACACAGCATCAGTGAAAACAGACACCCAGCAGAAAGGCCCTCCTGCCCACATAGAGGCTGGGGACTAACAAGTGGAACTGGAGGAGAGGCAACACAATGAGCAAATCAAGACAAGGGTTGAACAAGACACACAGCAGAAAAGCCCTCCTGCCCACATAGAGGCTGGGGACTAACAAGTGGAACTGGAGGAGAGGCAACACACTGAGCAAATCAAGGCAAGGGTTGAAAAGCCCTCCTGCCCACATAGAGGCTGGGGACTAACAAGTGGAACTGGAGGAGAGGCAACACACTGAGCAAATCAAGGCAAGGGTTGAACAAGACACACAGCAGAAAAGCCCTCCTGCCCACATAGAGGCTGGGGACTAACAAGTGGAACTGGAGGAGAGGCAACACACTGAGCAAATCAAGGCAAGGGTTGAACAAGACACACAGCAGAAAAGCCCTCCTGGCCACATAGAGGCTGGGGACTAACAAGTGGAATTGGAGGAGAGGCAACACAATGAGCAAATCAAGACAAGGGTTGAACAAGACACACAGCAGAAAAGCCCTCCTGCCCACATAGAGGCTGGGGACTAACAAGTGGAATTGGAGGAGAGGCAACACACTGAGCAAATCAAGGCAAGGGTTCATGGAAAGCCAAATACCTCAAACCCGTTTAGAAACACGGGCGTAATTTCGCCCGGATTTCTCAAAAACGTGCGCGCTTTCACATTTCCTGGCCAATTCCCCGCGCGCACTTTTGCTTGGGTTCTTTAAAAAGTTGAATCAGAAAGTAAACAGAGTAAGTGTTCTTGGTTACCTCAAACACTTTATCGTTCTAAGCAGGGAAATAAAAAGGGAAAGGTTATTCACGCAGTGTTCTGTATAGTAAGTGTCTATAGTATAGTATAGTGTAGTATAGTAGTCTCTGTCTCTCCCATTCTCTCTCTGCCTTTCTCTGTCTCTCTACCTGTCTGTCTTTGTCTCTCTCTCCCTGTCTCTGTCTCGCTGTCTCTCTCTCTCTCACATTGTATCTGTGTGTGTGTGTGTGTGTGTGTCTCTCTCTCTTTCTGTCTCTGTCTCTCTCCCTCTCTCTCTGTTTCTCTCTCTCTCTCTCTCTCTGTCTCTCTCTCTCTCTCTATCTCCGTGTGTGTGTGTGTGTGTGTCTCTCTCTCTCTCTCTCTCTCTCTCTCTCTCTCTCTCTCTCTCTCTCTCTCTCTCTCTCTCTCTCTCTCGCTCTGTGTGTGTGTCTCTCTCTCTCTGTCTCTCTCTGTCTGTGTCTCTCTCTGTCTCTGTCTATCTCACTGTCTCTGTCTATCTCTCTCTCTCTCTCTGTCTCTCTCTCTCTCCCCCTGTCTCTGTCTCTGTCTCTCTCTCTCTCTGTATCTCTTTCTGTTTCTCTCTCTCACTGTCTGTCTCTCTCTGTGTGTCTATCTCTCCCTGTCTCTGTCTCTCTCTCTCTGTATCTCTTTCTGTTTCTCTCTCTCTCTGTCTGTCTCTCTCTCTCTCTCTCTATCTCTGTGTGTGTGTCTCTCTCTCTCTGTCTGTGTGTGTCTCTCTGTATCTCTCTCTCTCCTGTCTCTCTCTCTGTCTCTCTCTCTCTCTCGTTTTCTCTCCCTGTCTCTGTCTCTCTCACTCACTGTCTCTCTCTCTGTGTCTCTGTCTCTCTCTCTGTCTCTGTCTGTCTGTCTCTCTCTCTCTCTCTCTCCCTCTCTCTCTCTCGCGCGCGCGCTCAGTGTCTCTCTCTCTCTCTCACATTGTATCTAGTCTCTGTGTGTGTGTCTCTCTCTCTGTCTCTGTCTCTCTCCCTCCTCAGCGAGATAGACAAAGACACAGAGAGAGAGAGAGAGAGAGAGAGAGAGAGAGGGAGAGACAGCGAGAGAGAGAGAGAGAGAGAGAGAGAGACAGAGAGAGAGAGACACACACACACAGAGCGGGAGAGAGAGACAGTGAGAGGGAGAGGCAGGAGGGTGGACAGAGAGGGAGAGGGAGACAGAGACGGGGAGGGAGAGACAGAGAGAGAGACAAAGAGACAGACAGATAGAGAGGCATAATAATGGCGCGCGAAACAGGCCACCAGCGAAGAGCGATAACCCCGAGGGCGTCAATTAATAAACACTTTCGTTTCAGTAAATTTTCTGATCCAAGTTTTTAGGTTCAAAGCAAAAGTGTGACCCCAATTTAGAATCTGCGTGGCGTCTATGGCTCCACGCGCGCAGAAAATGTTCGACCAATCAGCATCAATATAGGCGAGCAGTTTTGATAAAACGCGCGCGCACTTTTGCTAAAACACGGGCGCATTTTAGAATCGGGTTTAAGGTATTTGGCTTTCCATAAGGGTTGAACAAGACACACAGCAGAAAAGCCCTCCTGCCCACATAGAGGTTGGGGACTAACAAGTGGAACTGGAGGAGAGGCAACACACTGAGCAAATCAAGACAAGGGCTGAACAAGACACACAGCAGAAAAGCCCTCCTGCCCACATAGAGGCTGGGGACTAACAAGTGGAATTGGAGGAGAGGCAACACAATGAGCAAAGCAAGACAAGGGTTGAACAAGACACACAGCAGAAAAGCCCTCCTGCCCACATAGAGGCTGGGGACTAACAAGTGGAATTGGAGGAGAGGCAACACACTGAGCAAATCAAGACAAGGGCTGAACAATACACACAGCAGAAAAGCCCTCCTGCCCACATAGAGGCTGGGGACTAACAAGTGGAACTGGAGGAGAGGCAACACACTGAGCAAACCAAGACAAGGGCTGAACAAGACAGTCACACACACACGCCCGTGGGGATACCGGGGGTCTTTCGTAGAAATAATTCCCCCACCTTCTGGAAGTTCTGTGCTTGTAACTTCCTCTAATCTGTCACTCTCTTTGCCTCTGCCTTTTCCCTTTGCTTAAGTATATCGTCTACTATCTTTCTGACTTATTGGCCCATTCTCCTGCCTTTTTTCTATAAATTCTTATAAAGATTTCTTCAGCTGAAGTCAGACATGCTGGTCCTAACTATTTCTTAGTTAGGCGCATAACGGCAGCATGGTGCATCTACGCTCATATGACAGGAAACTGTCTGAGCGAACGAAGAAGAAGAAGAAACAAAATGCCAAAAGGATGGAAGAGAGACAAGTGTCCAGACATGGAAGAGAATTCCACAGAAAAACAACAATACATTGATTTCAAAAGGATGGAAAAGAGACAGACATTTCACATGGGAGAGAATTCCACAGAAAAACAACAAGACATTGATTTCAAAAGGATGGAAAAGAGACAGACATTTCACATGGGAGAGAATTCCACAGAAAAACAACAAGACATTGATTTCAAAAGGATGGAAAAGAGACAGACATTTCACATGGGAGAGAATTCCACAGAAAAACAAGACATTGATTTCAAAAGGATGGAAAAGAGACAGACATTTCACATGGGAGAGAATTCCACAGAAAAACAACAAGACATTGATTTCAAAAGGATGTAAAAGAGACAAACAGATTTGACTTGGAAGAGAATTCCGCAGAAAAACAACAAGACATTGATTTCAAAAGGATGGAAAAGAGACAGACAGATTTGACTTGGAAGAGAATTCCACAGAAAAACAACAAGACATTGATTTCAAAAGGATGGAAAAGAGACTTGACAGATTTGACATGTAAGAGAATTCCGCAGAAAAGGAGTCACAAAGACGACCGACCTGAATGGGGGACAGGCCTACCTCCCGGATCCATGCCCAGTACAGCTATGCTCGTGCTCACCATTGTCGGCAAGTGTTGACCATCGACAGATGTTGACCATTGGCAGGTGTTGACCATCGGCAGGTGTTGACCACCGGCAGGTGTAGACCATCGGCAGGTGTTGACCATCGGCAGGTGTTGACCATTGACAGGTGTTGACTATCAACATGTGTTGACCATTGGCAGGTGTTGACCATCGGCAGGTGTTGACCATCGACAGGTGTTGACAATTGGCAGGTGTTGACTACCGGCAGGTGTTGACCATTGACAGGTGTTGACTATTGGCAGGTGTTGACCATCGGCAGGTGTTGACCATCGACAGGTGTTGACTGTTGGCAGGTGTTGACCATCGACAGGTGTTGACCATTGGCAGGTGTTGACTGCCAGCAGGTGTTGACCATTGACAGGTGTTGACTATTGGCAGGTGTTGACCATCGGCAGGTGTTGACATGCTTTGAACATCTCTAGGGACTCTGCTGCTCCACTCCAGTACATAAGCTATAGCCTGTAACAAAAGATTAATCCATTGATCAGTATTAAGTTCTGTAGACATTTAATGGAGAGTCTTTCGGATGATATGTCGTTAAACCGAGGTCCCGTATGCCCATGCACTTAGCACACGTGGAGTAGAGGTCGGTGGCAAGGCAAATCCTGTCTTCTGTGCCAATGATGAATACAGCATTTCATGGACTATAAGGCCATACCTTTTCCCACACTGAGTGCCCTGCGCCTTATACTTAATACTTATAGCATGTCATAATTCATATCATATATCACATCATATCATATATCACATCATATATCATATATCATATCACAATGATGAACACAGCATTTCATGGACTATAAGGCCATACTTTCCCCACACTGAGTGCCCTGCGCCTTATAGCATGTCATAATTCATATCATATATCACATCATATCATATATCATATCATATCATATATCACATCACATCATATATCATATCATATCATATATCACATCACAATCATGAACACAGCATTTCATGGACTATAGCAGTATAAGGCCATACTTTCCCCACACTGAGTGCCCTGCGCCTTATAGCATGTCATAATTCATATCATATATCACATCATATCATATCATATATCACATCATATCATATATCACATCATATCATATATCATATCACAATCATGAACACAGCATTTCATGGACTATAAGGCCATACTTTCCCCACAATGAGTGGCCTGCGCCTTATAGCATGTCATAATTCATATCATATATCACATCATATCATATATCACATCACATCATATATATCATATCATATCATATCATATATCACATCATATCATATATCATATCACAATCATGAACACAGCATTTCATGGACTATAAGGCCATACTTTCCCCACACTGAGTGCCCTGCGCCTTATACTTAATACTTATAGCATGTCATAATTCATATCATATATCACATCATATCATATATCATATCATATCATATATCACATCATATCATATATCACATCATATCATATATCATATCACAATCATGAACACAGCATTTCATGGACTATAAGGCCATACTTTCCCCACACTGAGTGCCCTGCGCCTTATAGCATGTCATAATTCATATCATATATCACATCATATCATATATCACATCACATCATATCATATATCATATCACAATCATGAACACAGCATTTCATGGACTATAAGGCCATACTTTCCCCACACTGAGTGGCCTGCGCCTTATAGCATGATGGATGAAAATAAAATAGTAAGAAAGTATAATAAAATCAGAATTTTGTGTAAAATCTGGGGGGTGCGCCTTATAATCAGGCACACCTTAAGTAGTTATCTTCTTCTTTCTTCTTCTGCCAATAATGTCCACCTGCCGTAACCGGCAATTACTGACATGTACTGGGGTTCAAAGAGGTATGCAGCGCGGGAATAACAAAAATGAAAATAAACCCAGACAGATCAGAGGGCGTGCACCCCTGGCTAGTCACAGAGCAGCCTGCTGCACACGGGGGAAAAGAAAATGGAGGGGTGAGGGGGAAGGGTGGTGGTGGAGGGGGAGGAGGGCTAGTGTTATACTATAGTCTGTAAAATATGGTATCTCACTGTATGTGTGTGTGTGTGTGTGTGTGTGTGTGTGTGTGTATGTGTGTGTGTGTGTGACAGTGTGTGTGTGTGTGTGACAGTGTGTGTGTGGGGTGGTGGTGGTGGGTGTGAGACAGTGTGTGTGCGTGTGTGTGTACATGTGTGTCTGTGTGTGTGTGCGTGTGTGTGTGGTGTGTGGTGTGTGTTGTGTGGTGTGTGCGTGAGTGAGTGTTTTTGATTGTGTGTGTGTGTGTTTGTGTGGACAGTGTGTGTGTGAGTGTGTGTGACAGTGTGTGAGTGTGTTTAGTGTGTGTGTGTGTTGTGTGACTGTCAAGTCAAGTCAAGTCAAGTCAAAAAAATCATCTTTATTGAGGGTTAAAGAATAAGCTAACAAAGCTTTTTTTCATCCTCTGTGTGTGTGTGTGTGGTGTGTGTGTGTGTGTGTGTGTGTGTGTGTCTGTGCGCTGCGTTGCGTGTGTGTCACAGTGTGTTCATGAGTTGTCAAAAATCAATGTGCTCTGATTACGACATGAGGGAGTACCCTTACCAGGTGGGTGTCTTCGTTCAAATCCCAGGATAACTGAAGAACAACGACCCCCTCCCACCCTGTCACCCTACCCTACCCATCCCCTCCTACCCACCCCCCAATGAAGCCAATCCAAACCCTCCCTCCACACACACACACACCCGTCCTGTGCCCATCACCTTTTCCCACTGCCCCCTTTCCACTGTTTCCCGTCTTTTAATTTCCTTCCATAAACTCAATGCAGGGTTAACAACAAAGACAGACTATCCAAAATTATTCCGAGCTTTTTTCACCCAACTTTTGTACTTCAACTGGGTAAGGAATATGGGTTAGAATCATAGCAGGGGTCTCCCAATTGTCCCGCAAAACAAGGGGTCCCAGGGACTCCTTCACTTACAACATATAGAGGGTCCTAGAGGCGGGATTGAGGGTCCCAGTGGCATAAGTGAATGCTAACAATATTTTTTTTAGTGCATCCTCTGGGACCCCCTGCATACATTCTTTTAAAAGGTCCTCTAGAATGTCTAGTACTTCATAACCACCCCCAAATGGGGGTCCCTAGGAGCCCTGATCAGTTTAGGGCTATTTTTGTCAGAATCAAAGATTTTTTTATAATTTAAGAAGCATATAACAGCTGCTCGGTACGCACAGCGTTATCGTATGTATGCGAATTTAGCATTTAAACGGCTTAGCTTTTAACGGTCGCCAGTGTTGGTTTCCCATTGCTTGTACGGCATACACTAACGGCGACGCTGAAATAGAGAGGGTTTACTTGTTTTGTTTTTCCTTTAACGATCACTGACCTATTTCAGAAACATGTGCGTTTCCGTTCCCGTAAATCAACTTTCTGTGTCTGTTATCGTAGTATAACATGAAAATAACCTTAAACTGATTCTTAACCCTACCAGTCCCGGTCCCTCTGGTGGAAACATTGATGCTCCTACCAGTTAGAAGTACAAAAGTTTATCAACATTGGGCAAAAAAACGCTCAGAGTAGGATTTTGGATACTGTCGTTGTTGTTAACCCAGGACAGCAGAAGAAGTCATAGTACAGTACCTGGGTATCACAATCGACCGAAGATCTGTCATGGGACACCCAACATCAACAACACCGTAAACAAGGCAAACAAAGACTTTAGTTAGGCTTCACTTCCAACGACGATATTTGAAGATAGGCTCCATCACCGTCACAAGGAAACTGCCTACAAAGCCTTAGTTCGTGTCCCACCCTTAAGTACACCGCTTCTGTCTGGGACCCTCCAGTGGCCTCCACTCAAGCAGTCAAGGACAGGCGACGCTCCGCTAGGCTGGCCACCTTCTTCAAGTTCCACCATGGAGAGGTGGCCATCAACACCCCACACCAGCCAGTCCCCCATCCTCCATCACGACAGATGCGACAGACTCTCTCACTGGCCTACCTACTTCCTGCCTGTAAAACAAATTACAGGATAGAACTCATTCTTTCCAAGGGCTGTGAGTGAGTGGAACTCTCTTCCACCTGAGGCAATATCATCAGCCTCGGTGGAGGTTTCAAATCCCGGATCTGAGCACCCTCCCCTCCCCCCCTTTCCCCCCTGTCCTCACCTTTCCGTTGTCTCAACGGAGTCAACTCTATACCCCCTGTCCAGGCCTCCCCCAAAAATCATGCCCTCGCCCCCTCCCATTCAACCAAACCAGCATTGAGCTGATCATCCGCTGGCAGCAAGTTCTTCAACAGGCTTCATAAAAGATCCTGATTAGTTGGAAACCCCCCACGTCGTAAAGCGTCATTTATCATCAAATTGTCTGATGGAGGATGCTATATATGCGACATATATATATATGCCCACTGCAAGAAGAAGAAGAAGAAGAACCCAATACCGGTCATCTGGGGCGGCTATGATGTTATCTATCAGTTTCTGCCTGACCGAAATGTCCCCACATGTTTTGTAGGCTCTTATATGTAGTAGATAACGACGGAATTAGGTCAAACCGCAGCGATTTGGGCTCCTGTCAAAAATCCCGAACCCCGATTTTGGCCATGTGCCATGTGAGCGAGCGCGTGTGTCGGGTTAAAATTCCTAGCTCGTTAAAATTCCGAGCTCGCTAAGTACTATAAGACTGACTATTTGCGGCATTTTGCGACATTGAGCATGAACGACAAATTTCACTTTTTTCTAGGGTTAGGGATAGGGTTAGGGTTAGGGTTAGGTAAATGGTTCAAGTAACGAAAAAGTGAAAATTTGTGGTTGTCGCAAATATTGAAATTAGTCACTCTCATAGTAGCGAGCTAGGAATTTTTAACGAGCTAGGAATGTTAACCCTACAGCGTGCACATCTGTCGCTCATGCAAAATCTGTCGCTCGCTACTATGAGAGTGTGTATTTGCGACAATAGAGAGCTCACAAATTTCACTTTTTCCGTACTTGAACCATTTACATAACCCTAACCCTAACCCTATCCCTAACCCACGGAAAAAGTGAAATTTGTGGTTCATTGCTCAATGTCGCAAAATGCCGCAAATACAGACTCTCATAGGTAGCGAGCCTGCAGATTTTCACGAGCGACAGATGTGCACGCTACAAGCCAGAGGACCTGACACAACAGATTGATTGAGAAGTGAAACTGAAAGTGAAACTTGAAAGAAGAAATAATTAACGCCCATTCCAAAAACGCACACAGGTCAGGTCAGGTCAGGTCAGGGTCAGGTATTTGGACGACCAGGCCTTGCAGCCTCTCAATGCGTCCTTCCTTTTGGTTAGTTTGGCAATTGCTGTGGCGGTTTTTTAGCATCCATTTTGATGCACTAATCATGGATGTACTTTAACAGGGCAATTTTTGGATCACTGTCTAGGAGGTTTTTGAATTTGTTAGTATCTGAGGCCAGTTTAGTATGTGCAGGGAGGTTGTTCCAATATTGGGTGACTCTGTTAGAAAAAAAAGTTTTTTCTAATGTTAGTTCTGCTGTAACTGGTTAGGATCTTAAGTTCACTATTACGGGTTCTAATTTCGTTAGACAAGTGAAACAAGCCTTTGTTAGTATTGTCAGTGCCTTGAAGAATCTTGTAAAACATTTATCAAATCTCCCCTTAGTCTTCTGTATTTTAAAGATGGCAAGTCTAAATTACTTAGCCTGTCCTCATAATCCAAATTTTTCATGGATTTTATCAGTTTGGTTGCTCTCCTCTGTACCTTCTCAATTGCACTGGACTGTCGTTTAAGAAAGGGATTCCAAATTATATTGCCATACTCAAGATGAGGCCGTATTAAACATTTGTAAAGATTTATGAACACCTCTTTATTTAAGTTTTTAAAACTCCTGATCAAGCCCAGCATCCTACTGGCTTTATTTATCGCTGTTGTGATGTGCCTATCAAATTTGAGTTTTGAATCAAATATAACCCCTAGGTCCTTCTCCTCTGTACAAGTATCTAAAACATGCTTAGATGAGCCATGAGTAATTTCATATGCTTTACTTGGATTATTGACATTGTACCCCGCGTGCATAACCTTGCATTTACATGTTCACAATGACAGAAAGTGAGAAACTGAGAAAGATTCAAAGGTTTTCCGAGTCAGGGGAAATCCCTGCTCCGTTATCTGCTAACCAGAAAAGAAAAATTAATGTCATATTGAAGGAAAAACCAACCTTTATGGTACATGACGATTCAACATTCGCACATGGCGCGCCCCTTGGCAAGCCGTCTTTGTACTCAAATCTCCGACAATAACAACAACGTCCTCAGGAAACTCTTTCTTTCTTCTTCTTTTCCTGTAGGCTAAACCACAGTCACTTCTGACTATTCTGTCGCTGTAACGTTAGGGGAATCTGCGGAAATGCGCACTGAGGTAGGGGACCCGACGGGGTAAAAAGCGCATGGGCGGGTAAGAAGCCCACCCCAAATTATCTCATGAAATAAAGAACATTTCAGTCAAAATTTGCCCATGAGACGAATGCTAGACATTAATGCTCGTCTCATGGGCAAAATGAGACTGAAATTTGCTTCATTTCAAGAGATAATTGGGGTGTGGCTTCTTACCCGCCCATGCGCTTTTTACCCCGTCTTCCCCTACTACTGAGCAGAAGAATCTTCACAGAAGAAGTAAGACAGAAAAGCCTGGCCCAGCCAGCCAGGTTTAGTATCGCTGTCAAATCGGCCCCTAACGTGATTGCCGTGCCAAGCGAGAGAATGACCCAGCCAGCCAGGTCCCGCTAATCGGGCCCCAACGTGATGCCGCGCCATTGGGAAGAAGTGAAAAAAAAAATGAAGAAAAAAAATGAGGTGGGGTTGGTGGTATATGTTGGGATTGTGATTTGGAGACCCAGGACACGAATGGTGCCCAAGGTCCCCGCCTCAACAGCCTGCTCCGGGAGGTTGTTCCATGCCTTGATCTTCTTCTTCTTCTCAGTTCTGTCTTCGAATGTTTCCTGTCAATGAGAGAAGATGCGTCATGCTGCCGTTATGTGTATAATGTAAGAAATAGTTAGGCCCAGCATGTCCGAGTTTTTGAAAGTGTTTCTTGGAAAAACTGCAGGAGAAAGGACCGGTAGCTATTCTAGTCCAAATCAGTGGTGCTGTTTTTCTTATTCTTTTTCTTCCATTAAATATCCATAATCAACAATTTGATTTTTCGATACTGTCATGTGTAGAGGTCTGTTTCGGGGGTATGGGGTGGTGAGTGGGTGGTGTCTGGAAATGATTTGATCGATTTACTGTGTTTGATTCTGCATACTATTTTCTTTTATGCTGTTTTGCATGCTTTCGAGATCTCATAAATGTTGTGTTTTCATGTGATTGAATCGCAGGCGTTGCCACAATTTAATTTCTCAGTCTTGAGACAATAAAGTTCTTTGAAGTTGAAGTTTTAGAAAGTGGTGGGAGTTAGGGGTGGGGACATTGGCTAGCCAAGAAATCCTCCACATCAATGGATTTTTCACTACCGTATGCGGAAACTTTTGGTTTTTGAGTTGGTGGGCATGAAGGGGGGGTGTGGGATGTGGTTGTGTGGCACGCCGTCCTTCAGTAACTATTTTCAATCAAAAAGCCTAAGAAATCCTTCCACCTGTACGGATTTTTCACTTACGCGTCGAACTTCTGTTCCTCAGCGTAATGACCCACAGTATGTAGGTGTATATGGGGCGGGGGTGTGTTGTGAACACTCATCTTTCAGTCCACTTTCAATGACAAAGCCAAGAAAAAATCCTTTCACCAGGATTTCCCACCAACCAATCCCAACCGTCGCAACCTTTGATTGATGCGGGAGGCTGGCGAAGGGGCGGGGGTGCTGATTCTCTCTTGAGGGCCACTAATACAGCATGTTTTCACGGATAAGCAAAGATTGTACGGATCAAACATTGGCCTCACAGCGCATGAAAGTTAAGGGGGGGGGGTGTTTTTTTTTTTTTGTTGTGGTTGTGTTTTTTTTTTTTCGGGTTATTGAGCTTGTGCGACAATTGGGGGGGGTGTGGGTGGCTGTCTCATTTTTACACAAATTTGCAGGGATGAGTCGTGTGTTATGGGCTTCACTATGAGGGATCTACAAACAGCACGTCATATAATTGGCCCGCCCCTACCTAGGCACTCAATCAGAATGTTATCTTGAGTAGTCTGGAGAGCTGAAATTAGTAGTTTTGGTTGCAAAATGTTTAGTTTTATTCATTAAACCATCTTAACAGTTTTCACTGAAAATGAGCAATTAGAGCAGTTTTTTCCATTTTCAAGAGTAGTAGAAGTCCAAATTGAGTAGAATACTATTCGAAAAAAGAGTAGAGTAAAACAGGTCTTTTACACTATTCACGGGGCGCTAACATAGGCATTTTTTTGGGTAACGATCAATTAAATTACCAAAAAGTCGAGTCAATTTTGTACTTTCCAGCCTTCTATAAGGTACGTCTTAGGCTACAGGAGGGTCCTCCTTTCCAACCTTCTATAAGGTACGTCTTAGGCTACAGGGGGGTCCTCCTTTCACACCTTCTATAAGGCCGTCTTAGGCTACAGGGGGGTCCTCCTTTCCAGCCTTCTATAAGGTTACGTCTTAGGCTAACAGGGGGGTCCTCCTTTACCAGGATGCACTACCTAAGAAACGTTTTAGGGTAATGCCACGGTTTTCTTTATCCCGCCTCATAGGACCCTCTATACTGTAAGTTCCTCGAGCCTTCGAGTTACAGCCTGTTAATCTGAATCGTCTAAGGCTAACGAGAGGTGGCTGCTATCCCTCCTTGTCTAACCAGTTTCAATAAGCGATCGTCTCTTAGGACTGCGACACATCAGATTGGGGGGTCCTCCTATCATGTTCCGAGTAACTCAAGATGAGCGAGTAAATAGATGTGCCCATGCTAATTGTGAGAAATGAACAACTGCTAGAGCATAATTACGTCGGCCAGAGTAAAGGTAATTGATTGGCGGTGTTGTGTGTATCTGTGTACAGTGATTATAAATCAAGAATGTATACTGTTTGGACATAATGAGTGTAGCGGCTTTAGTTTCTCAGGAAAGTGATATAATGAGTGCAGACAGCATCCTTCGAGTGCCTACATGGTCCGTGCTGACCTAGGTTACCCCAAAGTTTGACCTTGACATCCATCATTCTGTATATTTCTGAGGTTTGGGCTGATGTAATTTGAGTTTTCTACTGTATTTCATGAACTAGTGAACATAACACGCTTCAAATTGTGTGTGGTGGTGAGATTTGGTCGATCGTAAAGTGGATTATAAAAATTCAGCTGTATTCGTGTACTAGTGAGTACAGTAATCGCATCAAATAGTTGGGCTAGTAGAGAAATATAGTGAGTTAAGAGTGGAAAATCAATACTGGTTTATTGTGAGGGGTGGGGTGGGTGTGGGGCCGATGAGGACAGAGTGCAAGCTCTAGTAGTGTTATGAAGTCAGCTTTATCTCGTGAACTTCTTTGAACAGAATCGGTGTTTCAATTTTTGTGCTAAGTATTATATGCGAGGCTCTGATAAGACCTGGAAAGTGGTGTGTCATATTGGGGGATGGGAGGGGGGGACAGTGATTATTTACTATAACTGCCTAGGTAAATTGCATTGCTCACAATGCGTTCCTATGCCGCTCGGCGTTGCCCTTCATATATTTTCGATTATCTGTATCAAGATATAACTTTTCTCTCGTGCATCTTTATGATAACCGGTGTGTTGTGGCAGAATCATGCTCATGATCTCTGACGGACGAAGATTCAGAATATGATGTGAAGAAGTGGCGGGGCTTTTAGCTTAGTATTCGTTTCTACGGTATACGGTTGATCAATCACCTAGATCATACTAACACCTCTGTTACTCGTTAGCCTTTTCGCTTATAGCGGCAGACATGTCCGTCACCAGCAATGTCTACGCAATTTTATTTACAAGATTGAGTAGCTCTCATCCTCTTTGTTCAATTGCAAGTGATTCATCTCTTCTCGTTGCCCTGCACTACAGCTTGAAGAAGAAATACTTTGCTTCACAAAGAAGGAAATTTATGGCTATTACGCAGTTTCGTTCTATGTCATGTTCAGTAGTTCGTATTTATGTGTAACATTAATTCACGGCTAGAATAGGGCCTTCATGCGGTCTACTGTAATGGCTAAATGATAAGAGTAATGTCTAGCCATATGTACTCTATTGTAGGTAATCGATAGCATCAGTCAGACACGAGTTGATTGATAAGTCTTTTGTACAAACAGACTAGCGGTGATAGCAATGTATCATATATATCAGTCGTAGCTTATGGTAGCTATTTATCGTCCAAATTTGATAAAAACTGCCGTATATAACAGTGTTTCGATCAAGGGGAAAGAACAATATCTGTCAAATTCGGCTGCATCAATGGGTCTTTTTCTTGCCCCGGATGACGGGGGGGGGGGTGTATTTTCGGCCGAAAAGTCAGCAGCGCCTATGTAATTTTGTTAAAAAATAATTTAATTGGTATGTGATTTTGATTGTGGGGTGTATAAGAATATATAGTTTATTATATATCATATAGATATATATCTATATATAGATAATAATATATATATATATATATCCTATATGTTAGTATGCATATATATATCTGGATATATATATATATATACTCTATATATATTACTATATATATAAGTATATATATATATATATATATATATATATAATATCACTGATATTATCTCTATCAATACTAATATATATATATATTAGTATATATATATACGATATATATATATCTGTAATAAATATATATATTATATGATAATATGTGTATAATATCATACATGTTGATGGTATATATATATATGTGTATGTATGTATATGTATGTATGTATGTCTGTAGTATATAATATTACATATACTATAAATATATATATCATCTATATCTATATACTATCTCTACACACTCTGTCTCTGTGTTGTGTGCGGTTTGGTAGTGTGGTCTATGCACTATATCTCTCTATTCCATCTACTCCATATCCATATATATATATCTT
>CM065697.1:3272502-3280002 GCA_017654935.2 Phymorhynchus buccinoides
GACCTGGCTGGCTGGGTCATTCTCTCGCTTGGCACGGCATCACGTTAGGGGCCGATCAGCGGAACCTGGCTGGCTGGGCCAGGCTTTCTGTCTTCTTCTTCTGTGAAGATTCTTCTGCTCAGTAGTAGGGGAAGACGGGGTAAAAAGCGCATGGGCGGGTAAGAAGCCCACCCCAATTATCTCTTGAAATGAAGCAAATTTCAGTCTCATTTTGCCCATGAGACGAGCGTTAATGTCTAGCATTCGTCTTATGGGCAAATTTGACTGAAATGTTCTTTATTTCATGAGATAATTGGGGTGGGCTTCTTACCCGCCCATGCGCTTTTTACCCCGTCTTCCCCTACCTCAGTGCGCATTTCCGCAGATTCCCCTAACGTTACAGCGACAGAATAGTCAGAAGTGACTGTGGTTTGCCTACAGGAAAGAAGAAGAAAGAAAGAAGTTTCCAGGACGTTGTTGTTATTGTCGGAGATTTGAGTACAAAGACGGCTTGCCAAGGGGCGCGCCATGTGCGAATGTTGAATCGTCATGTACCATAAAGGTTGGTTTTTCCTTCAATATGACATTAATTTTTCTTTTCTGGTTAGCAGATAACGGAGCAGGGATTTCCCCTGACTCGGAAAACCTTTGAATCTTTCTCAGTTTCTCACTTTCTGTCATTGTGAACATGTAAATGCAAGGTTATGCACGCGGGGTACAATGTCAATAATCCAAGTAAAGCATATGAAATTACTCATGGCTCATCTAAGCATGTTTTAGATACTTGTACAGAGGAGAAGGACCTAGGGGTTATATTTGATTCAAAACTCAAATTTGATAAGCACATCACAACAGCGATAAATAAAGCCAGTAGGATGCTGGGCTTGATCAGGAGTTTTAAAAACTTAAATAAAGAGGTGTTCATAAATCTTTACAAATGTTTAATACGGCCTCATCTTGAGTATGGCAATATAATTTGGAATCCCTTTCTTAAACGACAGTCCAGTGCAATTGAGAAGGTACAGAGGAGAGCAACCAAACTGATAAAATCCATGAAAAATTTGGATTATGAGGACAGGCTAAGTAAATTAGACTTGCCATCTTTAAAATACAGAAGACTAAGGGGAGATTTGATAAATGTTTACAAGATTCTTCAAGGCACTGACAATACTAACAAAGGCTTGTTTCACTTGTCTAACGAAATTAGAACCCGTAATAGTGAACTTAAGATCCTAACCAGGTACAGCAGAACTAACATTAGAAAAAACTTTTTTTTCTAACAGAGTCACCCAATATTGGAACAACCTCCCTGCACATACTAAACTGGCCTCAGATACTAACAAATTCAAAAACCTCCTAGACAGTGATCCAAAAATTGCCCTGTTAAAGTACATCCATGATTAGTGCATCAAAATGGATGCTAAAAACCGCCACAGCAATTGCCAAACTAACCAAAAGGAAGGACGCATTGAGAGGCTGCAAGGCCTGGTCGTCCAAATACCTGACCTGACCTGACCTGACCTGACCTGTGTGCGTTTTTGGAATGGGCGTTAATTATTTCTTCTTTCAAGTTTCACTTTCAGTTTCACTTCTCAATCATCTGTTGGTAGGGCTTGTAGCGTGCACATCTGTCGCTCGTGAAAATCTGCAGCTCGCTACCTATGAGAGTCTGTATTTGCGGCATTTTGCGACATTGAGCATGAACCACAAATTTCACTTTTTCCGTGGGTTAGGGATAGGGTTAGGGTTAGGGTTAGCTACATGGTTCAAGTACGGAAACAGTGAAATTTGTGAATGTCGCAAATACACACTCTCATAGTAGCGAGCGACAGATTTGCATGAGCGACAGATGTGCACGCTGTAGGGTTAACATTCCTAGCTCGTTAAAATTCCGAGCTCGCTACTATGAGAGTGACTATTTCAATATTTGCGACAACCACAAATTTCACTTTTTCGTTACTTGAACCATTTCCCTAACCCTAACCCTAACCCTATCCCTAACTCTAGAAAAAAAGTGAAATTTGTCGTTCATGCTCAATGTCGCAAAATGCCGCAAATAGTCAGTCTTATAGTATAGCGAGCTCGGAATTTTAACGAGCTAGGAATTTTAACCCGACACACGCGACATGGCACATGGCCAAAATCGGGGTTCGGGATTTTGACAGGAAAAATCGCTGCGGTTTGACCTAATTCCGTCGTTTCTACTGTAAGAGCCTACAAAACATGGGGACTTCGGTCAGGCAGAAACTGTAGATAACATCATAGCCGCCCAGATGACCGGTATTGGGTTCTTCTTCTTCTTCTTCTTGCAGTGGCATATATTATATATATATATAGCATCCTCCATCAACAATTTGATGATAATGACGCTTACGACGTGGGGGGTTTCCAACTAATCAGGATCTTGTATGAAGCCATTGAAGAACTTGCTGCCCGGATGATCAGCTCAATGCTGGGTTGAATGGGAGGGGGCGAGGGCATGATTTTTGGGGGAGGCCTGGACAGGGGGTATAGAGTTGACTCCGTTGAGACAACGGAAAGGTGAGGACAGGGGGGAAGGGGGGGGAGGGGAGGGTGCTCAGATCCGGGATTTGAACCTCCACCAAGGCTGATGATATTGCCTCAGGTGGAAGAGAGTTCCACTCACTCACAGCCCTTGGAAAGAATGAGTTCTTCCTGTAATTTGTTTTACAGGCAGGAAGTAGGTAGGCCAGTGAGAGAGTCTGTCGCATCTGTCGTGATGGAGGATGGGGGACTGGCTGGTGTGGGGTGTTGATGGCCACCTCTCCAGGGTGGAACTTGAAGAAGGTGGCCAGCCTAGCGGAGCGTCGCCTGTCCTTGACTGCTTGAGTGGAGGCCACTGGAGGGTCCCAGACAGAAGCGGTGTACTTAAGGGTGGGACGAACTAAGGCTTTGTAGGCAGTTTCCTTGACGGAGATGGAGCCTATCTTCAAATTTCGTTGGAGGAAGCCTAAAGTCTTGTTTGCCTTGTTTACGGTGTTGTTGATGTGGGTGTTCCATGACAGATCTTGGGAGATTGTGACACCCAGGTACTTGACTTCTTCTGCTGTCCTGGGTTAACAACAACGACAGTATCCAAAATTATTCTGGGTGTTTTTCGCCCAACCTTTGTACTTCAGCTGGTAAGGGATAGGGTTAGAACCAGTCTAATGTTATTTTCATGACACAGAAAGTTTGAAACATGAAAATAGTCAGCAAGGAAAAACCAACGTAAACCCTCTCTATTCAGCGTCGCCGTTGGTGTTGCCATACAGCATGGGGAAAATGGCGACCGTTAAATGCTAAGTTCGCATACATACGATAACGCTCCGAGCAGCTGTTTATGTTCTTAAATTATAAAAAAATCTTTGATTCTGACAAAAATAGCCCTAAACTGATCAGGGCTCCTAGGGACCCCCATTTGGGGGTCTATGAAGTACTAGAATTCTAGAGGACCTTTTAAAAGAATGTGCAGGGGGTCCCAGGGATGCACTAAAAAAATATTGTTAGCATTCACTATGCCACTGGGACCCTCAATCCCGCCTCTAGAACCCTCTATACTGTAAATGAAGGAGTCCCTGGGACCCCTTGTTTTGCGGGACAATTGGGAGCCCTGCTGATTCTAACCCTATTCCTTACCCAATGAAGTACAAAAGTTGGGTGAAAAACTCTGAATAATTTTGGATACTGTCTTTGTTGTTAACCCTGCATTGATATGGAAGGAAATTAAAAGGGGAAACAGTGGAAAGGGGGCAGTGGGAAAAGGTGATGGGCACAGGACGGGTGTGTGTGTGTGTGGAGGGAGGGTTTGGATTGGCTTCATTGGGGGGTGGGTAGGAGGGGATGGGTAGGGTAGGGTGAAGGGTGGGAGGGGGTCGTTGTTTCTTAGATCTGGGATTTGAACGAAGCCCCCCACTGGTACTGGTAGCTCATGATCAGAGCACATTGTTGACACTCATGAACACACTGTGCACACACGCGCGCACAGACACACACACACACACACACACACACACACACACACACACACACACACACAGAGGATGAAAAAAAGCTTTGTTAGCTTATTCTTTAACCCTCAATGAAGATGATTTTGACTTGACTTGACTTGACTTGACAGTCACACAAACACACACACACACTAAACACACTCACACACTGTCACACACACTCACACACACACTGTCACACAAACACACACACACACAATCTCTCTCTCACACACACACACACACACACACACACACACACACACACACACACACACACAGACACACACACACACACGCACACACACTGTCTCACACCCACACCCACCCACACACACACACACACACACACACACACACTGTCACACACACACACACACACATATACACACACACACACACACACACACACATACAGTGAGATACCATATTTTACAGACTATAGTATAACACTAGCCCTCCTCCCCCTCCACCACCACCCTTCCCCCTCACCCCTCCATTTTCTTTTCCCCCGTGTGCAGCAGGCTGCTCTGTGACTAGCCAGGGGTGCACGCCCTCTGATCTGTCTGGGTTTATTTTCATTTTTGTTATTCCCGCGCTGCATACCTCTTTGAACCCCAGTACATGTCAGTAATTGCCGGTTACGGCAGGTGGACATTATTGGCAGAAGAAGAAGAAGAAGATAACTACTTAAGGTGTGCCTGATTATAAGGCGCACCCCCCAGATTTTACACAAAATTCTGATTTTATTATACTTTCTTACTATTTTATTTTCATCCATCATGCTATAAGGCGCAGGCCACTCAGTGTGGGGAAAGTATGGCCTTATAGTCCATGAAATGCTGTGTTCATGATTGTGATATGATATATGATATGATGTGATATATGATATGATATGATATGATGTGATATATGATATGAATTATGACATGCTATAAGGCGCAGGGCACTCAGTGTGGGGAAAGTATGGCCTTATAGTCCATGAAATGCTGTGTTCATGATTGTGATATGATATATGATATGATGTGATATATGATATGATGTGATATATGATATGATATGATATATGATATGATGTGATATATGATATGAATTATGACATGCTATAAGTATTAAGTATAAGGCGCAGGGCACTCAGTGTGGGGAAAGTATGGCCTTATAGTCCATGAAATGCTGTGTTCATGATTGTGATATGATATATGATATGATGTGATATATGATATGATGTGATATATGATATGATGTGATATATGATATGATGTGATATATGATATGAATTATGACATGCTATAAGGCGCAGGCCACTCATTGTGGGGAAAGTATGGCCTTATAGTCCATGAAATGCTGTGTTCATGATTGTGATATGATATATGATATGATGTGATATATGATATGATGTGATATATGATATGATATGATGTGATATATGATATGAATTATGACATGCTATAAGGCGCAGGGCACTCAGTGTGGGGAAAGTATGGCCTTATACTGCTATAGTCCATGAAATGCTGTGTTCATGATTGTGATGTGATATATGATATGATATGATATATGATGTGATGTGATATATGATATGATATGATATATGATATGATGTGATATATGATATGAATTATGACATGCTATAAGGCGCAGGGCACTCAGTGTGGGGAAAGTATGGCCTTATAGTCCATGAAATGCTGTGTTCATCATTGTGATATGATATATGATATATGATGTGATATATGATATGATGTGATATATGATATGAATTATCATGCTATAAGGCGCAGGGCACTCAGTGTGGGAAAAGGTATGGCCTTATAGTCCATGAAATGCTGTATTCATCATTGGCACAGAAGACAGGATTTGCCTTGCCACCGACCTCTACTCCACGTGTGCTAAGTGCATGGGCATACGGGACCTCGGTTTAACGACATATCATCCGAAAGACTCTCCATTAAATGTCTACAGAACTTAATACTGATCAATGGATTAATCTTTTGTTACAGGCTATAGCTTATGTACTGGAGTGGAGCAGCAGAGTCCCTAGAGATGTTCAAAGCATGTCAACACCTGCCGATGGTCAACACCTGCCAATAGTCAACACCTGTCAATGGTCAACACCTGCCAATAGTCAACACCTGCCAATGGTCAACACCTGTCGATGGTCAACACCTGCCAACAGTCAACACCTGTCGATGGTCAACACCTGCCGATGGTCAACACCTGCCAATAGTCAACACCTGTCAATGGTCAACACCTGCCGGTAGTCAACACCTGCCAATTGTCAACACCTGTCGATGGTCAACACCTGCCGATGGTCAACACCTGCCAATGGTCAACACATGTTGATAGTCAACACCTGTCAATGGTCAACACCTGCCGATGGTCAACACCTGCCGATGGTCTACACCTGCCGGTGGTCAACACCTGCCGATGGTCAACACCTGCCAATGGTCAACATCTGTCGATGGTCAACACTTGCCGACAATGGTGAGCACGAGCATAGCTGTACTGGGCATGGATCCGGGAGGTAGGCCTGTCCCCCATTCAGGTCGGTCGTCTTTGTGACTCCTTTTCTGCGGAATTCTCTTACATGTCAAATCTGTCAAGTCTCTTTTCCATCCTTTTGAAATCAATGTCTTGTTGTTTTTCTGTGGAATTCTCTTCCAAGTCAAATCTGTCTGTCTCTTTTCCATCCTTTTGAAATCAATGTCTTGTTGTTTTTCTGCGGAATTCTCTTCCAAGTCAAATCTGTTTGTCTCTTTTACATCCTTTTGAAATCAATGTCTTGTTGTTTTTCTGTGGAATTCTCTCCCATGTGAAATGTCTGTCTCTTTTCCATCCTTTTGAAATCAATGTCTTGTTTTTCTGTGGAATTCTCTCCCATGTGAAATGTCTGTCTCTTTTCCATCCTTTTGAAATCAATGTCTTGTTGTTTTTCTGTGGAATTCTCTTCCAAGTCAAATCTGTCTGTCTCTTTTCCATCCTTTTGAAATCAATGTCTTGTTGTTTTTCTGTGGAATTCTCTCCCATGTGAAATGTCTGTCTCTTTTCCATCCTTTTGAAATCAATGTATTGTTGTTTTTCTGTGGAATTCTCTTCCATGTCTGGACACTTGTCTCTCTTCCATCCTTTTGGCATTTTGTTTCTTCTTCTTCTTCGTTCGCTCAGACAGTTTCCTGTCATATGAGCGTAGATGATTTATCATGCTGCCGTTATGCGCCTAACTAAGAAATAGTTAGGCCCAGCATGTCCGACTTCGGCTGAAGAAATCTTTATAAGAATTTATAGAAAAAAGGCAGGAGAATGGGCCCAATAAGTCAGAAAGAGAGTAGTAGATGATAACTTAAAGCAAAGGGAAAAGGCAGAGTCAAAGAGAGTGACAGATTAGAGGAAGTTACAAGCACAGAACTTCCAGAAGGTGGGGGAACTATTTCTACGAAAGACCCCCGGTATCCCCACGGGCGTGTGTGTGTGACTGTGTCTTGTTCAGCCCTTGTCTTGGTTTGCTCAGTGTGTTGCCTCTCCTCCAGTTCCACTTGTT
>CM065697.1:3285002-3290002 GCA_017654935.2 Phymorhynchus buccinoides
AGCTGTAGATTGGAAGTTGCAGAGTATATCAGAAGAGAAGAGGCAGTACATGGCAGAGGTGCAAGGAGGAAGAAAGGAGGAGCTGTAGATTGGAAGTTGCAGAGTATATCAGAAGAGAAGAGGCAGTACATGGCAGAGAGGCAAGGAGGAAGAAAGGAGGAGCTGTAGATTGGAAGTTGCAGAGTATATCAGAAGAGAAGAGGCAGTACATGGCAGAGGTGCAAGGAGGAAGACAGGAGTAGCTGTAGATTGGAAGTTGCAGAGTATATCAGAAGAGAAGAGGCAGTACATGGCAGAGAGGCAAGGAGGAAGAAAGGAGGAGCTGTAGATTGGAAGTTGCAGAGTATATCAGAAGAGAAGAGGCAGTACATGGCAGAGGTGCAAGGAGGAAGAAAGGAGTAGCTGTAGATTGGAAGTTGCAGAGTATATCAGAAGAGAAGAGGCAGTACATGGCAGAGAGGCAAGGAGGAAGAAAGGAGGAGCTGTAGATTGGAAGTTGCAGAGTATATCAGAAGAGAAGAGGCAGTACATGGCAGAGGTGCAAGGAGGAAGACAGGAGTAGCTGTAGATTGGAAGTTGCAGAGTATATCAGAAGAGAAGAGGCAGTACATGGCAGAGAGGCAAGGAGGAAGAAAGGAGGAGCTGTAGATTGGAAGTTGCAGAGTATATCAGAAGAGAAGAGGCAGTACATGGCAGAGAGGCAAGGAGGAAAAAACCCACAATGAAAAAACGGGGGTCAGTTCCATCTGATAAAGGTCATAGGCTGCCACAAGGACATAGTGTGTGTGTGTGTGTGTGTGTGTGTGTGTGTGTGTGTGTGACAGCAGCCTCAATGGAAGGCTTCAAGTCCCGGATTTAAATAAGCAGTCCCCCCCCCCCCCTCCCCAATTCACACCCAATCCCTCCCTCCACAACCCCGCCTACCCTTCCCGTGCTCCGGACCCACCTTGCATCCCTTCTCCCCCCCCCCCCCCCCCCCCCCCCACCCCCCCCCCACCCCCCCCACTTCCCCCATTACATTGAGGCCGACCATCCGGGCGGCTACATTTTTGCTTGCAGTCTTTCTGCCTGATGGAAGTTCCCTTTAGTACAACAACAGAACTATCAAAAAGATGATAGTGGTTGTTTAAAATTAAAGAAAGAAGAAGAGAAGAAGTTTGTGTGTGACTGATTGTCAAATGTTTGCTTTCACAAGTAATAGTACTAATTAATACTTGATAATTGTATGCATATTTGTCTGAACAGTACCTAATTGGATTGTTGTTGGTGTGTGTGTGTGTGTGTGTGTGTGTGTGTGTGTGTGTGTGTGTGTTTTAAAATTTTGTTGTCTTATTTAAGTTGTCTTCCTAAACACGTAAAATAATTGTTGCTCGGTTTTGTAAGTTTTCCGTATGAACCTGAATCTTGTGCAGTCATGGTTTAATCCCGTGTAGACTTGTCTTAAAGACCCACCAGGTCACGTGTTAAAATCACGGGCTTCACGTGTTGTCCCTCTTGCAGCTGGTAAGAAATCTTGTTTTGACCAGGTTTCATACTGAGTTTTATGACAGTGTGAACAAAACCCGACAGCTATGTTATGATATAATTCTTATTGTTTGACCCTGCTAAGCAAACTTGACCATCCTAACCGGTGTCATATTTTCCCCAGAACATTCTATGTAAACCATGACGTTGAAGACATATATGCAATTGAAATGCTAAAGTTTTCTTTCCCAAGTCCGGTGCTAAGAAGCAGAACTTTTTTTAAAACTTTATTTTCTTTATATATACTTTATTTTCTTCATATGTACTTTATTTTCTTCATTATTTTCTTCATATACTCAAATCTTACTAATCATCATCATTATCATATATGATCTTGGTTCTTGGCAGGGCTGCAAACAACACTAATTGACTTGATCATCGTCAACCTCATAATTATTTCTATAGAGCAGTAATGTGCTCCATGTACTTTATGCTGGCTAGGGTGAACCTTGATCATCGTCAACCTCATATAATTATTTCTATAGAGCAATAACGTGCTCAATGTACTCTATGCTGGCTAGGGTGAAACTTGATCATCGTCAACCTCATATAATTATTTCTATAGAGCAGTAATGTGCTCCATGTACTTTATGCTGGCTAGGGTGAAACCAGCTCAACATGTTTAAACAAAATCTTAATGCGACTGCAATTGAAAACTGAACAAATAAAATATTGTTATAGTTTTAAGACAAACATATATGTAAGCATGAAGACTGACACCTTGAACAATGGGTTGTAAAAGCAGGTGACAGGATAGATGTGTGCAGTGAAGACTGACACCTTGAACAATGGGGTGTAAAAGCAGGTGACAGGATAGATGTGTGCAGTGAAGACTGACACCTTGAACAATGGGTTGTAAAAGCAGGTGACAGGATAGATGTGTGCAGTGAAGACTGACACCTTGAACAATGGGTTGTAAAAGCAGGTGACAGGATAGATGTGTGCAGTGAAGACTGACACCTTGAACAATGGGGGTGTAAAAGCAGGTGACAGGATAGATGTGTGCAGTGAAGACTGACACCTTGAACAATGGGGTGTAAAAGCAGGTGACAGGATAGATGTGTGCAGTGAAGACTGACACCTTGAACAATGGGGTGTAAAAGCAGGTGACAGGATAGATGTGTGCAGTGAAGACTGACACCTTGAACAATGGGGGTGTAAAAGCAGGTGACAGGATAGATGTGTGCAGTGGGTGGGGAATGCCAAGTATTGCTTTGACAGGATAGATGTGTACAGTGGGTGGGGAATGCCAAGTATTGCTTTGACAGGATAGATGTGTACAGTGGGTGGGGAATGCCAAGTATTGCTTTGACAGGATAGATGTGTACAGTGTGTGGGGAATGCCAAGTATTGCTTTGACAGGATAGATGTGTACAGTGGGTGGGGAATGCCAAGTATTGCTTTGACAGGATAGATGTGTACAGTGTGTGGGGAATGCCAAGTATTGCTTTGACAGGATAGATGTGTGCAGTGGGTGGGGAATGCCAAGTATTGCTTTGACAGGATAGATGTGTACAGTGTGTGGGGAATGCCAAGTATTGCTTTGACAGGATAGATGTGTACAGTGGGTGGGGAATGCCAAGTATTGCTTTGACAGGATAGATGTGTGCAGTGGGTGGGGAATGCCAAGTATTGCTTTGACAGGATAGATGTGTACAGTGGGTGGGGAATGCCAGGTATTGCTTTGACAGGATAGATGTGTACAGTGGGTGGGGAATGCCAAGTATTGCTTTGACAGGATAGATGTGTACAGTGGGTGGGGAATGCCAAGTATTGCTTTGACAGGATAGATGTGTACAGTGGGTGGGGAATGCCAAGTACTGCTTTGACAGGATAGATGTGTACAGTGGGTGGGGAATGCCAAGTATTGCTTTAACAGGATAGATGTGTGCAGTGGGTGGGGAATGCCAAGTATTGCTTTGACAGGATAGATGTGTACAGTGGGTGGGGAATGCCAAGTATTGCTTTCTGTTTTCCCTCTTCATCTCCACGGATTTTGTTGCAGTCAGTGCATGGGAAGGGGACCCTCCTCCCCCCCCCCCCCCCCCCCCCCCCCCCCCCCCCCCCCCCCCCCCCCCCCCCCCCCCCCCCCCCCCCGTGCATGGGAAGGGGAGCCGCCCCCCCCCCCCCGCACCTTCTAATTTTACACAGAATTTTTTATCATCCCAAAATTGCACAATTCTTTTGCTTTCTCGCCCATTTTTTGGTATGCGTTTACACAATTTATTTTGGTCTAAAAGGAAAAAGGAACATTATTGTGCGTGTACATTTTGTTTGTTATTTTGAGTCTTTGTACATTTGCATTTTCTTATTCATGCATTTGATCAGTTGGAGTAAAACTTGAACTGATCTATTTTCTTTGTCAGGCTTCATTTTTCTATGGCCATCTCTATTTTGTCATCATGAATACAGAGCTTTCAAGGTGGGCAGCTGCTGTGAAATCAGACAACCAGTCTTGGAATATGTGCATTCTTCTAGATCTAGTAATGACATACATTTAAAAGTGGAAAGGGTTTACATTGGGGGAGAACATGGCATGTTTTTTTCTTCTCATTTTCAATTTCAGTTTGTTTTTCCATCAGATTTTGTCGCAGAGTGCGTGGGAAGGGGGCGCGCCATCCCCCGCCTGTTGCCTCCTCTGCATGTTCAAATTTTGCACAGAATTCTATCCCCATATTTGGGATTTCATGTTCTGTCTCCCCCATGATCAAAAGTATAATATACTTGTAAATGTTCGCCCTTTGTCGGATCTTTGGTGCTGTGATATTCCTTGTGAACCAAAAGAAATTGTCTCACACAAAGTAAAACGGTTGAAGGGATGTAGAATGGGAGAATGCAGCATCTTGTGTATTTTCTGATTTTCATTTATTTTCCAAGAAAATGTTGTTGCAGAGTGCTTGGGAAGGGGACTCGTCTCCCCCCTCCTGCTGCCTCCTCTGCATGTTCGAACCTTACTTGAAATCTTTCGGTCCCAAAATTGTGACATTTATCTGACTGCTGCCTCCTTATTCACATTCGAATCGTACCTGGAATTTAAGATAACAAAACCATGAAATTCATTGCATTTTTCAACCCCTTTTCACCCTACGATCCAGCCTACCACTATTAGCAAGGTTAGTGTTCTGCTTTGGATCAGCAGTCAACAATTGATCATTTTTCCCGAAACATCTGTGGGCGAGTAGATTTCATGTCACTAGCCCGATGGGCGACTGAAAATTTCAATACTGCACGGCGCTGTTTTTTTACCACTGAGTCTCCCCAGACCATCTCTCACTTCCATGTAACCAACTATCAAAGCAAGATCAGCTGTCTACTAAGATAACAATATGCCGGCACTTCTCTCTCCACCTGTCTCCTCAAATGATTTATCTTAATTCTCTCCTTTCTTTCTTTCCCACTCTTTTTTTCTCTTTCTCTTCCTCTCTCTCTTTTCCCTTCTCTCTTTCTCCTTCCCTCTCCCCTCTGTGTGTGTGCGC
>CM065697.1:3292502-3297502 GCA_017654935.2 Phymorhynchus buccinoides
TGCAAAGGCACATTTAAAAAACGCTTCATAGCAAAAACATGTATTTTTTCCATACATTCATTCTGATACAAACCCCATATTTCAGACGCATACAATAACAATGTCACTACCTGAGAATCAAAGAGCTTCCAAAACAAAAATAAATCAATTGAACGCAGTTTTTTCAGTTTTAGCTTTTTGACTTGTTTCCATCCATCCTACCTTCAGACTAAGTTTGGTTGTAAAAAACATCCCTAAATACTTATAAGAATTTGTCACTTTGACTTCTGAGTCTCCGTACCACCATTTCTCCCTTACAGATAAAAAGCCTCCCTTTCTGAATACCATTATGTTCGTTTTATCCATATTAACAACCAGGTTAAGCCTATCTGCCTCTTCTTTCAATGCATTTAACTGTGTCTGAAGCCCCACAGGTGTATCTGATAATAAAATAATATCATCCGCAAACAACAAAAGAAATATTTCTACAGCACCTGCAATGATTTGCACACCATGGCGACCTTTTTTTGACAATTCCACCGCTAGTTCGTTGATAAAAAATGAAAACAAAAGAGGACTCAAAAGGCACCCTTGCTTAACGCCACGCGGGCACTCAAAGAAATCTGAGTACACTGATTTATCTCTTACACAAGCCCATACTGAATTATAAATACTTTTTAGTGCATAATACAGTTTCCCATTAATTCCATCTTTTTGTAAAACACTCCATAAAATATTTCTATTAATTGAATCAAACGCTTTACGAAAATCTACAAACGCAACATAAAATTTTGATTTTTTTAACAAATATTTTTCAACTAGTGCATATAACGTAAAAATATGATCTAATGTGCTGTAATCTGCTCTAAACCCCGCCTGTTCTTCAATAATTTTCCCTTCCCTATAAGCCCATTGTGAAAGCCTTTTATTCAGAATATGTGTGTACACCTTACTTATTATGCTTGTTAGTGCCACACCCCTGTAATTGTCAACATTATTTTTATCACCCTTCTTGTAAATAGGAACAATGATAGATTTCGACCAGTCAATGGGGAAAATTCCCTGCTCAAATAGAGTATTGAATAACAGAACTAAGAAATTCATCACTAACTCGTTTCCATTTTTTAACATTTCACTAATTATTTTATCCAAACCGGCACTTTTTCCATTTTTTAAATGATTTATGCCATCCACTATTTCCTGTGCACACCCTTGGCCAGTTTGACCCACTGCTCTTGCAGCATGTTCTGTTATGGTTGTTTGATGTACCAGTACACACCCTTGGCCAGTTTGACCCACTCCTCTTGCAGCATGTTCTGTTCTGGTTGTTTGATGTACCAGTACACACACTTGGCCAGTTTGACCCACTCCTCTTGCAGCATGTTCTGTTCTGGTTGTTTGATGTACCAGTACACACACTTGCTCTCTGAGTCTGGCTTACAAGAAAATTCCAATATGACATCGTCTGACTCGCAGAGCAAGAGATCCGTGTCAGCCGATTTGTGCAGCACGCATGTTCTGAATTCTCTGTTTCTCTCGTAGCCGTCTGTGAACCGATCGATCTGTCAGACTGGAAACATACGTTTTCACAACTGATGCATTAAAGCCTGCGACTACTGCAGGCCTTTCAATGGTGGGTTGAATGTCAATGTCACTTTGCTGGAGATCTATGTGAGAGTTACGTTACACTCAACAGACTGAACACTGCCTTGATCTACCTCTAACACACCAGCCTCCTCGTCGTTCGATGCACCGTGTGTGTTGTCAGTGTGTACTGGCTCAGCTTGTTCATCGTCACATTCTTGTACTTCAGGCGCGAATAATTCGTGTTCAACATCAGAATTCTCGCTACAGTCACCAACCTGTTCGAGTCGTTTCTTCTGATACAGCTCTGTTCGTTTCTGGTCTCTTCGAATCGCACTCGGAGCCTTCTTTCGATATTGGACATGTGTACGACGATTCAGCACGGGATCGGCCATTGTTGTTGGCGGTGTGTTGAGCACTGGTTTCAGTCGCAAAACGACGACGGTCTGGGTCCCCTCGCCTGAACATATCTTCCAGCTTGAAACCTCGTTAGTGGTCAGTAGGGCGTTGAGGGCTGTCTCTACAGCAATTGGAATGCCAATTACTTTCATATTGATGGTAAAATTGGTTGAAATTTACCACACAACTTTTAGTATGCGCCCTATTGATTCGCGTCTTCTCACCGGAATCGAGAGAGAGTGAGAGAGAGAGAGAGAGAGAGGGAGAGAAAGAGTGAGAGAGAGAGAGAGAGAGAGAGAGAGAGAGAATTGAATTAAATTGAATTGAATGAATTTTATTTATAGAGGGTAATAGAATAAGCAATAACATGCTTTTTTTTTACATCCAGCCCTCTGGAAAAAAAAAACAACCACAAATAAAAAAGTTGAAATGGAAAAGGAAAATGAGCACAGACAATAATATAAGAATGCAAAATACAACCCTATATAGTAGAACAACAATAACATAATCAAACCTAATATTATTAACTATACTCATTTTGAACGTGCATAAATTAAGAGTAGGCCTAGGCACATACTCACGGAGAACAAAACCAAAATAATCCTACGTACTTTTCATACTCATCTTTAACATGCACAAATTTAGAAGCGCACAAACACATATTAAAACCAATCCTAATCATACTTTACATACTCATCTTAAAAATGTACTTATTTGAATGAACAATCATGCATGTAATAAAATCAAACCTAGCTCTACTTTACCTACTCATCTTAATTAACATGCACAATTTTAAGTGTAAATATGTGTACACATAACAAAATCAAACATATTCCTATATTACATTATTCATACTTAACATGCACAAATTAAGAAGTAAATACACACACGTGACAAAAGCAACCCTATTCATGTTTTTATAATGTGTATGCACATATTAAAAACTAAGCACATACAATAACAAAATTAAGCCTAAACCTACTTTACATACTCAGACCTGTTTACCCTTGTAATGAAAAACCCGGAATTTGCCACCAAAAAACCCGGAATTTGAGAACAAAAACCGGAATTCACATGATCTGTACACGACTCGCGATAAAGCGGTTTCTTGTTCTTCTCCTTTCCGCGAACATCGGCGTCGATTTTCAATATTGTGATGATTTCTTGGCTCAATTTTGCCAGAAAAGTTTTATTAGTAAATTCAGTCACTAATTCTTAGTCAATTTTAGTATAAAACAAGCTGGAAAAAGCAAAATACCTGGAAATGTCCACGATGGGACAGAGAAAAATCACTCGGCCGCGGACCGGCGGATGCCAAGTTGCAACTCGGCGCCATCGCGATCAATTTTGACTTCATTTTCCGTTGAAAACTTCAAAATTCTCACATCATCGTATTTTCCAGTGATAATATAATCTAAATTGACTCATTTCAAGCCCTAATTACAATCTCTACCATTACAAAACTGCCTGGAAAGCTCTTCGAATCGACAGTAAAAGTCTGGCCGCCATTTGCTCAGTCCCGAAATAGATCGACCAAAATAAAAACATTATTTCACCCCTTTAACCAATGAAAATGCAGCATTTAATGCATGTGACGTCAATCACAACCCCTTTTCTGATGACGTAGCGTGTTAGGTACACGTTTCGGTCAACCCTTGCGTCTTTTCCTACGAACGGAAACAAATAATAGACGGTTTTTCGAAATCCCGGAATTTTCAGCGTTCACCCGGAATTTACTATTTTACCCGGAATTTTAGCAAATTTCCGGAATAATTCCGGTTAAACCAGAATGGTAAACAGGTCTGCATACTCATCTTTAACATGCACAATTTAAATTTAAACAAATACAGATAATAAAATCCAGCCTAAAACCACTGTAAATACTCATATTTAGCATGCACAAATCAAAGCATAAACACATACACGTACATGACAAAAAAACACCAAATCCTATTCTACATACTCATCTTTAACGTGCACACATTTAGAAAGAAACACATATGTGACCAAATCAAACCTAATCCTATCTCAGGGGGGGGGGGGGGGGGGGGGGGGGGGGGGGGGGGGGGGGGGGGGGGGAGAGAGAGAGACAGAGAGAGAGACAGAGAGAGAGACAGAGAGAGAGAGAGAATTGAATTGAATTGAATGAAGTTTATGTATAGAGGGTAATAGAATAAGCAAATAGCACATGCTTTTTTTAAACATCCAGCACTCGTAAGGAATAGTAAAGAATTAAAAAAAAAAAAGACAAAAAAAAAAGACAAACAAATATAATGAGCATGCAAAAGTCATACATAGTATGCTAATACAATCAAACCTAATCTTATATGCACACGCATGTTGCAGCGGACAAACAGTTTGCAAACATAATATAGTAAAAGTCATACACACAAGCATTCCCTACGTATTCATTTAATAGTGCATACATTTATAATTTATATTGTAAAAATGGAGTTTATTCTGACACAATTTCGCTTTAGTGGTGAGTAATTTCAACAGACTCAAGTATTGTGAACGTCATGTACAGTAACAATGTGATGGATGGGGATGGAGGGAGGGACAACAGAGAGAGAGAGAGAGTATCAAAGTAGTTTATTCATTAAGTGGGTCTTCATTTGCTTGTTGAAAGTTGATGGTCTTTTGATTGTCTTCAAGTAAGCTGGCAGGTTATTCCAGTAGGTTGCACCACTATACGTTAGACTGGCTTTAAATAGGTCGAGAGAGAGAGAGAGATAGAGGGAGAGAGAGAGAGAGAGAGAGAGAGAGAGAGAGAGGAAACACATGAAATAAGTAAAATACAAAACTTGTTAATAATTTAACAACAACAAAGTTGATAATATGCATACATGTCAACATATCAAAAGTGGAAACATATTTGAAACTAAGAATGGGGTTAAACAACATTGCTTGCATGTTTCAACATAAGATACTTATGGTACTCTTTTTTTAAAACAGTAATGCCCGAGTACACATTAAAGGAAGATGAAATAGTATTCCATAAGCAGCCACCTGAATATACAAGACTAGATTTTAAAAGG
>CM065697.1:3300002-3303162 GCA_017654935.2 Phymorhynchus buccinoides
ATATCGCCTTATAGTCCGAAAAATACGGTAATGTATCTGTTAGTGACACTAATAATGCTACGTACATCGCTGCGGCTGAGACGCTGGCTCAACTGATCCTCCAGCCTGATCGTCTGGTCTTTCTCCCCTCTCTTCTCCCTTGGCAGCTGAAAGGAAAGGGGGGGGGGGGGGGGTTATTATTATATTTGCAGCGTCAGGAATTCATGCAAGAACGATAATGAGTAATGCATTATGAATAAATGCAAATACAGTCAATGTTGGACACAATATAACAACACATAATACAAGATATTCTATAAAGAAAGACCAATAACAATTGCCATCATACTATATGTGAATGTGTGTACAACTCTAAGAGGAAAGAAGAAAGTCAAACAAAAACGAAAATAAATTATCACCAAACTTATACACATGTTATGTATATAAAGAACTAGTGCACATAATTTCTAGGAAATTGTAACAAATATTTTCTTTTCTCTGATATCATAAGTTTCAGAAGTGTACTTAGCTAACAAACAAACATTTTCACGATTACTTAGTGATGACTGAACATTTCCCTCCCAAGGTCTTCACATTCACCTGCATGTCTGTGGAATGAATCACACACAGAGAGATAGGATTAGTTGGTGATGACTGAACATGTCCCTCCCAAGGTCCTCACATTCACCTGCATGTCTGTGGAATCAATCACACACAGAGAGATAGGATTAGTTGGTGATGACTGAACATGTCCCTCCCAAGGACTTCACATTCACCTGCATGTCTGTGGAATCAATCACACACAGAGAGACAGGATTAGTTGGTGATGACTGAACATGTCCCTCCCAAGGTCCTCACGTTCACCTGCATGTCTGTGGAATCAATCACACACAGAGAGACAGGATTAGTTGGTGATGACTGAACATGTCCCTCCCAAGGTCCTCACGTTCACCTGCATGTCTGTGGAATCAATCACACACAGAGAGATAGGATTAGTTGGTGATGACTGAACATGTCCCTCCCAAGGTCCTCACATTCACCTGCATGTCTGTGGAATCAATCACACACACACACAGATAGGATTAGTTGGTGATGACTGAACATGTCCCTCCCAAGGTCCTCACATTCACCTGCATGTCTGTGGAATCAATCACACACACACAGAGATAGGATTAGTTGGTGATGACTGAACATGTCCCTCCCAAGGTCCTCACGTTCACCTGCATGTCTGTGGAATCAATCACACACAGAGAGATAGGATTAGTTGGTGATGACTGAACATGTCCTTCCCAAGGTCCTCACATTCACCTGGATGTCTGGAATCAATCACACAGAGATATGATTAGTTGGTGATGACTGAACATGTGCGATAAGTTGCACTACTGTATCTGCTAGCGACAGCCACTAATAATATATTACGTACATCTCTGGGGCTGAGATGCTGGCTCAGCAGGTCGTCCTCCAGACTGACGTCCAGCCTCCTTTCTTCGTCCACTTTCTCCCTTGGCAGCTGAAAGTTAAAAAAAAGAAAACAGTCCTTTCAATAGAGAGACACACAATGTGTGTGTGTGTGTGTGTGTGTGTGTGTGTGTGTGTGTGTGAGAGAGAGAGAGAGAGAGAGAGAGAGAGAGAGAGAGAGAGAGAGAGAGAGAGAGAGAGAGAGAGATGAAATGAAATAGGTTGCTGGGGCATTGGTTTCCAAACCTAGGATGCTTTTGTTTGAGTGTTGGTCAGTATGGTTAGAACAGATTTATAACCTTCACACACACACAAACACGGACATAAACATGTACGCATTTGCATATATATGCATGCACACACACACACAAAAGTAACCAAAACAATTGAACACAATAGACATCAGTTGAAAATTGAAAAAAAGAAAAAAAAGAATAAAGCCAGCTTACTTTTAGCCCTGCAGCGCTTTAGAGAGAGAGAGAGAGAGAGAGAGAGAGAGAGAGAGAGAGAGAGAGAGAGAGAGAGAGAGAGAGAGAGAGAGAGAGAGAGAGAGAGAGGGAGAAAGAGAGGGGGAGAGAGAGAGAGAGAGAGAGAGAGAGAGAGAGAGAGAGAGAGAGAGAGAGAGAGAGAGAGGAGAGAGAGAGAGAGAGAGAGAGAGAGAGAGAGAGAGAGAGGAGAGGGGGCATACAGAATGTTAGAGAGATTGTACTCAGTGAACTGAGGAGAGAACAATAGAAGATAGTATGAGCAGACCTGTTAACCCCCTAACAGACCAAAGAGGAATATTTGTAGCAGGAAAGAGGCATTTTTGGACCAAAGAGGAATATTTGTAGCAGGAAAGAGGCATTTTTGGACCAAAGAGGAATATTTGTAGCAGGAAAGAGGCATTTTGGGACCAAAGAGGAATATTTGTAGCAGGAAAGAGGCATTTTGGGACCAAAGAGGAATATTTGTAGCAGGAAAGAGGCATTTTGGGAGCTAAGAGGAATATTTGTAGCAGGAAAGAGGCAGTTTGGGAGCTAAGAGGAATATTTGTAGCAGGAAAGAGGCATTTTTGGACCAAAGAGGAATATTTGTAGCAGGAAAGAGGCATTTTTGGGAGCTAAGAGGAATATTTGTAGCAGGAAAGAGGCATTTTTGGACCAAAGAGGAATATTTGTAGCAGGAAAGAGGCATTTTGGGAGCTAAGAGGAATATTTGTAGCAGGAAAGAGGCATTTTGGGACCAAAGAGGAATATTTGTAGCAGGAAAGAGGCATTTTGGGAGCTAAGAGGAATATTTGTAGCAGGAAAGAGGCATTTTGGGAGCTAAGAGGAATATTTGTAGCAGGAAAGAGGCATTTTGGGACCAGAGGAATATTTGTAGCAGGAAAGAGGCATTTTTGGGAGCTAAGAGGAATATTTGTAGCAGGAAAGAGGCATTTTGGGAGCTAAGAGGAATATTTGTAGCAGGAAAGAGGCATTTTTGGGAGCTAAGAGGAATATTTGTAGCAGGAAAGAGGCATTTTTGGGAGCTAAGAGGAATATTTGTAGCAGGAAAGAGGCATTTTGGGACCAAAGAGGAATATTTGTTTAAAACTAGTCTTGTCTGGAAGTGTCACAACTATTCCTAGCACAATAGAAGCTTTTGGTTTGTTCCTCAGTCCTTTTTATTTGGGCAGACCAAGACGGTTGGTGCCATAGATGACTTAAATAATAAGACTTGGAAGGAAGATAATGAATCA
>CM065697.1:3303662-3326654 GCA_017654935.2 Phymorhynchus buccinoides
AGGGCAAAAAGAATCATTGTGAGCTATTCAGTGTTTTTGAGTTATCCGTTTTTGACTTAGCAGTTACAAATCCCCTGTATATGCAGTTGTTCAAAAGACAATTTTGCATTTGTCAAAACCCTACCAAAGTGGTCTACCTTGATTTTGAGTGGCAATTGCCCATCCACGTTATTACTTTTAAATTCATTACATCTAGACAAAAAACTTACATCTGGAGACAAAAGTCTTCTGATGAAAGGTTGATATTCAGATTTTTTCTAAAATGTGTGTAGGCTAGAGCAGAGGCTAGGGTGCTTAACACTACAGGGCTTAAAAAAAATAAAACCCAGGGCTCTCAAATCATTGAATCAGCTGTATGAAGTACAATAGATACATTACCTCTCTTCATGTATTAAACATAAAATTGTGTAATGAGCAGCTTAGGACACTCATTTCACCACCAGGGGGCAATCAAACCAGTAGGGGCTTAGCGTCTGATATTCTTAGTTTGGGATAGTGAGGGAGAGGGAGGGACCTGCTCCCTGGCGGTGAAATGAGCGTCCTTAAAGTTGGCCATCAAAAAACCCCCAAAACACCTCTCCTTATGAACTAAAGTAACTTAATAATTTAATAATGTTGTGTATGGCTAAGAACATGTGGGTGAGAGAGGAGGGGGGGGGAAGCAAGAAAGGAAGAGGGAGGAAAGAATGGTGGGGTAATAAAGGTGTACGCACTCATGTATACACGTGCATGCATGTGCATACATACACACACAATTGTGCATGCACACACATACAAACACACCAGCTTTACTGAAGAAAACAAAAACCAAGCACTTAAACATATGCAAAAGCAAAGACTTGTATTGATGTAAGCACATGTGCACAGCTCCAGTACTGGGTACAACTGACAGTGGGTTCATAAATTGTTTTATTTCTGGCAGTACTTAATGTTGAAAAATGTTTCAGTTTGATCATTCTGTGGATGAAATATTTAAGGATCTAGCAAGATCAAGCCACAGGCTTTAAACCTTTTCACTTGACTTTTAGTTTTAAAAAACTCGCAAAAAACAGGCAGAAAATGACGTCCATTTTGTGACATCTCTGACTAGCCCACTTTGGGGGCATAATACACGGTTTTGGATGCCTTTGGAAAAATAACTCATGGGTAGATTAAAAGAATCAGGACAAAAAAACTACCCCATGTTACTGTGTATGATCAAGAACGATCGATAAAGAAGATTTGTGGTGACAAAGTTTGTCTTGCGCTCATAACACGTCACGTCGCGGCCTAGCTCTCAAAGCAGACGATGCTTCTTTCAAGCCAACACAACACAATACGTCAATCCAACGTTCCAACAATCTAGCCGCCTATAGAGAGCAAGACGGAACAGTGAAATCACTTCAAAAATGAGCGCAGACAAACTTGTATGCCCAATTTTTAATCAGTCCAGTCTTGTGTCCCGGTCGTTATGAGCGCAAGACTCAAGTTTTGCTGAAAGCTGAATCAACTTGTGGCCGATTTTTTGCTAACATCATGAATTTGGGTACACAAATATGTGACATCACTATTTTTTGCCATGTTGACTACGTCAACGGAAACAGGGAACCGTTTTGAATTGTGGTGTCACACACTTCCATGCTTGGTTATGAGCGCAAGACTATCACATTTTTCGCAGAAATCTTATCAATCCTCAGCAGCAGAATAAAATTGTTTATACCAAGTTTTGAATATTTTGCTCAGAGCCATCAATAGCCTGTTACCTAACATAAAACTTGATATAACAACCTTGAAACACTCAAACAATCTGATACCAATCTTCACTGTGCGTGTATGTGGTGTCCCAGTTATGAGTGGAAGATAAATAATTAAAACATATTGTCCTGTAAATCAGTATTAGTTGGAAGCTAACCCAACACATGCATTTCAAATATAAATTTCAATAATGATAATGAATAAAAGCAATATGATAACAATCTCTCTCTTAAATGCATTGTTCAAATGTGGTGTCCCAGTTATGAGCAACGTGGTGTCCCAGTTATGAGCAACGTGGTGTCCCAGTTATGAGCAACGTGGTGTCCCAGTTATGAGCAATGTGGTGTCCCAGTTATGAGCAACGTGGTGTCCCAGTTATGAGCAATGTGGTGTCCCAGTTATGAGCAACGTGGTGTCCCAGTTATGAGCAACGTGGTGTCCCAGTTATGAGCAACGTGGTGTCCCAGTTATGAGCATCGTGGTGTCCCAGTTATGAGCAACGTGGTGTCCCAGTTATGAGCAACGTGGTGTCCCAGTTATGAGCAATGTGGTGTCCCAGTTATGAGCGGAAGATAAATCATTGAAACATGTCCTGTAAATCAACTATTAGTTGGAACCTAAGCCAACACATGCATTTCAAATATAAATTTCAATAATGATATGAATAAAAGCAATATGAAATAAATCTCAGTCTTCAATGTATTGTTCAAACATGGTGTCCCAGTTATGAGCAATGCGGTGTCCCAGTTATGAGCGGAAGATAAATCATTGAAACACATTATCCTGTAGTATTTGGAACCTAAAGCCAACACATGCACTTCAGATCTGAATTTCAATAATGATAGTGAAGAAAAGCAATATGATACCAATCCCTGTCTTCGATGTGTGTTTGTTTGAATCTGGTGTCCCAGTTATAAGCAATGTGGTGTCCCAGTTATGAGCAGAAGATAAATCATTGAAACACATTGTCCTGATATCAGATATTAGTTGGAAGTTAAGCCAACATGTGCATTTCAAATATAAATTTCAATAATGACACTGAATAAAAGCAATATGACACCAATTTGTCTTCACAGTGTGTTTGTTCGAATCTGGTGTCCCAGTGGCGTTATGAGCAGAAGATAAATCATTGAAACACATTGTCCCGTAAATCAGCTATAAGTTGGAAGCTAAGCCAACACATGCATTTCAAATATAAATTTGAACAATGATAACTCAGATACTGAATAAAAGCAATCTGATACCAATTTGGTGTTTGTTTGTATGTGGCGTCCCAGTTATGAGCGGAAGATAAATCATTGAAACTCATTATCCTGTAAAGTAGCTAGCTCTGAAAAACAAAACTAACACACAAATTTCTTTATATTTTAGTAAATTTTATTCTGCCAAGTCAGTTTTTGGACTACAGTCATTTCACATGCATGAAATGAAAAGTAGTTACTTGAATCTTCTGCTCATAACGGTGTCCCAATCTTCATATGTTCAGATATTTAAGTTAACAAATTCTTCATAATAATGTTTGTCAATTTGGGATGTTTTTCATATCCTTAACATGCAAAACATTCATTTTGATCTGTGCACTTCAAAACTTGGCCATATTATGCATCATTAGGACACCAAGTTATGAGCAGAAGTTTTGCGACATCTGAATTTCAATTCGTCATAAAAGTAAAACCACAAATGTTCTTGCTCCTTAAATCACTGAAAACAACAGAAGAGAAGCCAGTCTTCAAACCAACATAAATTTAACCATGTATTTTGATTTTTGAATTTAAGTCTTACTGTCACACTATTTGTACCAGTATCAGAGCTGTACACACATATAAAACACATTGTCAAACAAATACTTCTTTAAAGTTTTTTAAGAGCTGCTTTAGATGGGCTATGTTTCAGGAATAATAGTAAATTATTCCATGTGTGTTTTCCAGAGTATGTCAAGCTCGATTTGAACAAATTGTTAATGGGTTTTGGGAACAAAGGCTTATAAGTGTGTCGATTTTCATTGATTGAAAAAAAGTTCATAATTTCCTTGGGGAAGTACCCCATTAATACCATTGTACATGTCAATAATATAATGTGCTAAGGCCTGAAGTGTACAAGAAGGTAAAAACTTGGAGACCGCGTAAATGTCAGACTTTTGCTTGCCATACAGTTCCAGAACGCGTTGGGACGCGATTCCGCTATGTATGGTTCAAAATTTTGCTTTTGAAAGCAAAATGTGTCAAATTTCATCAAAAATTTGGGTCGTCTGCTTCACCCGAGTGCGTCGGAAATTGACGAATCTATCTTCGGAAATCACGAAGAGTGCCGACCTGTTGTTTCGTAACTTTCACAACTTTCACCCTTTTTTTTGCAGCCCTTTACTGCAGCCCTTTACTTTTCTCTGTATTCCCACGCCCCCACAACTCTCTCTCTCTCTCTCTCTCTCTCTCTCTCTCTCTCCCTTCTCACACACGCACAACACCAATACATTGCTTCCAGTATTGCTTCTTTATTCTTTAGTATGAATAAATTATCTTTGCATTTCAAAATGTTTATTTCTGGATCCGTGCGAAGCACGGTTGTAACTATACACACACAAGCATTTGTTAAAGAAAAGTGTCTTAAAATGGAAGGATATTATTAATTAAGCTTTTAATTGTCATTTATTGTCAAGCTCTACTAGATTTAAGATTAACCTTAAAGCTCTTGTGTAAGTGATTTATATATTTGAAATTGACATTGACTGGCACTATCCCATAATGTAGTATAATTATTGAGAGTTTTCATTTCTGATAATTAATTTGCTTAGCAAGGTTATTGTTGTGATGACACCCCATGAGAAGTCATGGTCAATAATAACCCCTAGCACTTTATGTGAGAATACTTCTTCGATTTTTTGATCGTTGACATACAATGCAGGAATCATATAATTCCCCCCCCTCTCTCTCTCTCTCTCTCTCTCTCTCTCTCTCTCTCTCTCTCTCTCTCTCTCTCTCTCTCTCTCTCTCTCTCTCTCTCTGTGGGATAAAGAGAACAGCAAACACCCAGGTAGTGGCAATTTAAAATTTTCGGTTTATTAATAAAAACCTTTGTCAATAAAACCAAGGACTGCTAAAGAAAGCGAATGGCTGTGTCTTTTTATACCCTTTGTTGTCAGCAGAAATCATCACTCACTCTTTTTAAAAAATAACAACTCGCTCATTCATTCACTCATTTCCCCCCCCCAAAAAAAAAAGACTTAACCTTTACATGTCATTCACGCTTTTTTCTCTCTTTCTCTAAAAAAAAGTTACATTAATATTCAAACTGAAAAAAACGTATAAACGTGTAGCGAAATAAAATCAAAGAGAGATAAATCTTTGCTACTCTACTCCTATTAATCCTCTCTATCACACACTCTCTCCCTCTCTTGCTATCACCCTCTCCCTCTCTCTCTCTCCCAAACTGATTGCAGTCCACAATATGTTTCACAAACTCCCTTGTTCAGTCATGCACTCTCTCTGTCACGATCTCTATTTTTGTCTGCCCTGCCCTTTTTTCTGTTTGTCTGTCTCTTTCTCTGTCTGTCACTCTCTGTCTCTGTCTGTCTGTCTCTCTGTTTATCTGTGTCTTTGTATGTGAGGAGTCAGCCAGGCTTCAGTGGACACCCATCATACACACATGCAGCCCCTCTCTCTTACACACACAAACACACACACACACACACACACACACACACACACACACACACTGTTACACACAGAGTTTAGTACATACTCACACAATCAGTTACACACACACACACACACACACACACACACACACACGCTCATGCACACATACATAACACCATTCTAGAAGTTCTGATTACTTGCTATGCTTCAATCTTTGGATTTCATTCTAAGCTTTCCTATAAATAACAGTCAAATCTTAATATGTGCTGATTCTAAAGCAGCAATGTATGCTATTAAGTCTCCCAATTCATGTATACGACTTGACATGGTAATCAAAATTAATCATATAATACACCTTCTTTCTTTGAAAGGCATTACTGTTACTTTTTGTTGGGTGCCTTCTCATTGTGGAATATCAGCAAATGAACGGGTAGACCAAGCTGCAAAAAAGGCAGCTCAAAATATTAATGACGCTGTATCAATCAATGTTCTTTTAGTTTTAGATCTGACAGAATGTTTCTCAATTATAAACAAAACATCTCAAGAAAATGTCAAAACTTTATTGATGAACTCAGACGTTCAATATTATAATAACTGTATTAAATGTAATGATAGATGCAATGGGAAAACATTACAAAAACGCGTTACTTTCTCGTCCAGGGAGATTGAAAGTTTAATCCATAGACTTCGGTTGAATTCATCACAAACAAAATATTGCAATAATGTTAAATGTATGTGTGGTGAATCCTTGATTGTCAGTCATTTACTGATTCATTGTCCTAAAGCAAGAGAACTTTTCCAGAATTCGGGTATTGACGGTTTTACTGATGGATCGACACCATTGTCTCTACCCAGTATTCTAAACAATTATTCTATTCTTGATTCTGTTTGTAAATGTTTATTAAGTAGTTCACTTAGTATTTATCTTTAATATTGTTCATTGTTCGGTTATATTCTTTAAGTATATGTATGTGTGTGAGTGACTGTGTCGCAGTATGTATCATGTGTGTGTGTGTCTGTAAGTGACTGTGTTGCAGTCTGTGTGTGTGTGTGTGTGTGTGTGTGTGTGTGTGTGTGTGTGTGTGTGTGAGTGAGTGACTGTGTCGCAGTGTGTGTGTGTATGTGTGAATGTATTAGGTATTAGGTATTAGGTACTTTATAGTCACAGAGGCGTCTCTGTGAAATTCGGGTTGCTCCCACCTGGAGAGCGTGTCGCAGCCGGAGGCGCGCCACCCAATTTTTTTATATTTTTTTTGGCATGCGATTTATGTGACTGATGAGGAAGGAAAGGGGGGGGGGGGGGGGGGGATTTTGACCAAATGACAACTTTTTCGTTGCCACTGGGTTTAACGTATGCTAAGTGCATGGGCACACAGGACCTCGGTTTATCGTCTCATCCGAAAGACTCCACGTTCAGACCGTAAGGCCTAGTGCAAAGTGAGAGGAAAAAATCCCCTGTACCCAGGTTCGAAACTCGGGTTTACTTGACACGAAGCGAACGCGCTACCACTGTGCCACTCTACACCACTGTGTCACTATGTGTGCGTGTGCATGTGTGTGTGTGTGTGTGTGAATGTGTCACTGTGTGAATCTCTGTGTGTGTGAATGTGTCACTCTGTGTGTGTCACTGTGTGTAGGAGTGGAACACAGACCTTGATTGATGCTAGATTGTGGAGTGGTGACAAGTAACATGTCTGCCTGTTACAGGGAATGGTCCGGGTCCCATCCGGCGGCAGGCCACAAAGAGTGACAGGACGCGGCCGGACCCCTACAGGGGGGCAGCAACCAAGCGTTGTGCCCAGCGCTTTGTGGCGGGTGAGTCAGCACTTCTGACTTTTAGTCTGACTGACAGCGTGGCTGTATCTGTCTGTGTGTGATCCTGTGTGTGAGTGTATACATGTGTGTGTGTGAGACTGTGTGTGTCAGTGATGCACCGAGGTTTGAAAAGTGATGGGATAAATTGTCCTGAAGCAAGAAATGCCCTGGACCTGGGAGATCAATAGGACAATTTGATGCTATGTTGAAACAAAACACACCTTGGGGTACCCCCGATGGGGGATTGCAATGTTCGTAAACTTTTTTTCAGGCACTATAATGATCTGCTTCAAGTGAATATTTATAATGAATTTTATTTGCTTGAGAGTGTTAAATGTTGTTTACATGTTTATACAACAGAAACAGAAACTGGGGGGAAAGCTTTTGTTGGTGTTACATCAATGTCAATGTGAAAGATGCATTCTCTTAAATAAATAATCACATTCAGTCAAAAATAAATAATTATTAAAACTCCTCAAGACTTGATTTAAAAAACGTTTTGTACCATACAATCATCATATAGTAAAAAGCCAACTGTCTGTGTGTGTGTCTGTGTGTGTCTGTCTGTCTGAAACACGAAACGGGCCTTATAACTCCGCCGTTTTTCGACCGATTCGCTTCAAATTTGCTGTGAGCCCTAACGGGGCGATGGCAACGGCAACCGAGGCGGCCGTGTCATTTGCGCGGTTCGGCAAATGCGCGAAACGCGCATCCGACGGCCTTTCGGCGCCCGTAGCTCCGGTGTTTCTGGGCCGATTGCCTTCAGAATTTGGCAGGTACATGACCGGGGACGGTGACTATCGGTGTGCCAAACCGGAAGCGAATCGGTTCATCAACGCGCGCGCTATACGCCGCTTCACCTTTTCACGCATAACTCCGCCGTTTCTTAACCGAATTGATTCAAATTTGCTGTCAGGCTTGCTATGGCCCGGGCAACGCCTACCAGCAAATTGGAAGAGAATCGGGAGAACGCGTCACTCTCAGAGCAGCGCCAACGGGAAACGGGGCCTTATAACTCCGCCGTTTCTTAACCGAATCGCTTCAAATTTGCTGTGCTCAGCGTTACCAGTACTTGCCGTTACCGTTACTAGGTGTTACCAGTATGGTGCATTGCCAGTACTAGGCGTTGCGCTAGTTATATTAAAAGGCAACTGTCCGTCCGTCCGGAACACAGAAGGGGTTTTATAACTCCACCGTTTTTCGACCGAATCGCTTCAAATTTGCTATCAGCCCTAACGTGGCGATGGCAACAGCAACCAAGGCGGCCGTGTCATTTGCGCAGATTATTATGAGCGCAGATGCGTCATGCTGCCGTTATGTGCCTAACTAAGAAACAGTTAGGCCCAGCAAGTCCGACTTCAGCTGGGGGAAATGTTTTTGAAAGTGTTTCGTGAAAAAAGCCAGGAGAATGGACTGGTAAGGCAGAAAGATGGCGAAACATGACAGTAAGCAAAGGGAAAAGGCAGAGTCAAAGAGAGTGACAGCTTAGAGGAAGTTACAAGCACAGAACTTCCAGAAGGTGAGGGAACTATACAAAAGACCCTTCGGTATCCCCACAGAGTGCAGGGGTCTGAGTCTGGGGAAAAAAGTATAGCCTTATAGGAAAACAAGCGTGAAATCGCAATAGTTTGTGGCACGCGGTCTATTTTTACCACTCCAATCATGAGTTACCTCCCCTGGCTTTTCAATAATTTTAATCTGTAAACCAGAATGTTATCTCTGCACCATTTCGTAACTTTTTATATCTTTTGGAAAACATTTAAAACTATTTATCCTACTTATACTCATCAAAAGAAGCACCGCATACTCGTCGTGTCTGTTGTAGTGTCTGTATTACATATGTTTATTATTTTGTACGCTTTTAAAATACATCATTTTAAAGAGCGGCCAGAAGTGTAGCCTCGATTTGAAGTGCGACAATTTTGTCAAAATGTGCGACAATTTTGGACCGACAGACAGACAGACCGACCGACAAAGTGAGTTATAGGTTTGTGGCTTGAGCCACAAACAAAAATGATGGTAATCCTTTCTGTGAGTGATTGATTCCACAGACATGCAGGTGAACGTGAGGACCTTGGGAGGGACATGTTCAGTCATCACTAGCTAATCCTATCTCTCTGTGTGTGATTGATTCCACAGACATGCAGGTGAATGTGAGGACCTTGGGAGGGACATGTTCAGTCATCACTAGCTAATCCCATCTCTCTGTGTGTGATTGATTCCACAGACATGCAGGTGAACGTGAGGACCTTGGAAAGGACATGTTCAGTCATCACCAACTTAAATCCCATCTCCCTTTGTGATTGATTCCACAGACATCCAGGTGAACGTGAGGACCTTGGGAGGGACATGTTCAGTCATCACTAAGTAATCTCATCTCTCTGTGTGATTGATTCCACAGACATGCAGGTGAACGTGAGGACCTTGGGAGGGACATGTTCAGTCATCACCAACTTAAATCCCATCTCCCTGTGTGATTGATTCCACAGACATGCAGGTGAACGTGAGGACCTTGGGAGGGACATGTTCAGTCATCACCAACTAATCCTGTCTCTGTGTGTGATTGATTCCACAGACATGCAGGTGAACGTGAGAACCTTGGGAGGGACATGTTCAGTCATCACCAACTAATCCTATCTCTGTGTGTGTGATTGATTCCACAGACATGCAGGTGAACGTGAGGACCTTGGGAGGGACATGTTCAGTCATCACTAAGTAATCTCATCTCTCTGTGTGTGATTGATTCCACAGACATGCAGGTGAACGTGAGGACCTTGGGAGGGACATGTTCAGTCATCACCAACTAATCCTATCTCTTTGTGTGTGATCTAATCCTATCTCTGTGTGTGATTGATTCCACGGACATGCAGGTGAAGGTGAGGACCTTGGGAGGGACATGTTCAGTCATCACTAACTAATCCTATCTCTGTGTGTGTGATTTATTCCACAGACATCCAGGTGAATGTGTGGACCTTGGGAGGGACATGTTCAGTCATCACTAAGTAATCCCATCTCTCTGTGTGTGATTGATTCCACAGACATGCAGGTGAACGTGAGGACCTTGGGAGGGACATGTTCAGTCATCACTAACTAATCGTTCCTCTGTCTCTGTGGTTCCACAGCCAACATGAGACTGACAGTACGACTTTTTTCCGGCACGGTGGTGACGTTGACGGTGTCCAACAATACCACCGTTGCCGAAGTGAGGGCGCAGGCTGCTTCAAAGGGTCGGCTGGACCCCAGCCGATACCAGCTAACTACTTTGGGGCAGATTGTCCTGCCCGACGCCCAGACCCTGAAGCAGTGTGGGGTGGGAAGCACCACCACCCTGCTGCTGAAGCATTGCCATGGTAAGAATCACATGCAAATAAATACTAAATTGGGTGGCGCGTCTCTGGCTGTGACGCGCGCGCTCTCCATGTGGGTGCAACCCGAATTTAACTGTGACTATAAAGTACCTAATACCTAATACCTTAACATTTATTTTCTGTTTTCAACTGATGTGTACTGTGTTCAATTGTTTTGGTAGCTTTTGTGTGTGTGTGTGTTTGACTTTTTCTGCATTTTATAGTCTTTAAGTACTTCCACTTCTAGAGGAACAGGAATGTAGTTGCTGTGTGACACTGAGTGTGCGTGTGCGCGTGCATGCGTGCGTGTGTGGAAGGTGAACTGATGAGAATGGGGAATAGATAGAGCTCAATATAGCAGGTATACGGAGCAGCACAGCTGCTGTGTGTATAACCGTTTTTGTTGTTTCTGTTTTGTGCTCTTCCGTCAAGATGGCGATTGACACATCAATGTGTTTGAGACTCTGGGGAGAAAAGAAAGAGAATAGACCAATATTTCTGCCTAGATTACTTGGAAAAGTATCTGTGCATTCAGAGATCAAGAAAGTGTGCATCATGCTAGATGTATGATGTGCTCACTACACTTAACCCTTTCGCCGCCAGCCATTTTTCAGCCAAAAAATACCATTAAATCTACCTGGGTAGAGAAAAAAAAGTATCTGCAATATTGCGAGTTCCTCTGTGACATTTATAACATTAGGCCTATACTTGCCTCTCCAAATTACGAAAATAGGGTCTTCACATAACAGGCCCTGAATGTATGCTTTTTGTGACATGGGTGTTAAACCATTGTGGTGCAAAACTGTGACATTGGCGGTGAAAGGGTTAAAAGTCTCCTTTGGAGGGTGTCAAGACATCGAATACCACATTACTTCTCATCGTCTTATCAAAACTGTTAACTCCCAGACTTCCTCTTCCACCGTTACCGACTTTTTCAAGCCAACGGAAGAAATGAGAACAAAGCTGAACTTGAATTGATTCATTATCTTCCTTCCAAGTCTTATTATTTAAGTCATCTATGGCACCAACCGTCTTGGTCTGCCCAAATAAAAAGGACTGAGGAACAAACCAAAAGCTTCTATTGTGCTAGGAATAGTTGTGACACTTCCAGACAAGACTAGTTTTAAACAAGACAAGTTCACAAGGATGAAAATTGCTTGCTTCAAATTATGTTTACATGCGAAAGGTAAGATGCTGCATCAAAATTCCTCTTAGCTCCCCAAAATGCCTCTTTCCTGCTACAAATATTCCTCTTAGCTCCCAAAATGCCTCTTTCCTGCTACAAATATTCCTTTTTGGTCCCAAAATGCCTCTTTCCTGCTACAAATATTCCTCTTTGGTCCCAAAATGCCTCTTTCCTGCTACAAATATTCCTCTTAGCTCCCAAAAATGCCTCTTTCCTGCTACAAATATTCCTCTTAGCTCCCAAAAATGCCTCTTTCCTGCTACAAATATTCCTCTTAGCTCCCAAAAATGCCTCTTTCCTGCTACAAATATTCCTCTTAGCTCCCAAAATGCCTCTTTCCTGCTACAAATATTCCTCTTAGCTCCCAAAAATGCCTCTTTCCTGCTACAAATATTCCTCTTAGCTCCCAAAAATGCCTCTTTCCTGCTACAAATATTCCTCTTAGCTCCCAAAAATGCCTCTTTCCTGCTACAAATATTCCTCTTTGGTCCCAAAATGCCTCTTTCCTGCTACAAATATTCCTCTTTGCTCCCAAAATGCCTCTTTCCTGCTACAAATATTCCTCTTAGCTCCCAAAAATGCCTCTTTCCTGCTACAAATATTCCTCTTAGCTCCCAAAATGCCTCTTTCCTGCTACAAATATTCCTCTTTGGTCCCAAAATGCCTCTTTCCTGCTACAAATATTCCTCTTAGCTCCCAAAATGCCTCTTTTCTGCTACAAATATTCCTCTTTGGTCCAAAAATGCCTCTTTCCTGCTACAAATATTCCTCTTTGCTCCAAAAATGCCTCTTTCCTGCTACAAATATTCCTCTTTGGTCTGTTACTTTTGTGTGTTTGTGTGCATGCATGCAAATGCGTACATGTTCATGTCCGTGTTTGTGTGTGTGTGAAGGTTATAAATCTGTTCTAACCATACTGACCAACACTCAAACAAAAGCATCCTAGGTTTGGAAACCAATGCCCCAGCAACCTATTTCATTTCATCTCTCTCTCTCTCTCTCTCTCTCTCTCTCTCTCTCTCTCTCTCTCTCACACACACACACATTGTGTGTCTCTCTATTGAAAGGACTGTTTTCATTTTTTTAACTTTCAGCTGCCAAGGGAGAAAGTGGACGAAGAAAGGAGGCTGGACGTCAGTCTGGAGGACGACCTGCTGAGCCAGCATCTCAGCCCCAGAGATGTACGTAATATATTATTAGTGGCTGTCGCTAGCAGATACAGTAGTGCAACTTATCGCACATGTTCAGTCATCACCAACTAATCATATCTCTGTGTGATTGATTCCACAGACATCCAGGTGAATGTGAGGACCTTGGGAAGGACATATTCAGTCATCACCAACTAATCCTATCTGTCTGTGTGTGTTTGATTCCACAGACATGCAGGTGAGTGTGAGGACCTTGGGAGGGACATGTTCAGTCATCACCAACTAATCCTATCTCTCTGTGTGTGTTTGATTCCACAGACATGCAGGTGAATGTGAGGACCTTTGGAGGGACATGTTCAGTCATCACCAACTAATCCTATATCTCTGTGTGATTGATTCCACAGACATGCAGGTGAATGTGAGGACCTTGGGAGGGACATGTTCAGTCATCACCAACTAATCCTATCTCTCTGTGTGTGATTGATTCCACAGACATGCAGGTGAATGTGAGGACCTTGGGAGGGACATGTTCAGTCATCACCAACTAATCCTATCTCTCTGTGTGTGATTGATTCCACAGACATGCAGGTGAATGTGAGGACCTTGGGAGGGACATGTTCAGTCATCACCAACTAATCCTATCTCTCTGTGTGTGATTGATTCCACAGACATGCAGGTGAACGTGAGGACCTTGGGAGGGACATGTTCAGTCATCACCAACTAATCCTATCTCTCTGTGTGTGATTGATTCCACAGACATGCAGGTGAACGTGAGGACCTTGGGAGGGACATGTTCAGTCATCACCAACTAATCCTGTCTCTCTGTGTGTGATTGATTCCACAGACATGCAGGTGAATGTGAAGTTCTTGGGAGGGACATGTTCAGCCATCACCAACTAATCCTATCTCTGTGTGTGTGATTGATTCCACAGACATGCAGGTGAATGTGAGGACCTTGGGAGGGACATGTTCAGTCATCACCAACTAATCCTATCTCTGTGTGTGTGATTGATTCCACAGACATGCAGGTGAATGTGAAGACCTTGGGAGGGAAATGTTCAGTCATCACTAAGTAATCGTGAAAATGTTTGTTTGTTAGCTAAGTACACTTCTGAAACTTATGATATCAGAGAAAAGAAAATATTTGTTACAATTTCCTAGAAATTATGTGCACTAGTTCTTTATATACATAACATGTGTATAAGTTTGGTGATAATTTATTTTCGTTTTTGTTTGACTTTCTTCTTTCCTCTTAGAGTTGTACACACATTCACATATAGTATGATGGCAATTGTTATTGGTCTTTCTTTATAGAATATCTTGTATTATGTGTTGTTATATTGTGTCCAACATTGACTCTATTTGCATTTATTCATAATGCATTACTCATTATCGTTCTTGCATGAATTCCTGACGCTGCAAATATAATAACCCCCCCCCCCCCCCTTTCCCTTTCAGCTGCCAAGGGAGAAGAGAGGGGAGAAAGACCAGACGATCAGGCTGGAGGATCAGTTGAGCCAGCGTCTCAGCCGCAGCGATGTACGTAGCATTATTAGTGTCACTAACAGATACATTACCGTATTTTTCGGACTATAAGGCGATATTTTTTTCTCCAATTTCGACCTATGCGCCTAATAAACGAGGGCGCTAGGGGGTCTGTTAGGGGGTTAACAGGTCTGCTCATACTATCTTCTATTGTTCTCTCAGTTTACTGAGTACAATCTCTCTAACATTCTGTATGCCCCCTCTCCTCTCTCTCTCTCTCTCTCTCTCTCTCTCTCTCTCTCTCTCTCTCTCTCTCTCTCTCTCTCTCTCTCTCTCTCTCTCTCTCTCTCTCTCTCTCTCTCTCTCTCTCTCTCTCTAAAGCGCTGCAGGGCTAAAAGTAAGCTGGCTTTATTCTTTTTTTTCTTTTTTTCAATTTTCAACTGATGTCTATTGTGTTCAATTGTTTTGGTTACTTTTGTGTGTGTGTGTGTGTGTGCATGCATATATATGCAAATGCGTACATGTTCATGTCCGTGTTTGTGTGTGTGTGAAGGTTATAAATCTGTTCTAACCATACTGACCAAACACTCAAACAAAAGCATCCTAGGTTTGGAAACCAATGCCCCAGCAACCTATTTCATTTCATCTCTCTCTCTCTCTCTCTCTCTCTCTCTCTCTCTCTCTCTCTCTCTCTCTCTCTCTCTCTCTCACACACACACACACACACACATTGTGTGTCTCTCTATTGAAAGGACTGTTTTCATTTTTTTAACTTTCAGCTGCCAAGGGAGAAAGTGGACGAAGAAAGGAGGCTGGACGTCAGTCTGGAGGACGACCTGCTGAGCCAGCATCTCAGCCCCAGAGATGTACGTAATCTATTATTAGTGGCTGTCGCTAGCAGATACAGTAGTGCAACTTATCGCACATGTTCAGTCATCACCAACTAATCATATCTCTGTGTGATTGATTCCACAGACATCCAGGTGAATGTGAGGACCTTGGGAAGGACATGTTCAGTCATCACCAACTAATCCTATCTCTCTGTGTGTGTTTGATTCCACAGACATGCAGGTGAATGTGAGGACCTTTGGAGGGACATGTTCAGTCATCACCAACTAATCATATCTCTGTGTGATTGATTCCACAGACATCCAGGTGAATGTGAGGACCTTGGGAGGGACATGTTCAGTCATCACCAACTTAATCCTATCTCTCTGTGTGTGATTGATTCCACAGACATCCAGGTGAATGTGAGGACCTTGGGAAGGACATGTTCAGTCATCACTAACTAATCCTATCTCTCTGTGTGTGATTGATTCCACAGACATGCAGGTGAATGTGAGGACCTTTGGAGGGACATGTTCAGTCATCACCAACTAATCCTATATCTCTGTGTGATTGATTCCACAGACATGCAGGTGAATGTGAGGACCTTGGGAGGGACATGTTCAGTCATCACCAACTAATCCTATCTCTCTGTGTGTGATTGATTCCACAGACATGCAGGTGAATGTGAGGACCTTGGGAGGGACATGTTCAGTCATCACATACTAATCATATCTCTGTGTGATTGATTTCACAGACATGCAGGTGAATGTGAGGACCTTGGGAGGGACATGTTCAGTCATCACCAACTAATCATATCTCTGTGTGATTGATTCCACAGACATGCAGGTGAATGTGAGGACCTTGGGAGGGACATGTTCAGTCATCACCAACTAATCCTATCTCTGTGTGTGTGTGTGATTGATTCCACAGACATGCAGGTGAATGTGAGGACCTTGGGAGGGACATGTTCAGAGAGAGAGAGGGAGAGAGGAGGGCAGAGAGACAGAACACAAGAGACACACAGAATGTCAGAGTATTCAAAGACAATGATTTTATTTAATATAACTATCTATTCTATCTATATACTTACCGTTTCACTATGATCAAAGGTTCCCACCCACCTCCCTCCGACGAAAACATCATTGGGAAGGTTGGTTTTAAAAAAATTTATCATGATTTAAAGTTGCCTCCCCGGAAGTGACGTAGCGAGTGGGATCCACGGCAGCTTAGTGGTATTGGCTGTGTAGACCAAGGGAAGTAATCTAGTCTTGTTAAGACTATAACTTTTTGGTCTTTGGTAAATTGGCATTTGCTCCAAATTGGAAGGAATAACTCATGCATGTCCGTCATTCATTCGTAGTGAAACGGTAAGTATATAGATAGAATAGATAGTTATATTAAATAAAATCATTCAGTCTACTGTAAGTCACAACATCGAAAGTGGTAACGAGTCGCCGATACGACGAATACTCACGTTAAAATGCTTCAAAATCCCTGTTATCGTCCGAGATACCGTCCAACAGATGCCACAACCCTTCATTGGATGCATGGTTCGTGGGGTCCTTTCAGGTGCTTTAAAGTGCTGTGAAATTGATCAGTCATCAAAAGGCCTGTTAAGTCCTTTATATCAGCAAGGAGGTCCTTTCAAATCAGTCAAAGGTCCTTTTAAAATTGGTGCGGTCAGTTTAAATCCTTTAATCGGGCCAAAAAACAAAACTAAGTACCTCAAAAAAAATATATTAAATGAAATAAAATTTGCCAAAAATCGATCGCCTTCGTATCTTTCGAGCAGACGATCTAATTTTAATAGTCACTGTAAATCCGGTCACGTGCGCGAGATTCGGCGAGATATCTTATGCGCCATGTTGAAATTCTTCCCACATGCGGCTGCTTCAGTGCTTGTTTTCAAGTAAAAAGTGTAAAAATGCCTGGAAAGTGTTCGTTTTCATGATCGTTGGCTGAGAGGACATTTATAAGGACTGGGTCCGAAAAGTGATGGACAACAAACATGCAGTTCGTTGTGCATATTGTGAAAAAAACATCAACATCTTGTCAATGGGAGAGTCGGTGCTGAAACAACACGCAAAGACTGAAAATCACAAGAAAGCTGAAAGAAGGCACAAGGCGGAATCGAGGTGCAATGTGACCGACTTTTTTTGCAAGCAGCAGAAGTACTACTGTAACAACAAAAGAATCTGCTCAGCCCCCAAAAAAAAAAAAAAAAAAAAAAATGCTCGGCCACAATCGTCGGCGTCTGGCTCTGCGCCCACCACGTCTGCAAGTACAACTACAAACAAGGTTTAAATAGGTCCTTTAAAAAAATTTGCTGGTCCTTTAAAGGTCCTTTTAAGGTCCTTTTTTGGCACTCTTCCAAGTCCCCACGAACCATGGGATGTATAAAGCATCGTTGTAGAGCTTAAAATGCCATAATTCTACCAGTTTTTGTGAAGAATTGGCCAAACACAACAACCGGAAGTCGCAAAAACGGAAGTTTCGATTATTTGAGAAGGGAGCCAACTCTCGTTTACAACAACAACAATGGCGGTCGGTAATGGTTTTCAGGACGTTCCAAATCGTTGCTCTTGCTCCTTGTGTGCCTCGTGCATGTGCACACACACATGTCTACCCATAAAACTCTCCACTTCCGCTCACATTTCTGTGAAAAAACTTCCCTTCATTGAAAATTGTACTGGTTTTGTTGTTTGTATGCTTTTTGCTTGTACACATAATAGGCTGTGCATCTGTCTGACTGTCTGTCTTCTCTTTCTCTTTCTCTCTCGCTCTTCTTTAATGTTTTATTTGTTTTCTTCTTCAGAGTTCTCCTTCTCCTTATCTCATACTATGTTATTGTGCTTATTCTGCTTTCCTTCAATAAAAAAATATTTGTTCGTTTGTTCTCTCTTTCTCTCTCTCTCTCTCTCTCTCTCTCTCTCTCTCTCTCCCCTCCCTCCCTCCCTCTCTCTCCCTCCCTCTCTCTCTCCCCTCTCTCTCTCTCCCTCCCTCTCTCTCTCTCCCTCCCCCTCCCTCTCTCTCTCTCTCTCTCTCTGTCTCCCCCTCTCTCTCTCTCCCTCTCTCCCTCCCTCCCTCCCTCCCTCTCTCTCTCTCCCTCTCTGTCTCCCCCTCTCTCTCTCTCTCTCTCCCTCCCTCTCTCTCTCTCTCTCTCCTGTCTGTCTCCCCCTCTCTCTCCCTCCCTCCCTCCTCTCTCTCTCTCTCTCTCTCTCCCTCTCTGTCTCCCCCTCTCTCTCTCCCCCCTCTTTCCCTCCTCTCTCTCTCTCCCTCCCTTTCTCTCTCTCTCTGTCTCCCCCCCTCTCTCTCTCCCTCTCTCTCTCTCTCTCTCTCTCTCTCTCTCTGGGATAAAGAGAACAGCAAACACCCAGGTAGTGGCAATTTAAAATTTTCGGTTTATTATTAAAACCTTTGTCAATAAAACCAAGGACTGCTAAAGAAAGCGAATGGCTGTGTCTTTTTATACCCTTTGTTGTCAGCAGAAATCATCACTCACTCACTCTTTTTAAAAAATAACAACTCGCTCATTCATTCACTCATTTCCCCCCCCCCCCCCCCCAAAAAAAAGGGTTAACCTTTACATGTCATTCACGCTTTTTTCTCTCTTTCTCTAAAAAAAAGTTACATTAATATTCAAACTGAAAAAAACGTATAAACGTGTAGCGAAATAAAATCAAAGAGAGATAAATCTTTGCTACTCTACTCCTATTAATCCTCTCTATCACACACTCTCTCCCTCTCTTGCTGTCACCCTCTCCCTCTCTCTCTCTCCCAAACTGATGGCAGTCCACAATATGTTTCACAAACTCCCTTGTTCAGTCATGCACTCTCTCTGTCACGATCTCTATTTTTGTCTGCCCTGCCCTTTTTTCTGTTTGTCTGTCTTTCTCTGTCTGTCACTCTCTGTCTCTGTCTGTCTGTCTCTCTGTTTATCTGTGTCTTTGTATGTGAGGAGTCAGCCAGGCTTCAGTGGACACCCATCATACACACATGCAGCCCCTCTCTCTTACACACACAAACACACACACACACACACACTGTTACACACAGAGTTTACATACTCACACAATCAGTTACACACACACACACACACACACACACACGCTCATGCACACATACATAACACCATTCTAGAAGTTCTGATTACTTGCTATGCTTCAATCTTTGGATTTCATTCTAAGCTTTCCTATAAATAACAGTCAAATCTTAATATGTGCTGATTCTAAAGCAGCAATGTATGCTATTAAGTCTCCCAATTCATGTATACGACTTGACATGGTAATCAAAATTAATCATATAATACACCTTCTTTCTTTGAAAGGCATTACTGTTACTTTTTGTTGGGTGCCTTCTCATTGGAATATCAGCAAATGAACAGGTAGACCAAGCTGCAAAAAAGGCAGCTCAAAATATTAATGACGCTGTATCAATCAATGTTCTTTTAGTTTTAGATCTGACAGAATGTTTCTCAATTATAAACAAAACATCTCAAGAAAATGCCAAAACTTTATTGATGAACTCAGACATTCAATATTATAATAACTGTATTAAATGTAATGATAGATGCAATGGGAAAACATTACAAAAACGCGTTACTTTCTCGTCCAGGGAGATTGAAAGTTTAATCCATAGACTTCCGTTGAATTCATCCCAAACAAAATATTGAAATAATGTTAAATGTATGTGTGGTGAATCCTTGATTGTCAGTCATTTACTGATTCATTGTCCTAAAGCAAGAGAACTTTTCCAGAATTCTGGTATTAACGGTTTTACTGATGGATCGACACCATTGTCTCTACCCAGTATTCTAAACAATTATTCTATTCTTGATTCTGTTTGTAAATGTTTATAAAGTAGTTCACTTAGTATGTATCTTTAATATTGTTCATTGTTCGGTTATATTCTTTAAGTATATGTATGTGTGTGAGTGACTGTGTCGCAGTATGTATCATGTGTGTGTGTGTCTGTAAGTGACTGTGTTGCAGTCTGTGTGTGTGTGTGTGTGTGTATGTGTGTGTGTGAGTGACTGTGTCGCAGTGTGTGTGTGTATGTGTGAATGTATTAGGTATTAGGTATTATTAGGTATTAGGTACTTTATAGTCACAGAGGCGTCTGTGAAATTCGGGTTGCTCCCACCTGGAGAGCGCGTCGCAGCCGGAGGCGCGCCACCCCAATTTTTTATTTTATTTTTTAAAATTTTTTGCATGCGATTTATGTGACTGATGAGGAAGGAAAGGGGGGGGGGGGGGAAATTTTGACCAAATGACAACTTTTTCGTTGCCACTGGGTTTAACGTATGCTAAGTGCATGGGCACACAGGACCTCGGTTTATCGTCTCATCCGAAAGACTCCACGTTCAGACCGTAAGGCCTAGTGCAAAGTGAGAGGAAAAAATCCCCTGTACCCAGGTTCGAACTCGGGTTTACTTGACACGAAGCGAACGCGCTACCACTGTGCCACTCTACACCACTGTGTCACTATGTGTGCGTGTGCATGTGTGTGTGTGTGTGTGAATGTGTCACTGTGTGAATCTCTGTGTGTGTGTGAATGTGTTACTCTGTGTGTGTCACTGTGTGTAGGAGTGGAACACAGACCTTGATTGATGCTAGATTGTGGAGTGGTGACAAGTGACATGTCTGCCTGTTACAGGGAATGGTCCGGGTCCCATCCGGCGGCAGGCCACAAAGAGTGACAGGACGCGGCCGGACCCCTACAGGGGGGCAGCAACCAAGCGTTGTGCCCAGCGCATTGTGGCGGGTGAGTCAGCACTTCTGACTTTTAGTCTGACTGACAGCGTGGCTGTATCTGTCTGTGTGTGATCCTGTGTGTGAGTGTATACATGTGTGTGTGTGAGACTGTGTCAGTGATGCACCGAGGTTTGAAAAGTGATGGGATAAATTGTCCTGAAGCAAGAAATGCCCTGGACCTGGGAGATCAATAGGACAATTTGATGCTATGTTGAAACAAACCACACCTTGGGGTACCCCCGATGGGGGATTGCAATGTTCGTAAACTTTTTTTCAGGCACTATAATGATCTGCTTCAAGTGAATATTTATAATGAATTTTATTTGCTTGAGAGTGTTAAATGTTGTTTACATGTTTATACAACAGAAACAGAAACTGGGGGGAAAGCTTTTGTTGGTGTTACATCAATGTCAATGTGAAAGATGCATTCTCTTAACTCTTTCAATCCTGCAGACCGGTTTTCCGGTTTCAAGGCTTAATACCTTTCAATCCTGGAGAACGGAAAACCGTTCTGGAAGAAATAACTCCTTTCAATCCGAGAGACCGGTATTCCGGGATCGTACTTTGGACTTACCGCAATTCGCGCCATCAAAGTACGTCATTTACCCTTGACCCAGCCCTAACGGGACTGTTTATGAATGGAATGTGATGCCAGACCCCCCAGCCGTTTACCCTTCCCTTTCCCCCCACCACTCCTCCTTCCAGCTCTGTGGGAAAGGGGTCGTTTTGAGTGAATGCGTGTAGTAGGTGTGTACTGTGCACGTGGCAGTTTTTGTTGGTAGTGAAAATAGAAGGTGGAGAAAATTCTGATTCTGACCAATTTGACAGAAGAAGAGTGAGTTTAGTTCGTGGCAGCTATTGAAGCGCATGTAGGTGGTGATGATGCTAGTGGTGAGGAGTTAGATTATCAAAACTTACCTTTGTTCTACACTCGACCGAGTTTTGAGGATTAGGGGGAATTATGTCACACCAAAACCGAAACTAGGACGGAATTCAAACATCGATCAGGGCCTGTGTGTGTGTTAGACACATCAATGAAAGCGCAAGATTATTTTCAGTTATATTACTCTGATGAAGTGCTCAGTTCTCTGCTAGAATATACCAACAATAACACCTAAAAAAAACCGCACCGAGGAGCCAGAGAAAAACAAAGGTGTAGGTGACAAGCACACCTGTGTGTTGTGCACGGCACGACACCCCAAGTACAAGCATGCACACACTGGTGTCAGCTATACCGACACCCCTTCAAAACGTGTCAAACTACAATGATGTGTGAAAAGTGTGGTATCTGTGCTCCAAACAGCGTCACAGTGACTGCTGCAAGGTGTGTCACACACGTGTCACCTATGTGTGACATGTGATGTGATGACTGTGACAGGGGTACATACATGCGTAGATAGGGAACGAGAAAATATTATCTGTGTAAAAAAAGTGTGCAAAATAGTGTGGTGCTTGTCCTCTATATATTTGTGTTGTATCCATACATAATCGTCAAAACAGACAATAAACTGTTGATGTGATGGGGACAATTATGGTGACAATGGTGACACTTATCTGTGGAGTAATGACAAGCACAATACATGGGGATGTACAGGAGGCATCGCTTGGTGAGCGCGTGCATGAAATATACAATTTGCTTTAAAAACACTGACCTGCATGTATGGCATGATGGTATGTTTTATGTTAAATTGTAAACTTACCTGTTTTACACCTGTGTGTCATCTGTCATGTCACCATAATGTGTCAACATGGTCACAAACAGCTTCTCACATCAATTCCCTACACAACGGTATATGACATTCTTAGGTTCGTGTAATGTGGGTTACTACCGTAAGTCTCTAAAATAAGTACCCCATTATCACATTTTCAACCCTCTATAAATCCAGGAATGAAGGGAATAGATAGATAATAGAAACATAGGAATAAGGGGAAGTAACAGTTAGTGTAAAACCAGGAATGAAAGAGTTAAATAAATAATCACATTCAGTCAAAAATAAATAATTATTAAAACTCCTCAAGACTTGATTTAAAAAACTTTTTGTACCATACAATCATCATATA
>CM065697.1:3327154-3329654 GCA_017654935.2 Phymorhynchus buccinoides
GTCTGGAGGACGACCTGCTGAGCCAGCATCTCAGCCCCAGAGATGTACGTAATATATTATTAGTGGCTGTCGCTAGCAGATACAGTAGTGCAACTTATCGCACATGTTCAGTCATCACCAACTAATCATATCTCTGTGTGATTGATTCCACAGACATGCAGGTGAATGTGAGGACCTTTGGAGGGACATGTTCAGTCATCACCAACTAATCCTATCTGTCTGTGTGTGTTTGATTCCACAGACATGCAGGTGAGTGTGAGGACCTTGGGAGGGACATGTTCAGTCATCACCAACTAATCCTATCTCTCTGTGTGTGTTTGATTCCACAGACATGCAGGTGAATGTGAGGACCTTTGGAGGGACATGTTCAGTCATCACCAACTAATCCTATATCTCTGTGTGATTGATTCCACAGACATGCAGGTGAATGTGAGGACCTTTGGAGGGACATGTTCAGTCATCACCAACTAATCCTATCTGTCTGTGTGTGTTTGATTCCACAGACATGCAGGTGAATGTGAGGACCTTGGGAGGGACATGTTCAGTCATCACCAACTAATCCTATCTCTCTGTGTGTGATTGATTCCACAGACATGCAGGTGAATGTGAAGACCTTGGGAGGGACATGTTCAGTCATCACCAACTAATCCTATCTCTCTGTGTGATTGATTCCACAGACATGCAGGTGAACGTGAGGACCTTTGGAGGGACATGTTCAGTCATCACCAACTAATCCTGTCTCTCTGTGTGTGATTGATTCCACAGACATGCAGGTGAACGTGAGGACCTTGGGAGGGACATGTTCAGTCATCACCAACTAATCCTATCTCTCTGTGTGTGTTTGATTCCACAGACATGCAGGTGAATGTGAAGTCCTTGGGAGGGACATGTTCAACCATCACCAACTAATCATATCTCTGTGTGTGTGATTGATTCCACAGACATGCAGGTGAATGTGAGGACCTTTGGAGGGACATGTTCAGTCATCACCAACTAATCCTATCTCTGTGTGTGTGATTGATTCCACAGACATGCAGGTGAATGTGAAGACCTTGGGAGGGACATGTTCAGTCATCACTAAGTAATCGTGAAAATATTGTTTGTTTGTTAGCTAAGTACACTTCTGAAACTTATGATATCAGAGAAAAGAAAATATTTGTTACAATTTCCTAGAAATTATGTGCACTAGTTCTTTATATACATAACATGTGTATAAGTTTGGTGATAATTTATTTTCGTTTTTGTTTGACTTTCTTCTTTCCTCTTAGAGTTGTACACACATTCACATATAGTATGATGGCAATTGTTATTGGTCTTTCTTTATAGAATATCTTGTATTATGTGTTGTTATATTGTGTCCAACATTGACTCTATTTGCATTTATTCATAATGCATTACTCATTATCGTTCTTGCATGAATTCCTGACGCTGCAAATATAATAACCCCCCCCCCCCCCCTTTCCTTTCAGCTGCCAAGGGAGAAGAGAGGGGAGAAAGACCAGACGATCAGGCTGGAGGATCAGTTGAGCCAGCGTCTCAGCCGCAGCGATGTACGTAGCATTATTAGTGTCACTAACAGATACATTACCGTATTTTTCGGACTATAAGGCGATATTTTTTTCTCCAATTTCGACCTATGCGCCTAATAAACGAGGGCGCTAGGGGGTCTGTTAGGGGGTTAACAGGTCTGCTCATACTATCTTCTATTGTTCTCTCAGTTTACTGAGTACAATCTCTCTAACATTCTGTATGCCCCCTCTCCTCTCTCTCTCTCCTCTCTCTCTCTCTCTCTCTCTCTCCCTCCTCTCTCTCTCGGTCTCCCTCTCTCTCTCTCTCTCTCATCTCTCTCTCTCTCTCTCTATCCTCTCTCTCTCTCTCTCTCTCTCTAAAGCGCTGCAGGGCTAAAAGTAAGCTGGCTTTATTCTTTTTTTTCTTTTTTTCAATTTTCAACTGATGTCTATTGTGTTCAATTGTTTTGTTACTTTTGTGTGTGTGTGTGTGTGCATGCATATATATGCAAATGCGTACATGTTCATGTCCGTGTTTGTGTGTGTGTGAAGGTTATAAATCTGTTCTAACCATACTGACCAAACACTCAAACAAAAGCATCCTAGGTTTGGAAACCAATGCCCCAGCAACCTATTTCATTTCATCTCTCTCTCTCTCTCTCTCTCTCTCTCTCTCTCTCTCTCTCTCTCTCTCTCTCTCTCTCTCTCTCACACACACACACACACACATTGTGTGTCTCTCTATTGAAAGGACTGTTTTCATTTTTTTAACTTTCAGCTGCCAAGGGAGAAAGTGGACGAAGAAAGGAGGCTGGACGTCAGTCTGGAGGACGACCTGCTGAGCCAGCATCTCAGCCCCAGAGATGTACGTAATCTATTATTAGTGGCTGTCGCTAGCAGATACAGTAGTGCAACTTATCGCACATGTTCAGTCATCACCAACTAATCATATCTCTGTGTGATTGATTCCACAGACATCCAGGTGAATGTGA
>CM065697.1:3334654-3337154 GCA_017654935.2 Phymorhynchus buccinoides
CACCCCAATTTTTTATTTTATTTTTTAAAATTTTTTGCATGCGATTTATGTGACTGATGAGGAAGGAAAGGGGGGGGGGGGGTAAATTTTGACCAAATGACAACTTTTTCGTTGCCACTGGGTTTAACGTATGCTAAGTGCATGGGCACACAGGACCTCGGTTTATCGTCTCATCCGAAAGACTCCACGTTCAGACCGTAAGGCCTAGTGCAAAGTGAGAGGAAAAAATCCCCTGTACCCAGGTTCGAACTCGGGTTTACTTGACACGAAGCGAACGCGCTACCACTGTGCCACTCTACACCACTGTGTCACTATGTGTGCGTGTGCATGTGTGTGTGTGTGTGTGTGTGAATGTGTCACTGTGTGAATCTCTGTGTGTGTGTGAATGTGTTACTCTGTGTGTGTCACTGTGTGTAGGAGTGGAACACAGACCTTGATTGATGCTAGATTGTGGAGTGGTGACAAGTGACATGTCTGCCTGTTACAGGGAATGGTCCGGGTCCCATCCGGCGGCAGGCCACAAAGAGTGACAGGACGCGGCCGGACCCCTACAGGGGGGCAGCAACCAAGCGTTGTGCCCAGCGCATTGTGGCGGGTGAGTCAGCACTTCTGACTTTTAGTCTGACTGACAGCGTGGCTGTATCTGTCTGTGTGTGATCCTGTGTGTGAGTGTATACATGTGTGTGTGTGAGACTGTGTCAGTGATGCACCGAGGTTTGAAAAGTGATGGGATAAATTGTCCTGAAGCAAGAAATGCCCTGGACCTGGGAGATCAATAGGACAATTTGATGCTATGTTGAAACAAACCACACCTTGGGGTACCCCCGATGGGGGATTGCAATGTTCGTAAACTTTTTTTCAGGCACTATAATGATCTGCTTCAAGTGAATATTTATAATGAATTTTATTTGCTTGAGAGTGTTAAATGTTGTTTACATGTTTATACAACAGAAACAGAAACTGGGGGGAAAGCTTTTGTTGGTGTTACATCAATGTCAATGTGAAAGATGCATTCTCTTAACTCTTTCAATCCTGCAGACCGGTTTTCCGGTTTCAAGGCTTAATACCTTTCAATCCTGGAGAACGGAAAACCGTTCTGGAAGAAATAACTCCTTTCAATCCGAGAGACCGGTATTCCGGGATCGTACTTTGGACTTACCGCAATTCGCGCCATCAAAGTACGTCATTTACCCTTGACCCAGCCCTAACGGGACTGTTTATGAATGGAATGTGATGCCAGACCCCCCAGCCGTTTACCCTTCCCTTTCCCCCACCACCTCCTCCTTCCAGCTCTGTGGGAAAGGGGTCGTTTTGAGTGAATGCGTGTAGTAGGTGTGTGTACTGTGCACGTGGCAGTTTTTGTTGGTAGTGAAAATAGAAGGTGAAGAAAATTCTGATTCTGACCAATTTGACAGAAGAAGAGTGAGTTTAGTTCGTGGCAGCTATTGAAGCGCATGTAGGTGGTGATGATGCTAGTGGTGAGGAGTTAGATTATCAAAACTTACCTTTGTTCTACACTCGACCGAGTTTTGAGGATTAGGGGGAATTATGTCACACCAAAACCGAAACTAGGACGGAATTCAAACATCGATCAGGGCCTGTGTGTGTGTTAGACACATCAATGAAAGCGCAAGATTATTTTCAGTTATATTACTCTGATGAAGTGCTCAGTTCTCTGCTAGAATATACCAACAATAACACCTAAAAAAACCGCACCGAGGAGCCAGAGAAAAACAAAGGTGTAGGTGACAAGCACACCTGTGTGTTGTGCACGGCACGACACCCCAAGTACAAGCATGCACACACTGGTGTCAGCTATACCGACACCCCTTCAAAACGTGTCAAACTACAATGATGTGTGAAAAGTGTGGTATCTGTGCTCCAAACAGCGTCACAGTGACTGCTTCAAGGTGTGTCACACACGTGTCACCTATGTGTGACATGTGATGTGATGACTGTGACAGGGGTACATACATGCGTAGATAGGGAACGTGAAAATATTATCTGTGTAAAAAAAGTGTGCAAAATAGTGTGGTGCTTGTCCTCTATATATTTGTGTTGTATCCATACATAATCGTCAAAACAGACAATAAACTGTTGATGTGTTGGGGACAATTATGGTGACAATGGTGACACTTATCTGTGGAGTAATGACAAGCACAATACATGGGGATGTACAGGAGGCATCGCTTGGTGAGTGCGTGCATGAAATATACAATTTGCTTTAAAAACACTGACCTGCATGTATGGCATGATGGTATGTTTTATGTTAAATTGTAAACTTACCTGTTTTACACCTGTGTGTCATCTGTCATGTCACCATAATGTGTCAACATGGTCACAAACAGCTTCTCACATCAATTCCCTACACAACGGTATATGACATTCTTAGGTTCGTGTAATGTGGGTTACTACCGTAAGTCTCTAAAATAAGTACCCCATTATCACATTTTCAACCCTCTATAAATCCAGGAATGAAGGGAATAGATAGATAATAGAA
>CM065697.1:3342154-3352479 GCA_017654935.2 Phymorhynchus buccinoides
GATTCCACAGGCATGCAGGTGCACGTCAGGACCCTAGGATGACATGGTCAAGCCCCCCCCCAATTTTACCCAACTTTCAGATTTTGTTATATTATCTTATTTATTAGTCGTACAGTGAAACCCGTTTAGTACGAATTCCAGGGGAGAGGGCCAATTTACTCGTTGTAAGCATTGCTCGTTCAAACCATTTTATCGATTTTGGCAACCCTGACGAACCTATCAATCGGTCCTCACATCTACTGTGATGTGGGTGTTGGTAAAGTGTGAAAAAGACAGAAAAACGGAAACAACACACTTACCCAACAAAGCATGGTTGTAAGCCCAGTATCCTGTATCCATAGGGTTTTTAATGCCGATTACATACACTTTAAATCAATAACATCAAAAACATAAAATCCACACACGCGCTTTAAGAGAAAGTTAAAATTTCCCGGAAGTCACAAGATCAGTGCGCAAAGAGTGAGTCCAGTGTCGTCTGCTTGCGCTGCAGACACCCAAGTTGTTATATCGGCCAATCAGAATGCCGCTTACATATCGAGGGGTCAGTCAAGATTGCGATGTTGTTGTCAGTGTGTACTCGTTCTAGCCAGGTAGTTGTGCAAGAAAGCTTGACTTTGGGATGGCGGTGTGGTTGTAAGTGCGTTCTCGTTCTAACCGCGTAGTTTTTGCATAAAAGCTTGACTTTGGGAGTCAATAAATTGTACGTTATATGCAAGTTGCTCGTTGTAGCGAGCTCGTTGTATGCAGAATTATTTAACAAGGAAAAAGAAGGCTTGTGGTCGGGAATTTTGAAACCACTCGTTAAACACGGGCTCTCGTTTAAACCGTACTCGTACTAAATGGGTTTCCCTGTATTATAAGACGCAGGGGTCTTATTTTCTCTTATTCAATCGCTCAGATTCCTGTCAATTATGAGCGCAGATGCGTCATGCTGCCGTTATGTGCCTAACTAAGAAACAGTTAGGCCCAGCAAGTCCGACTTCAGCTGGGGGAAATGTTTTTGAAAGTGTTTCGTGAAAAAAGCCAGGAGAATGGACTGGTAAGGCAGAAAGATGGCACATGACAGTAGGCAAAGGGAAAAGGCGGAGTCAAAGAGAGTGACAGCTTAGAGGAAGTTACAAGCACAGAACTTCCAGAAGGTGAGGGAACTATACAAAAGACCCTTCGGTATCCCCACAGGGGAGTGCAGGGGTCTGAGTCTGGACATGCAGGTGAACGTGAGGACCTTGGAAAGGACATGTTCAGTCATCACTAGCTAATCCTATCTCTCTGTGTGTGATTGATTCCACAGACATGCAGGTGAATGTGAGGACCTTGGGAGGGACATGTTCAGTCATCACTAGCTAATCCTATCTCTCTGTGTGTGATTGATTCCACAGACATGCAGGTGAACGTGAGGACCTTGGGAGGGACATGTTCAGTCATCACTAGCTAATCCCATCTCTCTGTGTGTGATTGATTCCACAGACATGCAGGTGAACGTGAGGACCTTGGGAGGGACATGTTCAGTCATCACTAAGTAATCTCATCTCTCTGTGTGTGATTGATTCCACAGACATGCAGGTGAACGTGAGGACCTTGGAAAGGACATGTTCAGTCATCACTAACTAATCCTATCTCTCTGTGTGATTGATTCCACAGACATGCAGGTGAACGTGAGGACCTTGGGAGGGACATGTTCAGTCATCACCAACTTAAATCCCATCTCCCTGTGTGATTGATTCCACAGACATGCAGGTGAACGTGAGGACCTTGGGAGGGACATGTTCAGTCATCACCAACTAATCCTGTCTCTGTGTGTGATTGATTCCACAGACATGCAGGTGAACGTGAGAACCTTGGGAGGGACATGTTCAGTCATCACCAACTAATCCTATCTCTGTGTGTGTGATTGATTCCACAGACATGCAGGTGAACGTGAGGACCTTGGGAGGGACATGTTCAGTCATCACCAACTAATCCTATCTCTTTGTGTGTGATCTAATCCTATCTCTGTGTGTGATTGATTCCACGGACATGCAGGTGAAGGTGAGGACCTTGGGAGGGACATGTTCAGTCATCACTAACTAATCCTATCTCTGTGTGTGTGATTTATTCCACAGACATCCAGGTGAATGTGAGGACCTAGGGAGGGACATGTTCAGTCATCACTAAGTAATCCCATCTCTCTGTGTGTGATTGATTCCACAGACATGCAGGTGAACGTGAGGACCTTGGGAGGGACATGTTCAGTCATCACTAACTAATCCTATCTCTCTGTGTGTGATTGATTCCACAGACATGCAGGTGAACGTGAGGACCTTGGGAGGGACATGTTCAGTCATCACCAACTAATCCTATCTCTCTGTGTGTGATTGATTCCACAGACATGCAGGTGAACGTGAGGACCTTGGGAGGGACATGTTCAGTCATCACTAACTAATCATTCCTCTCTGTCTCTGTGGTTCCACAGCCAACATGAGACTGACAGTACGACTTTTTTCCGGCACGGTGGTGACGTTGACGGTGTCCAACAATACCACCGTTGCCGAAGTGAGGGCGCAGGCTGCTTCAAAGGGTCGGCTGGACCCCAGCCGATACCAGCTAACTACTTTGGGGCAGATTGTCCTGCCCGACGCCCAGACCCTGAAGCAGTGTGGGGTGGGAAGCACCACCACCCTGCTGCTGAAGCATTGCCATGGTAAGAATCACATGCAAATAAATACTAAATTGGGTGGCGCGTCTCTGGCTGTGACGCGCGCGCTCTCCATGTGGGTGCAACCCGAATTTAACTGTGACTATAAAGTACCTAATACCTAATACCTTAACATTTATTTTCTGTTTTCAACTGATGTGTACTGTGTTCAATTGTTTTGGTAGCTTTTGTGTGTGTGTGTGTTTGACTTTCTCTGCATTTTATAGTCTTTAAGTACTTCCACTTCTAGAGGAACAGGAATGTAGTTGCTGTGTGACACTGAGTGTGCGTGTGCGCGTGCATGCGTGCGTGTGTGGAAGGTGAACTGATGAGAATGGGGAATAGATAGAGCTCAATATAGCAGGTATACGGAGCAGCACAGCTGCTGTGTGTATAACCGTTTTTGTTGTTTCTGTTTTGTGCTCTTCCGTCAAGATGGCGATTGACACATCGATGTGTGTGAGACTCTGGGGAGAAAAGAAAGAGAATAGACCAATATTTCTGCCAAGATTACATGGAAAAGTATCTGTGCATTCAGAGATCAAGAAAGTGTGCATCATGCTAGATGTATGATGTGCTCACTACACTTAACCCTTTCGCCGCCAGCCATTTTTCAGCCAAAAAATACCATTAAATCTACCTGGGTAGAGAAAAAAAAGTATCTGCAATATTGCGAGTTCCTCTGTGACATTTATAACATTAGGCCTATACTTGCCTCTCCAAATTACGAAAATAGGGTCTTCACATAACAGGCCCTGAATGTATGCTTTTTGTGACATGGGTGTTAAACCATTGTGGTGCAAAACTGTGACATTGGCGGTGAAAGGGTTAAAAGTCTCCTTTGGAGGGTGTCAAGACATCGAATACCACATTACTTCTCATCGTTTTATCAAAACTGTTAACTCCCAGACTTCCTCTTCCACCGTTACCGACTTTTTCAAGCCAACGGAAGAAATGAGAACAAAGCTGAACTTGAATTGATTCATTATCTTCCTTCCAAGTCTTATTATTTAAGTCATCTATGGCACCAACCGTCTTGGTCTGCCCAAATAAAAAGGACTGAGGAACAAACCAAAAGCTTCTATTGTGCTAGGAATAGTTGTGACACTTCCAGACAAGACTAGTTTTAAACAAGACAAATTCACAAGGATGAAAATTGTTTACTTCAAATTATGTTTACATGCGAAAGGTAAGATGCTGCATCAAAATTCCTCAGCTGCCAAAAATGCCTCTTTCCTGCTACAAATATTCCTCTTAGCTCCCAAAATGCCTCTTTCCTGCTACAAATATTCCTCTTTGGTCCCAAAATGCCTCTTTCCTGCTACAAATATTCCTCTTTGGTCCCAAAATGCCTCTTTCCTGCTACAAATATTCCTCTTAGCTCCCAAAATGCCTCTTTCCTGCTAGAAATATTCCTCTTAGCTCCCAAAAATGCCTCTTTCCTGCTACAAATATTCCTCTTAGCTCCCAAAATGCCTCTTTCCTGCTACAAATATTCCTCTTAGCTCCCAAAATGCCTCTTTCCTGCTACAAATATTCCTCTTAGCTCCCAAAAATGCCTCTTTCCTGCTACAAATATTCCTCTTAGCTCCCAAAATGCCTCTTTCCTGCTACAAATATTCCTCTTTGGTCCCAAAATGCCTCTTTCCTGCTACAAATATTCCTCTTTGGTCCCAAAATGCCTCTTTCCTGCTACAAATATTCCTCTTAGCTCCCAAAAATGCCTCTTTCCTGCTACAAATATTCCTCTTAGCTCCCAAAAATGCCTCTTTCCTGCTACAAATATTCCTCTTAGCTCCCAAAATGCCTCTTTCCTGCTACAAATATTCCTCTTTGGTCCCAAAATGCCTCTTTCCTGCTACAAATATTCCTCTTAGCTCCCAAAATGCCTCTTTTCTGCTACAAATATTCCTCTTTGGTCCAAAAATGCCTCTTTCCTGCTACAAATATTCCTCTTTGCTCCAAAAATGCCTCTTTCCTGCTACAAATATTCCTCTTTGGTTTGTTACTTTTGTGTGTTTGTGTGCATGCATGCAAATGCGTACATGTTCATGTCCGTGTTTGTGTGTGTGTGAAGGTTATAAATCTGTTCTAACCATACTGACCAACACTCAAACAAAAGCATCCTCAAAATTCAGCAAACTATGAACAATAGCACTACAAAGAACACACACACAAAAACGACGCTGTCCGACATCCTTGGCCACGCTTTGCTCTAAGAAGTCAATTCTAAATCACCTCGTCGACATTTTGACTCGCCGTGTCGATGCTTTGCAGTGCCATTCCTTCATCATGTTGAAGTTTTGCAGTACCAAAAGTCATTTTACACTCATTGAATCCATCGCTGTTGAGCCAAAATTTCAAATTTACATATATACAACCTGAAAAGAAAACATCACCAAACACAAACAACAAAAAATTCAAATTAGTTAAAATTGAGCACAAAAGTATGCTGGCCAACAACAAAACGAAATTCCCATGGGAAAAAAAGCAAAATTTCGTCCAAAAGCCAAGAGGACGATCCAAATTTCCATGTTCAAGATTAACAATGGTAACTGAACATCAAACCTTTCCAGGACACTGCTGGCCACAAAATTAAGCTTTTATTATGCTTTTCTCGTGCTTGTTTTATCTCTCATTTCCACAACTGGGTTATTTCATGCCCTGCAAAATAAATAGCAAACGTTTGCACACAAATCAACCCGAGTGCACGTGCAATCAAATATACAAGTGGGCATGCAATATCTCCAAGGAGAAAATAAATAATGCGCGCAAAAAGCAAGGGTTCGCAAGACAATGAAGCTTTGAAGTGCAAAGCATCAAACAGAAGTGCAAATTTTCAACTTCTGGACAACAAATCAGCGAACACATTTGACGTCCCTGGAACAGGTTCCACAGAGAACCTGTACTCCTGCAGGCTGAGAGCCCAGCGCAACAACCTGTTGTTTTTGGTTTTGGCAGACTGCAAGAAGGTGAGAGGTTTGTGGTCAGTTTGCAACGTAAACTCTCGCCCTACAAGAAACCGAGAAAACTTCTCGCAACCCCAAATAATGGCTAGACATTCTCGTTCGATGGTAGAATACTTCTGCTGGGCTTCAGAAAGCTTCTTACTGGCGTACTGAACAGGATGCAACACATCTTCCTTGCGCTGAAGCAACACAGCACCCATGCCTTTTGCACTAGCATCAGTGCGCAACACAAAGGGTTCAGACAGAGATGGAAGCAAAAGGACTGGGAAGGAGTTTAGAATCTTCTGTGTGCTTTCCAGAGCCTGTTGACAATCCTGAGTCCATTGAATGTGTTTTGGCCTTGTACCCTTAGTAAGGTCAGTGAGAGGGCCCGTGAGTGTAGCGAAATGAGGGACCGCCTGTAGTACGACAAGAGACCCAAGAGGGAACGTACTTGCTTCTTACTAGTAGGTTGTTTCAGAGCAAGTATCTTCTTGACTTTGGACTCTTCTGGCATCATGATGCCAACAGCAATCGTGTGACCTAGAAACTCAAGTTGCTGAAAACCAACGCGCATCTTGGACGGACGAGCAGTCAATCCAAATTCCCTGAGACGCTGCAAAATATCTTCTAAAGACACTAATAGTTCCTCCCATGACTTAGGAGCCTGCATGATGTCATCAAAAAAGTTAACTGCACTACACTCATGTAACCTCAAAGCACGCATGGTCCGGGCAAAAGTGGCTGGCGCGTTTTGTAACCCAAAGGGCATGCGCGTCCATTGGAACAATCCAAAAGGGGTTTGAAAAGCCGTTTTTTCTTTATCTTCAGGAGCCATGGGCAACTGCCAGTAGCCCTTCGTTAGATCAATCTTGACGAAGAACTTACCCTCAGACAACTGACACAAAAGCTCTTCGATATCAGGAATAGGCTCTGCGTCAAAAACAGTCACTTTGTTTAGTTGTCTGTAGTCAATGCAGAACCTGACAGAACCGTCAGGCTTATTAACTAGTACAACAGGAGAACTGTAGGGAGAGGTAGAAGGTTCAATAACACCAAGATCCAACATGGTCTTAATTTCTCTCTCAATCACAGCCTTCTTAGCAAAGGGCAGAGGGTATGGTTTGACTCGAATCGGTTGATCCTGAGTCAGAGTCACGTTATGGGGCTCAAGATTTTTAGTCACACCTGGTTTATCAGTCAATACATCGGGGTAACGCTGAAGAATGCAACGTACATCCTGTTTCTTTTGCTCCGAGAGATTATCGGCTATGACAATATTCTCCCATGTTTCATCTTTGTATGATAGAGTTGGGAGAGCGGCAGAATCATCCGGAGCAGAATCTGAGACAACTCCAACAGAAGCGGTGTGTGTCTGTGTGTTGGTATCCGCTTGTGTGTTTTTCTGCCTGTACTGTATGTCAGGGACAAAATCTGTGGGGAGAATGTCATGCACAAAGCTAGTGTTTGGTGTTTTCAAACCGACAACAGAGTAGTTGATAGCGACATTTGCTCGCTCCATGTATTCTTTGAGCATGTTGATGTGGAACACCTTCTCAGTACCCTTCATGTTAATCTGGTAATTGACAGGGGAGAGTTTTTTTGTGACAACAAAAGGGCCTTTCCACATGATCTGCAGTTTGTTGTGGTCATCTGTCAACAAAACTAACACTTTGTTCCCTGGATCTAACGAACGAACACGTGCCTTTTTGTCTGCATATTTCTTGTGTATGTCCGTGTTTTTATCCGCAGACTTTTGAGCAAGCTCACAAGTGTTCTTGATCCGGTTGTGTAACTCATACACGTACTGGTACACACTTTGTACACACTCATCCTCACTCTCACCTGACCATTTGCTTGCCAAGAGATCCATGGGACCTATGGGGGAATGACCGTATACCAGTTCAAATGGAGAAAACCCTAGCGTCTCATTCGGCATTTCCCTGTACGCGAAGAGGAGGGAAGGGATGTATCTGTCCCACTCCTTGGGTTCCTGAATGGCTACTTTCCGTAACATAGACTTAAGGGTGCCATTAAACCTCTCAACCATGCCATTGGACTGTGGGTGATATGGTGTAGTGGTTACTGGAGTGATAGATAGGAGACGGTACACTTCCTTCATCAAATCCGACACAAACTGCGTACCACAGTCGGAGAGAATTTCCTGTGGCAGACCCACACGCGAGAAAACAGACAGAAGCGCCTCTGCGACCGTAATGGTGTCTATCTTTTTAAGCGGAATGGCTTCTGGGAACCGCGTAGCCGTGTCAACAACCGTCAAAACATATCTGTGTCCAGACGAGGATGGTTGGAAAGGACCGACCAAGTCGATCGCCACACGCTGAAATGGGACTGTGATGATGGGCATTTTATGCAATGGGGCACAAGGGACTCTACCTTTATGAATGGTCTTTTGACAGACATCACAGCTACGACAATAGTGTGCGACGTCATTTGCGACCCCTGGCCAATGAAAGTTGGTTAATAATACCCTTTGCAAAGTTCTTTTTACACCACAATGCCCCGCAAAAATCGCATCGTGTGCCGTGTGTAACACGATGTTGCGGAGAGACTGCGGTACTACAAGTTGTTTCCCTTTTTCTGTGCCAGACCCAACCAAACGAAACAAAAGTCCTGATTCATGTACGTAGGACACACTCTCACACACATCTGTTTGTGGTTTTGTTTTAAGTTTGGTAAACAAATGAGTCAAAGTTTTGTCATCGGTTTGAAGTTTGGCAAACTCACTGGGTTTAATGTCAAAGAGGGACAGGTCTGGGACTTTGAGGGGGTTGGGGTTTTGTGTTTCTTTTTTTACCTGCGCCCTCGTACACACAAGACAAGGCACAAACGATCCGCCATTTCCTCCGTGAGTGGTAGAAACACCAGGTAAGTTACCAAGTATGAGATCACAAACGGGATTTTCAATCACACATGCAGTTACTTTACCTGTAAAGTACGGGGTATCTACTTGTACTTCAGCAAGGGGAAATTCTTCAATACGACCCCCAAAAGTACGACACTTCTGGGTAGAACCCAAGTATTGGTTTGGTAACACAAAATCCTTGCACACACCAGCTGTGGTGCACCCAGTGTCACGCAAAACTGTGGCTTCTAAGCCGTTCACTGCCGCTTGTTCTAACTGTAAACCAGACACTGAGGTGTCCGGTGCTAACACATTAACCTTTGGTGTGGCCGACGCCACGTTAGCCTGAGACGAGTTTTTCCGCAAGGAAAGGACAGTGATTGGCAAAATGAAACATTCCGTCACAGTGTGAGCAACGTCTTGTGTCCTGAGTTGGTGTTTGGTTACTCTGTGTTGATTGGGGAGGGGGGTAATTGTAATTCAGGGGATCCCTGTTTGAGTAGCCACCTCTGGGTGGTCCACGAGGACGAAAACGATAGCCATCGCCCTGTCTGTACGATCTCCCATGAAAATGGGATCCATGAGACTGCTCATTTTGATACCCCTGAGCTTGTTTTCCGTACCCTGTGTTGTTTCTTTGGTTACCTCTAGAGTACCTTCTATTATCCTGGGAGTACGGAACAGAACGATTAGGGTTAGTGTATGCTACATTTGAATCAAACATAGGCCCGTCCTTTTTGTTTGACATATTGTTATCCGGATGAGCATTCCGGTACTGTTCCGCAGCTGCACACATTTTCTCAATACTCTCAAACTCTCTCTCTTTCAAGAAAGTACCAAGGTCCTTGCTCACACTGTTTAAGATCTGTTCTCTGAGCAAGAGATCTCTGAGTTCCTTATAGTTCTTTCTTGTTTCAGAGAGCTCAACCCATCTATCCAAGTAGTGAGAAACGCGAATTAAATAAGATGGAAATGACTCTCCTTTGTTCGGACGAACATTCCGGAATTGCTCACGGAATCCGTCCACAGAACACTGGAACTTCTTAAGTAGCTCCTCTTTGAGAAGCTCCCAAGTAAGGTTATCTTTAGACGCTAGTGAATGGCACAAAGTGAGGGCTTCACCCCGTAAAAGGGAAGCAACAAATAACGTCCACTTGTCTTTGGGCCATTCACACGAACTCGCAGGACTCTCAAAACGAAACAAAAAAGAATCGATGTCATCGGTCCTGTCATCAAAGGGGGGAAGTTTGGGGATGTAGGAGGATTTACTTTTACTACCATCACTACTCGCATCCTGTTTATTGCCAGGTTGTCTTTTTGCGTTTATTTTTTGCAATTCTACATCTGTGGTTATCTCTAACTCTCTTATCTTAAGTTGCTGGTTCTCTAGCTCTCTGTCCGCATTAAGTTTTTCTCTCTGTGTTTTTTCTCTCTTTCTTTTTCTAGTTCTGCTTCTAGTTTCTTCTCTTCAAAAGCTTTCTCTGTTTCTAACTTTTGTTTCTCAAAAGCTTGTTTTTCCTTCTCTCTTTCTCTCTCTGTTTCTAGCTTCTTCTCTTCAAAAGCTTTCTTTGTTTCTAACTTTTGTTTCTCAAAAGCTTGTTTTTCCTTCTCTCTTTCTCTCTCTGTTTCTAGCTTCTTCTCTTCAAAAGCTTGTTTTTCTTTCTCTCTTTCTCTCTCTGTATCTAGCTTCTTCTCTTCAAAAGTTTGTTTTTCTTTCTCTCTTTCTGTCTCTGTTTCTAGCTTTTGTTTCTCAGCCTCTCTTTGAAGCTGTCTTTCAGCACGGTCAAAACATTGTTGTACATATTTAGAAATATCGTCGCCTGTGTGACCAAGCTTT
>CM065697.1:3352979-3394305 GCA_017654935.2 Phymorhynchus buccinoides
TTGTACTTGTCACTTTGTACTTGTCAACGACTCAAAAAAACAATTTCAGGCGATGTTATTATGATGAGGATAGGGTAACAGACAAAGAAATAGCTTTTTTGCAATTTTGTGCAACAAAAAAGTTTAAAAAAAAAAACATCTTTGCGATTAAGTAACACAAAAAAGAGGCAAAGAGTTCCACAATGAAAGTTTGCAAGGGGATCGAAATACACAGGCAAACCATGCTACAGAACCAATCCCTTGAAAACACAGTCGCAGTAGAAATCAGTTTCATGTAAGCAAGTAGGAAACAGCGCTGTAGGTTTTGGATAAAAGTATCAAAAATCAAGATTATGAAGTACCAACAAATTCGCGCATTCCTCTTTATATATTAATATACAAACAAACAATCACAGTATAAAAAAGAAGAAGTTTTTTTTTATGTAAGCAAGCAGGAAAACGGTGCTGCAGGTTTTGGATCAATGTCTCAAAAATAAAAATTATGAAGTACCAACAAATTCGCGCATTCATCTTTCTAATATTAGTTTTGTATATAAAACATCTACAAATATTGCGAGCATGTTGACAGTTGTGTAGATAGATTCACAGGGTCGAAGTATAACGAAGTTTGTGTACATGGGTATATCTTTGACCTACCTTTTTTAACGGGGCAACACATTCGGATATTAACGCTTTCAATCAATCACATCAAACGAAAATCACTTATCTCTCACGGAGAAATTACATAAAGCATGAAATCGTTCTGCGGACGGACGATCAAGACAGAATATCGATCGATATAGCTGCGCGATCTGTCGATCCATCGTGTGAGCAAAATCTGTCGATGTTTGCGCAATCAATGGATATTCTTCTGTGGCTTTGAAACGCTTTTCTTTCAGACTGTCTGCCTCTGCCTCTGGCTCTCTCTCTCTCTCTCTCTCTATCTATTTCTCGACTCTCATCCTCTCTCTGTCTCTCTCTCTCTTCTCCCTCTTCTCCCCCACTTAGGTCTCTCTCATGGGTTTCTGTCCTCTCTCTGTCTATGTCTCTCACTGTCTCTTTAAATCTGATATGTCTCTCTCATTGTCTGGAGAGAAACATCTCAAAAGCCACAGAAAGTTCTCTCATCGATTCTGTCAAACAGTCGTCCGATTGTCTCTCTCACGATCGAAAAGGTTTACCCTGACTGTCTCTCTCATTGTCTGAGAGAAACATTTCAAAGCGCCCCCGACAGAACCCCGACCTGTTTTCCCGATTATCCATCGATTGCGCAAACATTCCGCGATGACCGATTTTGCAATCACAGCTGGTTAAGATGGATGGATCATGACAGATCGGGTGGGGGGGCTTAGCTATATCGGTCGATATTCTGCCTTGATCGTCCGCACAGAACAAAATGACCACAATCGTATCATGTCCTTGTGTTAGTGGTCTAGTCTTGACCTGTTTTACATTATTCACAATTGTTCAACTTCCTGAGAATAGTTCACATTCCTGACCATTTGATAATCTCAGCTGGTTAGAAATCACACTGTTTTATTTGGATTGAAGCTATAGGCCAGTTTTGATGTGATGGGCTCAGTATGTCAGGTGATATGAAATAGAAGTTGGATTGGGTTAGCCACAATTGTTGAGTTTTTTTGCAGACCTTATAGAGGTTGGTTTTGTAGAAAAGAACTCACTCTTTTTCACTGGCTTCTTGGCTGAGGGAAGGACAGCAGGGATCGGATTGGAGGCCCATGGTGTTGTGTTTTCTGTTCTAGCGGGATCCCCACTGATTTGCGCTTGGTGTTTTACTTTTCCTGTGGTAATCTGTGATTGTAAGAAAAGACGAGAATAGTTTTATGGGATCTTGCGGAAATTCATTTTGAGGTAAATATATGTATAATTTGAAAATAATAATGGAAAGTTGAGTTGCCTTCCTGAGCCTTTATTTGTGAGTCTTTTAGTTTATAGGAAGTCTTTGGTGGCTAACCCTTGAGAAATAGAAGAAAATATATTGTGTTCGTTTGATTCAGTGAATACAAGTTCATTGAATAAAAATGTTGTCAATAAACATTTGTCTTGCCAGAGCAGGACAGTTGGCTGGATAGCTAAAATTGAATTTTGAGTCCTGTGGTTGACTTGAGGGTGAATGGAGTGATGTGCGTATGCCTGTGAGCGCAAATGCGGAGCATGACAGTGGTAACCCCAACTTTAGAACTTTAGTGCACCTTCATAAATAAACTAACCAGCGGACTACGAGTAACAAAGCAATTGAAGTAAATTTGGATTGTCCTACTTTTCTTCCCTCCTACATCATTCTTTTTGGTTGTGTTGTTCATTTAGTTTCATTTATGATGTGAGTTTGGTTGCGGAATGCAAATTGTTTAACTTACTTGAATGAAGATTTTCTCGGCCGCAGATCGCGTGTGTTAGAATAAGTGGAGTTTTGCTATGTTTGGGGTCATTGAGTTACACGTTTCCGACCCGGAACCAGTTGGTGGGATATCTTGCTTCGTCCACATTTCCCGTGCTAGTTTCTTCATCATGTGATGAGCGGAGGTTGTTGATCAACTTTGGGAGAGGAAAAAAAAAAAAAAAAAAAAAAAAAAAATAATAATATCGGCTGACATTTAGTTCACGGACAAACAAACTTTCTTTTTATTCTCCCTATCACTCCCCACCTAACTTGTGTGACTGCTATTAGATTAAATTACGGCCCTTGTGAGGGAACTGTAGCACACTGCTACCGCTTCTACGAAGCCTTTGTTTTGTTTTTATATTTTTACTGCGGCTTGGTTTTATGGTTTGTTTTATATACGGGATAACAACTTAGTGCTGCGCGCACACATTTTAACTGTGTGAAAGTGTGTGAATAAGAGTTTAATTAGCTATGCTTAGTTAAGTTTCCTTATTTCGACTGGTTTTTTTCTCCTTTTCTTTTTCCCTTTTGTTTTCCACTTAGTATTTGGACAGCATGGATTCGGATTTTGACCGCTATTTTGCACAAGCGGAAAAGCTTGGTCACACAGGCGACGATATTTCTAAATATGTACAACAATGTTTTGACCGTGCTGAAAGACAGCTTCAAAGAGAGGCTGAGAAACAAAAGCTAGAAACAGAGAGAAAGAGAGAAAGAAAAACAGAAGAGAAGAAGAAAGAAAGAAAGAGAGAAAGAAAAACAAGCTTTTGAAGAGAAGAAGCTAGAAACAGAGACAGAAAGAGAGAAAGAAAAACAAGCTTTTGAAGAGAAGAAGCTAGAAACAGAGAGAGAAAGAGAGAAAGAAAAACAAGAGAGAAGGAAAAACAAGCTTTTGAGAAACAAAAGTTAGAAACAAAGAAAGCTTTTGAAGAGAAGAAGCTAGAAACAGAGAGAGAAAGAGAGAAGGAAAAACAAGCTTTTGAGAAACAAAAGTTAGAAACAGAGAAAGCTTTTGAAGAGAAGAAACTAGAAGCAGAACTAGAAAAAGAAAGAGAAAGAGAAAAAACACAGAGAGAAAAAATTAATGCGGACAGAGAGCTAGAGAACCAGCAACTTAAGATAAGAGAGTTAGAGATAACCACAGATGTAGAATTGCAAAAAATAAACGCAAAAAGACAACCTGGCAATAAACAGGATGCGAGTAGTGATGGTAGTAAAAGTAAATCCTCCTACATCCCCAAACTTCCCCCCTTTGATGACAGGACCGATGACATCGATTCTTTTTTGTTTCGTTTTGAGAGTCCTGCGAGTTCGTGTGAATGGCCCAAAGACAAGTGGACGTTATTTGTTGCTTCCCTTTTACGGGGTGAAGCCCTCACTTTGTGCCATTCACTAGCGTCTAAAGATAACCTTACTTGGGAGCTTCTCAAAGAGGAGCTACTTAAGAAGTTCCAGTGTTCTGCGGACGGATTCCGTGAGCAATTCCGGAATGTTCGTCCGAACAAAGGAGAGTCATTTCCATCTTATTTAATTCGCGTTTCTCACTACTTGGATAGATGGGCTGAGCTCTCTGAAACAAGAAAGAACTATAAGGAACTCAGAGATCTCTTGCTCAGAGAACAGATCTTAAACAGTGTGAGCAAGGACCTTGGTACTTTCTTGAAAGAGAGAGAGTTTGAGAGTATTGAGAAAATGTGTGCAGCTGCGGAACAGTACCGGAATGCTCATCCGGATAACAATATGTCAAACAAAAAGGACGGGCCTATGTTTGATTCAAATGTAGCATACACTAACCCTAATCGTTCTGTTCCGTACTCCCAGGATAATAGAAGGTACTCTAGAGGTAACCAAAGAAACAACACAGGGTACGGAAAACAAGCTCAGGGGTATCAAAATGAGCAGTCTCATGGATCCCATTTTCATGGGAGATCGTACAGACAGGGCGATGGCTATCGTTTTCGTCCTTGTGGACCACCCAGAGGTGGCTACTCAAACAGGGATCCCCTGAATTACAATTACCCCCCTCCCCAATCAACACAGAGTAACCAAACACCAACTCAGGACACAAGACGTTGCTCACACTGTGACGGAATGTTTCATTTTGCCAATCACTGTCCTTTCCTTGCGAAAAACTCGTCTCAGGCTAACGTGGCGTCGGCCACACCAAAGGTTAATGTGTTAGCACCGGACACCTCAGTGTCTGGTTTACAGTTAGAACAAGCGGCAGTGAACGGCTTAGAAGCCACAGTTTTGCGTGACACTGGGTGCACCACAGCTGGTGTGTGCAAGGATTTTGTGTTACCAAACCAATACTTGGGTTCTACCCAGAAGTGAAGTACTTTTGGGGGTCGTATTGAAGAATTTCCCCTTGCTGAAGTACAAGTAGATACCCCGTACTTTACAGGTAAAGTAACTGCATGTGTGATTGAAAATCCCGTTTGTGATCTCATACTTGGTAACTTACCTGGTGTTTCTACCACTCACGGAGGAAATGGCGGATCGTTTGTGCCTTGTCTTGTGTGTACGAGGGCGCAGGTAAAAAAAGAAACACAAAACCCCAACCCCCTCAAAGTCCCAGACCTGTCCCTCTTTGACATTAAACCCAGTGAGTTTGCCAAACTTCAAACCGATGACAAAACATTGACTCATTTGTTTACCAAACTTAAAACAAAACCACAAACAGATGTGTGTGAGAGTGTGTCCTACGTACATGAATCAGGACTTTTGTTTCGTTTGGTTGGGTCTGGCACAGAAAAAGGGAAACAACTTGTAGTACCGCAGTCTCTCCGCAACATCGTGTTACACACGGCACACGATGCGATTTTTGCGGGGCATTGTGGTGTAAAAAGAACTTTGCAAAGGGTATTAACCAACTTTCATTGGCCAGGGGTCGCAAATGACGTCGCACACTATTGTCGTAGCTGTGATGTCTGTCAAAAGACCATTCATAAAGGTAGAGTCCCTTGTGCCCCATTGCATAAAATGCCCATCATCACAGTCCCATTTCAGCGTGTGGCGATCGACTTGGTCGGTCCTTTCCAACCATCCTCGTCTGGACACAGATATGTTTTGACGGTTGTTGACACGGCTACGCGGTTCCCAGAAGCCATTCCGCTTAAAAAGATAGACACCATTACGGTCGCAGAGGCGCTTCTGTCTGTTTTCTCGCGCGTGGGTCTGCCACAGGAAATTCTCTCTGACTGTGGTACGCAGTTTGTGTCGGATTTGATGAAGGAAGTGTACCGTCTCCTATCTATCACTCCAGTAACCACTACACCATATCACCCACAATCCAATGGCATGGTTGAGAGGTTTAATGGCACCCTTAAGTCTATGTTACGGAAAGTAGCCATTCAGGAACCCAAGGAGTGGGACAGATACATCCCTTCCCTCCTCTTCGCGTACAGGGAAATGCCGAATGAGACACTAGGGTTTTCTCCCTTTGAACTGGTATACGGTCATTCCCCCAGAGGTCCCATGGATCTCTTGGCAAGCAAATGGTCAGGTGAGAGTGAGGATGAGTGTGTAAAAAGTGTGTACCAGTACGTGTATGAGTTACACAACCGGATCAAGAACACTTGTGAGCTTGCTCAAAAGTCTGCGGATAAAAACACGGACATACACAAGAAATATGCAGACAAAAAGGCACGTGTTCGTTCGTTAGATCCAGGGAACAAAGTGTTAGTTTTGTTGACAGATGACCACAACAAACTGCAGATCATGTGGAAAGGCCCTTTTGTTGTCACAAAAAAGCTCTCCCCTGTCAATTACCAGATTAACATGAAGGGTACTGAGAAGGTGTTCCACATCAACATGCTCAAAGAATACACGGAGCGAGCAAATGTCGCTATCAACTACTCTGTTGTCGGTTTGAAAACACCAAACACTAGCTTTGTGCATGACATTCTCCCCACAGATTTTGTCCCTGACATACAGTACAGGCAGAAAAACACACAAGCGGATACCAACACACAGACACACACCGCTTCTGTTGGAGTTGTCTCGGATTCTGCTCCGGATGATTCTGCCGCTCTCCCAACTCTATCATACAAAGATGAAACATGGGAGAATATTGTCATAGCCGATAATCTCTCGGAGCAAAAGAAACAGGATGTACGTTGCATTCTTCAGCGTTACCCCGATGTATTGACTGATAAACCAGGTGTGACTAAAAATCTTGAGCCCCATAACGTGACTCTGACTCAGGATCAACCGATTCGAGTCAAACCATACCCTCTGCCCTTTGCTAAGAAGGCTGTGATTGAGGGAGAAATGAAGACCATGTTGGATCTTGGTGTTATTGAACCTTCTACCTCTCCCTACAGTTCTCCTGTTGTACTAGTTAATAAGCCCGACGGTTCTGTCAGGTTCTGCATTGACTACAGACAACTAAACAAAGTGACTGTTTTTGACGCAGAGCCTATTCCTGATATCGAAGAGCTTTTGTGTCAGTTGTCTGAGGGTAAGTTCTTCGTCAAGATTGATCTAACGAAGGGCTACTGGCAGTTGCCCATGGCTCCTGAAGATAAAGAAAAAACGGCTTTTCAGACCCCTTTTGGATTGTTCCAATGGACGCGCATGCCCTTTGGGTTACAAAACGCGCCAGCCACTTTTGCCCGGACCATGCGTGCTTTGAGGTTACATGAGTGTAGTGCAGTTAACTTTTTTGATGACATCATGCAGGCTCCTAAGTCATGGGAGGAACTATTAGTGTCTTTAGAAGATATTTTGCAGCGTCTCAGGGAATTTGGATTGACTGCTCGTCCGTCCAAGATGCGCGTTGGTTTTCAGCAACTTGAGTTTCTAGGTCACACGATTGCTGTTGGCATCATGATGCCAGAAGAGTCCAAAGTCAAGAAGATACTTGCTCTGAAGCAACCTACTAGTAAGAAGCAAGTACGTTCCCTCTTGGGTCTCTTGTCGTACTACAGGCGGTATGTCCCTCATTTCGCTACACTCACGGGCCCTCTCACTGACCTTACTAAGGGTACAAGTCCAAAACACATTCACTGGACTCAGGATTGTCAACAGGCTCTGGAAAGCACACAGAAGATTCTAAACTCCTTCCCAGTCCTTTTGCTTCCGTCTCTGTCTGAACCCTTTGTGTTGCGCACTGATGCTAGTGCAAAAGGCATGGGTGCTGTGTTGCTTCAGCGCAAGGAAGATGTGTTGCATCCTGTTCAGTACGCCAGTAAGAAGCTTTCTGAAGCCCAGCAGAAGTATTCTACCATCGAACGAGAATGTCTAGCCATTATTTGGGGTTGCGAGAAGTTTTCTCGGTTTCTTGTAGGGCGAGAGTTTACGTTGCAAACTGACCACAAACCTCTCACCTTCTTGCAGTCTGCCAAAACCAAAAACAACAGGTTGTTGCGCTGGGCTCTCAGCCTGCAGGAGTACAGGTTCTCTGTGGAACCTGTTCCAGGGACGTCAAATGTGTTCGCTGATTTGTTGTCCAGAAGTTGAAAATTTGCACTTCTGTTTGATGCTTTGCACTTCAAAGCTTCATTGTCTTGCGAACCCTTGCTTTTTGCGCGCATTATTTATTTTCTCCTTGGAGATATTGCATGCCCACTTGTATATTTGATTGCACGTGCACTCGGGTTGATTTGTGTGCAAACGTTTGCTATTTATTTTGCAGGGCATGAAATAACCCAGTTGTGGAAATGAGAGATAAAACAAGCACGAGAAAAGCATAATAGAAGCTTAATTTTGTGGCCAGCAGTGTCCTGGAAAGGTTTGATGTTCAGTTACCATTGTTAATCTTGAACATGGAAATTTGGATCGTCCTCTTGGCTTTTGGACGAAATTTTGCTTTTTTCCCATGGGATTTTCCTTTTTGTTGTTGGCCAACAGACTTTTGTGCTCAATTTTAACTAATTTGAATTTTTTGTTGTTTGTGTTTGGTGATGTTTTCTTTTCAGGTTGTATATATGTAAATTTGAAATTTTGGCTCAACAGCGATGGATTCAATGAGTGTAAAATGACTTTTGGTACTGCAAAACTTCAACATGATGAAGGAATGGCACTGCAAAGCATCGACACGGCGAGTCAAAATGTCGACGAGGTGATTTAGAATTGACTTCTTAGAGCAAAGCGTGGCCAAGGATGTCGGACAGCGTCGTTTTTTGTGTGTGTGTGTTCTTTGTAGTGCTATTGTTCATAGTTTGCTGATTTTTGAGTATTGCCTATATGAATGTGTTTGCTGTATTAGTTTATTTTAGGCTGTATCACAAATGCATCATGTCTTTGATTTGTTTCCGCTTTCCCCTCCTACAATTTGATTGTTGGATTTATTGGAGAAAAAAAAAATAAATAAATAAAATAAAAAAAAAAAAATTAAAAAATTTCCCTGCGCAAAATTTTTCCTCCTAGGGGGGAGGTGTCATGATGGTGATACTTAACTTTTAGCTACAGAGTATGAGTTGGTATTCATTTATTTGGATTGAAGCTATAGGCCAGTTTTGATGTGATTGGCTCAGTATGTCAGGTGATATGAAATAGAAATTGGATTGGGTTAGCCACAATTGTTGAGGGTTTTTTGCAGACCTTATAGAGGTTGGTTTTGTAGAAAAGAACTCACTCTTTTCACTGGCTTCTTGGCTGAGGGAAGGACAGCAGGGATCGATTGGAGGCCCATGGTGTTGTGTTTTCTGTTCTAGCGGGATCCCCACTGATTTGTGCTTGGTGTTTTACTTTTCCTGTGGTAATCTGTGATTGTGAGAAAAGACGAGAATAGTTTTGTGGGATCTTGCTGGAATTCATTTTGAGGTAAATATATGTATAATTTGAAAAGAATAATGGAAAGTTGAGTTGCCTTCCTTCTGTAGTCTCCAATCGATCCAGGCAGCTTTTCCTTTTGTTACCCCAAGGGGGGTTAAATTGCAACATGATTCCTTGAACATAATTTGCGATCAGAACGAAGTTGTTCTGATCTAGAGACACTGACTTGAGCCTCAGGATGTGGCATGCCCTGAGGAGAGGAACGAGGTTCGCTTCCCTCTCAGGATTTCATACTCTAATGGGATTGAGTATGGATTGAAAGAAAACAGCCGATGAGCCTTTATTTGTGAGTCCTTTAGTTTATAGGAAGTCTTTGGTGGCTAACCCTTGAGAAATAGAAGAAAATATATTGTGTTCGTATGATTCAGTGAATACAATTTCATTGAATATAAATGTTGTAAATAAACATTTGTCTTGCCAGAGCAGGACAGTTGGCTGGATAGCTAAATTTGAATTTTGAGTCCTGTGGTTGACTTGAGGGTGAATGGAGTGATGTGCGGATGCCTGTGAGCGCAAATGCGGAACATGACACATTTATTGATTAGATGTTTAGTTGGTGTTGGTGAATTTCATGGGTTATTTGTTGTTGTCATGCGTGCACGATATATCTTTGTTCTTATCTGTCTTCATTAAATAATCATTTTTTTAAAATAAGGCACACAGGATATCTTACAGTCCACGAAGTTATCACACATATTATATATGTTACGCCCAATCCATGAAATTGCCCATTTCAAAATGGACTTGCCCAGTTCGTGAAACAGCCACTTTAAAACTTGCTATTTAGAAACTCACTATGAATGAAAATTAGTTTTCGTTCATTAACACACAGAGATCAAGAACTGGTTCAAACGGAAGAGAAATCACGCCTGTAGATGAGTGTAAAATTCTTTTATTCAGACTTAATTTGATACAACGTCTGATACGACATGTAACCCAGGTATGCCCCATAGTAGCAGGATGGGGGTACAAATGCAATGCAGAAAAGTACGCTACTGTTGAATCAACCTTAATCAATACCTGTGTGAATGGAAATTGAAAAATACATTGTTCATTTCATGAAATGGGCATGCAAAGCATTTTGCCCATTTCATTTAATAGGCAATTTCACGGATTGGGCGTAACATAATATACACAACATCAATTTATTCCGTACCCACTAACCACTACCCTTACAGACTTTCTGTTAATAAATTAGTGCAAATTCACCTGTAGAGTACAATTCATCACAATGCAAACTGGAAACCGGCAGTGTGCTGAAATACTGATTACATTTGTTTGAATGCTTCTTAGTCATATATTAAGTTGTCTGGCTCAATAAACAACAACATACAGTAAGTATTTGTATGGCGCTAAATCTCAATATAAATGAAATCGAAGCGCGCACACACACACATGCTACACATTGATAACGCATTCAAACAAAGACGCTATACAAAGACACCCAGAAGTTCATTAAAAAGGCAAAACGAAATCAAAATTTCAATGAACAGCTCACCAGCAACAAAGTTGTGCACATTAGAACGAAATATCACAAAAACCAGGTCACATCACTACGGTATCAAGATTGTCTTCTTCTTCTGACTCACATGCTTAATTAATATTTCGCATGTTGAGAACAAAAAACATTGCCAAACATCAATTGGTAATAAAGGACAGCACAGAACATAGCTAAGCCCCAGCAGAAACCGCATATAACTTTAAAATAATACAACACACACAATGACAGGTGTCTTTAATAGTCCTAATTGTAGTAAACATGCACTCACAGTCAGTGTCGTAGTTGTTGTTTTTTTTTGTTTTTTTTTGTTTTTTTTGAAACCCTCCACTGTCCCCGCCTTTCTTTTCATTTCTTTTTTGCAGTTTCATAGTTGAACACATTGTAAGCGATGGCAGCTTCAGCATAGACAATTCGATTGTGGGATATCTTGTGAATGGTGAACGCTATGTTTCATTGTTTGTACGTGTCAGTCAGGGCCACGTAAATGTTTTGTCCCATACGGTTATGTCTACTATAACATTAATGGCTATGTGACGAACCTTATGCCAACCCATACATGATCAATATCTTCTCTAGACACTTTCTTCCACAGCGTTTGCGACATATCACATCCAGCTTCATGCATAGCCAGCAACATGGTAGAATACAAGACAAAGCACCAATCAAACAGACTATAACAGCTGGTTTTACTCAGGTCAGGTCAGGTCAGAGAATGAGGACAACTAGGCCTCGCGGCCTCTTAATGTGTCCTTTCTGATTATTTGTATTATTTTTCATGATTGGCATGACTAGGACGCTTTTAGATGCGTTAATCATATACACATTTCAATTGTTGAAGCTTGAGGTCTTTATCGAGGAGGTTTTTGAACTGATTAAGGTTAGGTGCCAATTTAATATGTGCTGGAAGAGAATTCCAGTATTTAGTGACTCTGTTACTAAAGAAATTCTTTCTAATGTTAGTTCTGCTGTATTGGGTTAGTAGTTTCAAATCATTATTCCTAGTTTTTGAGTAGTTAGAAAGTTGTAGCAAATGTTTGTTAGTAGTATCAGAACTGTGAAATTTTTTATAAACATTTATCAAATCACCACGTAGTCGCCGATATTTCAGGGATGGTAAATTCAGCCTTCGTAAATGATGGCAATATCAGGGCTGATTACCTCCTGTTGCAGTTTCCAGGGACAAACTGCTTACAAAAAACCAGGGACACAGACTTACCTCCAGGGACAAACATCGCGTACGATGTCATGCATCATGAAATATATTTTGTGATCTGGGAAACAGTTCTGCGACTCTGGATATTTTGGCTAGTCTTTTTGTTGCTCTTCGGTGCCAACGTGCTTGTATATATTCAAGACCTTTTGGTGATCAGTAACCTAACAGAAAGAAAATGTATTTCAACAGTGCCTGTTGTTTTGGGAGTTCCTGTGTTTAGTAGTGAGGTTAGCTAACAAGACAAGTGGCTGCTCTACAAAATTTTGATTCTACTCAGTTTCCAGGGACGCAAAACAGAAAAGTGGATTCCAGGGACAGGGTGCCCATTTTTGACTGTTTCCAGGGACAAATACCCCTTAGGGGGAAATTAGCGACATTTTGGGGGTCTTTTTGCCTTGCTTGGTATTTTTACAAAGCCGACAGCAAAACCACAGCTGTTCCGTTGCACACATTTCAAAGTTGAGCTGTTTAGCTAAATGACAGAATCTAGAAATCTTAGATTAAAAACAGGAGGCAAGTTTTCTTTTTAAAAATATTTTGGCTGTATGTTCTTCATAGTATTTGTAATACATTTTCTTCCATCAGATTTATGGTAAAAAATATTTTATTATTTTGCACCGCACCATGCAACAAATTCAGTAGAAAATGTTCTGAAAGAATACACTTATTATCACAAACATAAATAAAAATGCTCACGGGTGAAACTCTGACACTCTTTATTGAATATAACTAATTGTATTACATACATACTATAGGCCTAACATTATTCTTGACTGTTGTTTATGAAAAGAAAGAAATGTAAAGTTGACTTGAAACCCCCCCAAAAAAACGCAACCAAACTAACAGACTGTGAAACGAAAGTCTGACATAGGGGAAGACGGGGTAAAAAGCGCATGGGCGGGTAAGAATCCCACCCCAATTATCTCATGAAATAACGAAAATTTCAGTCAAAGTTGCCCATGAGACGAATGCTAGACATTAACGCTCGTCTCATGGCAAAATGAGACTGAAATTTGCTTCATTTCATGAGATAATTGGGGTGGGCTTCTTACCCGCCCATGCGCTTTTTACCCCGTCTTCCCCTAATAAGTTTGGTCTCTGGTCTCTATCTTGCTCTCCGTCCACCCTCTCTCTGTTTGACATACACATATAATTCAAATAATACTATCTGAATACGTAACTCATCATACAACCCAATCGGAACTCGACATAAACATGATGATGATGATGATGGTGATGATGATGATGACACTAACTCTCCAGGTTAAGTACTGCATTTTAAAGTTCTCTCTCTAGTTCCTTTGCTTGCTTTGAATAATCAGTGAACAGACAACGATATGTTGAGATTTGGAAAGATTCTTATCATTAAGTGTCCATGCAGAGCATGCAACGCGACACACATAAACAGACACACAGACATTCACAAGCACACACTTAGGGCATGTACACAGTACATCCGGATTTTCCGCGCGGAAATAACCAATAAGTAAAAGAAAGAAGAAAAAAACCATACGGACGTGCCCGTATTTCCCCTAATCCGTATATATTTTTCCTTCTTTCTTTTCCTTATTATTTCCGCGAGAAAGATCCGGTTGTACTGTATACGTGCGCTTATACACATCATACATACATCATGCACAACATATTTTTTTAGAGTTTGTCCTGGAATGCACAACAAGTGTCGATAAATGTTATTATCATTAATAATATACCGTAATGCGCGGACTATAAGCCGCAACGTTTTTTTTACCGCCTCACCCCCCCCCCCCTTCCCCCCCCCCCCCCCCCCCCCCCCCCCCCCCCCCCCCCCCCCCCCCCCCCCCCCCCCCTTTTAGTGACATAGGTGTTAACTCACTATGGTGTTAAATGTGACGTTATCGGTGAAAGGGCTAAAGTGATGTCTCGTTTTCGCGCATGAGGACATTTGCATGGGAGCCACACTGGGTCAAAATAATGATTCCTTACCAGCGAGAGAGGGAAACCCGTGAAACCCGTGATTTCCAGTCACGGACCTGGTGGGTCTTTAACATAATGTTCTTAATATTACACAGGGTACACCGGGTAGATCTGATCCAACTCAGCACAAGGGATGAGGGCTACCTTGGCGATGCTATGTCCCACCTGGTGGTTGTGACCCGCAAAGGCACACATGTTGGGCTGATAGGTGCGGCGTAAGTGCCGAACACTGTTGCGCGGCACGGGCGCCAGGCGACCCTCGTACTTCACTCGCGCCAGAGGGTACACATCCTCCACCTGGTAAAGGTTCGACACGATGGCGAAGTTGGCCTTAGTCCAGATGTAGGAACCGTCGGTTTCCGTCAAGAAAACGTCGATGAACGGGAACCGCATGACGACGTGATTGTGAGGGTGGTACTCACTGACGTGGCCCTCCTTCTCGCTTTCCTTCAGCACGCGAGGCTGAAGCACCCGCGCCGTGGACACCACCTCCACCATGGGAGCCTGGCTCCAGAAGAACTTCCAGTGCATGGAGGGCTGCACCCGCAGCGTGTAACCCGGGATGCAGGACAGCACGCGCTGGACTTTCTCCACGTCCGAGCCGTCCACAGCCAGGTCGAAGTCGTCGTCCCAGGGGATGAGACCCCCGTGACGGAGGGCGCCTAGGAGGCTCCCGTCCGTCAGGAAGTAGGAGATGTTGTTCAAGGTCAGGGCCTCGTGCAGCACGCGCCACGTGAGCAGCATGCGGGCCTTGTTCAGGGGCGAAATCTGGGGCAGGAAGGACCCGTAGCGCTCTCGGCGTTCTGCGGTGGCGTTGACCCACGCCCTGGCTTTGGCCTGGGCCTCTACCTCTTTAGGATCGGCCTGGACTTCGGAGTAAGGTTCTAAAAAAACCAGAAACGTGCACCAAGGCTTTGATTTTTTTTAAAAAAGCCACCTTTATGAAACGGTGGTTGAGAGTTGTGTGCAGGCACAGCGCTTCAGAGTGTTGGTGGGCCCCGGGCCATTGACCCGTATTGAAGGTGATTTGACCCTTCATTTTGTGCACCCAGAGGTCATCTGATCCATGAAGTGTGTAAACAAAATCGTAATAACAGTAGTAATGCTACAGGGACACATTACTGGCCCATTATTTTGGAAATTGACCCATCATTTTCTGTAAGCAGGGGTCATATAATATGACCCAAGGAGTTTGAAAACAATCTGAAGCTCTGCATGCATGCATGGGTTTCTTTTATTCCCACCACATAAAGCAAAACGTTCTTTATGTGATGTTTTGGCTCAGTAAGGGTAGGGTGTGAAATGAAGGGAAACAAACCACAGAACGCAAAGATGATAGTGGTTTTGTTTTCATTTTGACCACGGTCCGAACACTAATGTTAAAAGCACAAAATCAGTGGGGAGATAAAAGCTCTTTGCTTAGTGATTAAACACAACTTTGGATAGTAACACCACAAAAATCACATAAAATGTTACAAAGAGTGATAACGTCGCAGCCTACAAACCTTTGCAAAGAATGAAGCCAACTTTCTTACTTCTACTTCCCACCTGGAAGGTGAATAGGTGGAAGGTGGGAAGTGTTAGTGCTTTTGTAGGCAGTGAGTGAGTTCACAATGATGCCCACCTGTAGCGTAGGTGAAAAGGTGGGAGTAAATTTTTTTTTTTAAACCGGCTTCAGTCAGCTGCAGAGTGTGAGCTCTTTGTATATTCAAGCTTTTTGGTATCACCCAGTAGCCAAACAGAATAAGGCCTATAACCGTGATAAAACAACAACCGTCTTTTAAGGCCTTGTGACAACTGGTGACAAAAGCTGGTAGATACAATACAACGCTATATCTCTCAAAACAGTCAGCGTCTGTGATACAGGGTAGTTGAAAATGGTTAAAAAAACCAACAACAACCTTTCACCGACCTCATACAATTCTTAACTCTCTAAAACAAAATTGGATTGTGCGCCTTATAATATGATGCGCCTTACAGAAATCCCTTCTTAATAAAGGCCACCCAGTGGTAAAGGTGCAAATACACGTAGTTAGTTTCCAATCTTCCCCCCCATGGCAACACAGAGATACTCTCGTAATTATATCACCAGCCTATCACTGTGTTGCCATGGGGAAAAGCGTGAAAACTAACCACGTGTATAGAGACCTTAAGGATACACTGACCCACCACGATTTAAGTCCCTTCGTTTCTTCTGGGTAGCTGAGACCCACATTCAAATTCCCCCAACTTCAGATTGCGGCTGCTCTTTAAAATGTTGTTTGGTTTCGAATTTGGGGGCATTTGTATGGGAGTCAAACCTGGTCGAAACAAGATTTCTTACCAGCTATAAGAGGGAAGACACGTGAAAATATGTGATTTTGACACGTGATCTGGTGGGTCTTTAACAGCCATTCATTTCCGGAGCGAACAAGCCCCAGTCCCCAGAACCCACCCATCCACCCACCTGACTGCAGCAGCTGCTGTAGCGGGTCACGGTGACCCGGGGAGGAGTCAGAGGGTGTTGCACGTGCGGGCTCCGTGCAGGCGGGCAGTGCTGCGGTGTGCGATCTGTACGAGTATATCTGAACCTTGAGCAGCTGGTTGGAGAGAGAGAGAGAGAGAGAGAGAGAGAGAGAGAGAGAGAGAGAGAGAGAGAGAGAGAGAGAGAGAGAGAGAGAGAGAGAGAGAGAGAGAGAGAGAGAGAGAGAGAGAGAGAGAGAGAGAGAGAGAGAGAGAGAGACCATGTCATTTTGAGTGGTTACAACAAAAGTATAACAAAGTAGCAGTATTAACAACATGTTATCATAAACACACATAACAAACTTAGCGTATACGTAGTTCAAAACTTCATACATGCATGATACATAGAATATCAGATAAACACAATCATCTTTACCCACTTATGTGCATCTCCCGAATTGTATCATAAACACACATAACACACTTAGCATATACGTAGTTCAAAACTTCATACATACATTATACATAGAATATCAGATACACACACTCATCTTTACCCATTTAAGTGCATCTCCCGGTTTTTAAATGCTTTTTCGAGATAAAATGCTAAACGGATAATCAGAGATTTATTTTCAGTTGCAAGCAGCATGGTTAGTTTGAAAGAGAGGGGAGAGAGAGAGAGAGAGAGAGAGAGAGAGAGAGAGAGAGAGAGAGAGAGAGAGAGGAGAGAGAGAGAGAGAGAGAGAGGGTGGGGAGGGAGGGAGAGAAGGAGAGAGAGAGAGAGAGAGAGAGAGAGAGAGAGAGAGAGAGAGAGAGAGAGAGAGACTACTACTACTACTACTACTACTACTACTACTACTACTACTACTACTACTACTACTACTACTACTACTACTACTACTACATCCATTCGAGAACAAATAAGCACACCTTTCAAAGAAGCAGTTTTGTTTTTTTAAACACCCCAAAAAACAGACAACGAAAAATAAGCAGTTTCGGTTGCAGCATGACCAAGGTACTACTACTACTACTACTACTACTACTACTACTACTACTACTACTACTACTACTACTACTACTACTACTACTACTACTACTACTAAATCCATTCGAGGACAAATGAGCACGCTTTCAAAGAAGCAGTTGAGTTTAATAAACACCAGACAAAAACAACAACAAAAAAACAACAACCAACAACACCAGACAACGAAAAATAACGAGCAGTTTCGGTTGCAAAATGACAAAAGTAATAAGAATTCCAAGACTAAAACAATCAGGCTGAGCTGAGATTTGAAAAAAACCCCAACAATCACCAAAGAAAGCGGAAGAACTCTCCGTTCTGAAGACGTATAACTCTTGCGAAGTGCTACAACAGCATCCAACCGCTTAGCACAGAGCTGTGAATTTGAAAGAGAGTAATATACCCGAAAGGTGGATGCTTCCTTCCATAAGAGTGTACCTGAAAGAAGAACATTTCCTTTCATAAAGAATGTACCTGAAAGGTGAACATTTCCTTCCATAAAGAATGTACCTGAAAGGTGAACATTTCCTTCCTCAAAGAATGTACCTGAGTGGTGAAAAGTTCCTTCCATAGAAATGTTCCTGAAAGAGGGGAGTTTCCTTCCAGAAAAATGTGTCACGTTGTATGCTTGCACGACTTCCGGGAGATGTTGTGGCCAATGAGACTTCTTTTCAGCTTCCATAGTACGCAAGAGGTCATGAAGAGTACGATTATACCTCTCGCACTGTGCGTTCCCTTGCGGGTGGTAGGGTGTCGTACGGGACTTTTTAATGCCATAAAGTGAACACAGTTCTTTCACCAATCTTGATTCAAAGTCACGGCCTTGATCACTATGGATTCGTTCTGGTATGCCGTACTTGCTAAACCACTCTCTGACCAACACCTGAACAACAGTACTGGCCTCCTGGTTCCTGGTCGGGGCGGCGACCGTGTATTTGGTAAACACATCCGTCATGACCAAGACGTTCTCTCGCCCGTCTGTGGCCATTTCAAGCTTTGTGAAGTCTATGGCCAAGATCTCCAATGGTCTGGTGGCAATAAGGTGTCCCATGGGTAGGGCAGAAGTGGGACGTCTGTTCATAGTGCACCGCTCACATCGTTTGATATATGCCTCTGCGTCTGCAGTCATGCCAGGCCAATACACCCTCTCGCGCAGAAGACGGAGAGTGCGCTCCAGCCCTTGGTGTCCCAGCTTATCGTGGAGTTCCCTCAGGACATCTGGTCGCAGCACTGAAGGCAGCACCAGCTGTTGGACCTGGCCCAGGGCTGGGTCAGTGATCTGGCGGTGCAGCACCCCTTCTCGCAGAACCAATCTGTCATGCTGTCTGCAGATTGTCATCAGCTGTCTGTCGCCAGTGGCCCTAGGTTTCGAAGGCCACACTGCAAGCACCTTGCTGATGACCTGATCCTGCTTCTGAAGTTCGGAGAGGTCATGGGGGGTGAGCTGGGTCAGAGTAAAGGTACTCTGATCTGGGGAGGGACTGGGATTTGGGCAAGGACGGGTATCAGCACTAGGGTCTGTAGTCTGTTGCCGGCATGATACCTCCTGTTTCTCACATAGTGCAGCAGGAAGGGATGTTGAGACCTCAGGGAGAACATCTTTTGCAGGTATCCTGGAAAGGGCGTCAGCACGGTTTAGCTTTCCTGGCTTATATCGAATGGTGAAATCAAAGACTGCAAGCTGGGCTGCCCATCGCTGTTCCAATGCGCCCAGCTTAGATGTCTGGAAATGAGCCAAAGGGTTATTGTCTGTGAAGACCTCGAACTGTGACCCCAGCAGGTAGCTCCTGAAGCATTCAGTGACGGCCCATTTCAACGCCAACATTTCAATCTTGAAGCTGCTATAGTTTGCCTCATTTCTCTCTGTTGGTTTCAGTCTTCGGCTGGCATATGCAATCACTCGAGTAGTACCATCTGGCTGTCGCTGACTCAGTATGGAACCCAGGCCCTCAAAGCTGGCGTCTGTCTCTAGTACGAATGGGCGCGTAAAGTCAGCAAAGGCCAACACTTTCCCACTAGTAAGGGCACACTTCAGAGCCTCAAATGCAGCCTGGTGTTCATCATTCCAGTGTTTTTCCAGCGACAGTGGTCTCCTCTTGCTCTCCTGTTTGTTTGCCAGGTTCTGTAGGGGTCCAGCTGTTTTGGCGAATCCCTCCACAAATCGCCTATAATAGCCCGCAAATCCTAAGAAGGAGCGCAGTTCTTTTGTTGTCTTGGGTACTGGCCAGTTGCGGACTGCTTCGGTCTTTGTTGTCTGACAGCCAACACCTTCCGCTGAAATAGTATGTCCCAGGTAGTCCACACTCTTACGCAGCAGCTGACACTTGCCAATGTTCAGTTTCAATCCCACGCGGCTTAGTTTGGACAACACACGATCCAGGTGGAGGAGGTGTTCTTCAAAGGTCCGTGAGTAAACGAGCAGATCGTCAAGATAGACCAGGAGGAAGTTGAACAGAAAGTCTGACATTACTCCATTCATCAAACGCTGAAATGTTGCTGGCGCCCCAGTGAGTCCGAACGGCATGCGTGTAAATTCGTAATGTCCAAATGGTGTCACGAATGCCGTACGATGCTGGTCCTCAGGTGACATAGCTATTTGATGATAGCCACTAGCCAGGTCTAGTGTTGAGAAGTATTGTGCTCCTGATAGCGCATCAAAACTTTCCTGAATTCTAGGAAGTGGGTATGCGTCCTTTGTTGTTTTCTCATTGAGCCTTCTGTAGTCCACACACAGGCGAATGCCTCCGTCCTTTTTCTTGACGACAACTACTGGGGCAGCGTATGGGCTGTGGCTGGGACGCACTACACCTTTATCAAGGAGGCCCTGGATGTGGTCACGCACCTTTTGCAAGTCATTTGGTGGGATTGATCTGTAAGGCTGAGCAATGGGTGTCTCGTCCTGGACCCTTAAGCGATGACATTCAAGGTCTGTGTAGCCCACATCAAGGTCATCTTTTGGTATGACGTTAGGGTAGCGACTCAATACTTCCCAAACGTGGTATTGCTCCTCCTCTGCGCATTGCATCTCAGGAAGTTGTTGTTTCCAAGTGGGTGTGTCAGAAGGCGAGGATGCAGCATACGTCTCTTGACGTTGGACGATGACTTCCTCCGATGACACTTCCAGATGAATACTAGTGTTTTCATCCTCAATGGTCGCTACTGTCCGCAGAGCAGCAACTGGAGTTCTGGCAGGCAGAATGATGTCCTCCTCTGTCAGATTAGCCATTCTGACAAATGGGGAAGATGTACCCTCTAGCAGAGTTGGCACCATAATTACTCCGCCTGGTAACTGGTGATGGCAGGGCTCTGCCACAACTGTCCGTTTCCCTGCTGCAGTAATTTTTACTGTCACCATGGAGTATGCAGGAAGACGTGTCCGTTCCCTGAGTCGGCCAAAGCCCAAAACTGTTCGCTGCTGTTGGTGAATCTCCTGTACTATTGTTTGAAAAGCGTGTTCAAACCCTGAGCGCTGATTGAGAGCTGGTAAGACTTGCTGCAGGATATTCATGCCTAGAAGAACTGGAGCATTTTCCCTACGAGTCCTTGTGTTTAAACATGGCGAATCCTTAACTACTAGAATTGTGGCATTACACTGCTGACCAAACACAGTAACCGTTCCATCCCACAATCCAACATAAGGAATGTCTATGCCATTTGCAGCTTTAACAACCAAACAACTACACTTTCGTAGGGGCTGCTGTAAGTTCTTCGCAAACCAGGACTCTGTCACCGTAGTTATCTCACTCCCAGTATCTATAACTGCTTTGACAGACTTGCCATCAATGTCCAAACTTGTTTCAGGGCATGTCCCTTGGAATGTATCAGCCTTACCAGTACCTCCCGCAGCTTGGCTGTTCACTGCAGGAGTTGCCCGTTTCCCTGTAGCTGGGACCCTTGGTGCTGCGTTTTCTTTTTCTCTGGGCAGTTTCGAGCAATATGACCAAACAGACGACAGTTGAAACACTGAACTGTTGACTGTCTGGGATGGGAGGGTTTAGGTGGGGGTGGAAGTGGGGGTTGGGGGTGATCAAGTCCTGAAGTTTGGGGTCTTGTAGCGTGTTCAGCCAGAGTAGTAATGGCTGCCTGCATGGACTGTAGACTTGTAGTCAGGGCGTTGATCTGTTCCTGTAGCTTCTCCACTTTCGTTGTTTCCACAGGTTGTTGTTGCTGCACAGCGACAGTTTCCGGTGCTTCATGACGTAGCCATTCGAATGCCTCGGTGCGTAGAGTGGCCAAGGTGATCTGATCGTTTGCCCTCACCATGCGGCGTAGTTCCCGCTGCAAGGCCGGGCCGTTGAGTCCCTCAATGAAACGATCACGCAAAGCTTTCACAGTGATGGCATTCTGCTGCTTATTGTTGATGCGTGCTGCCAGGTCCTGTAGGGCATGGACGTACTCAAGGAGGCGTTCCCCTTGCCTCTGATGCCGGCTATGAAACGCTGACAAGAGACCCATGACTGGCCTCGCATCTCCAAATGTCACTCTGAGAGCATCAAGCACTGCAGCTGCAGTTGTACGGTTTTCGCTGGGAAGTGAGAGCACTTCTCGTCTGGCAATACCGTCGAGGTGGCGTAACACGTATTCAACAGCCAGTCCCTCGATCAGGTTGTATGCACTCAGGACACGTTGCGCCTCCGCGATGAAATCCTCCACCGGGACATCCTGAGGTTCTCCGCTATATTTGGGCAGTTTAGGTGGGGCCATCCAGCGAACACCCAATCTGTCGTCGTTGCCATTAGGCGCTGTGTCGTCGTCGAGTCGGTTGCGGTGTGCCATAGCGTGCAAATGTTGGTCATCCTGTCGGCGACGCCAGTTGTAACAGGGTGCGGAAATGGGGTTAGGGTTGTCCGTGTAGGGGTGGGGTTCTACTCATCCACTTCTCGGATCAGTCAGGACTCCAGTCTTGGTTTGCTATCTTTATTTATTGTACACTTTGCACGCCTGTAAAAATAAAACATTTGATACCCTCATTAGTATCTATTATAATAAAAGTACAACACAAATTTAATTATCTAAAACATTTTAATGTGACATTACATTCTCACATCAACTTCTACAATCACACACATAATACCATAAAGTAACAGTATTCCTAAAATAGCCATTCTATAACAGTCTTGCTTTCCAAAAGTTTGAACGGATTTCTAAACACACAAACTGGACAGGAATGACCCAAATTCCCGGTAGCAGTAAAACAACAGATTTCGCAACTCGCAAACCGGACAGGAATTACCCAAATTCCCGGTAGCAGTAAAACAACAGATTTCGCAACTTGCAAACCGGACAGGAATGACCCAAATTCCCGGTAGCAGTATAAAAACTCTGATTATAACCACTAAACCGACCACACTGAACAGACTATGCCAATTGCAGAGCACTAGCAATTTGACACAGGACTCTTAACAAGTAACTGTAACCAGTGCGCCATTCAATCTACATGAGGCTATTCCATCAGCCCACACCAGAGTCTATCTTACCACAAGCATCATGGGGCTCTTAACGAGAAACTGAACTCAGTGGAACCTTTGACCTCAGTCCACACTGTACAGACCATGCTTAAGTTTTGTAGTAAATGTCATTCAAATTCTTACTCCCAAAAAATCTGTAAAGTTAACTACATGGTGTTATAAAATATCAATATTTGCCACAATGAACTGTACACTATCAGTTACCATTTGCACAGTCACAGAAATCGACTTCACTTTCAGCTCCACACAACTTGCATCTAGTTGATCTACAAACAAATCCTCTCTCCATTAAATACAGCTAAGAACTTTCACTCTTAAAACGCTGAATTTTATAACATTTTCCTTTTAAAACATTCAATTTCCATACAAAAGAAATATCTAAATTTCTCCTCACTAAAACAGAGTGCAGCATTAATCTTCCATTGTTCACTCAAATCTACGCTTTTCACCGAGAGAAAGAGAGAGAGAGAGAGAGAGAGAGAGAGAGAGAGAGAGAGAGAGAGAGAGAGAGAGAGAGAGAGAGAGAGAGAGAGAGAGAGAGAGAGAGAGAGAGAGAGAGAGAGAGAGAGAGAGAGAGAGAGAGAGAGAGAGAGAGAGAGGGAGAGAGAGAGAGACAGACAGACAGACAGACAGTGAGACAGAAATAGTAAGACAGGGAGAGAGAAAGAGAAGGAAAAGAACGAAACAGAGCAGAGTTCACAACCACGTTACTCATGTTTCTCCCGAATATAAACTAAAACTTGTTGTTGGTTGATAGTCACAGTCTGAGTTCCAACATGAAAACTCCAGAACATCCCAGCTTAAAATGCATTAGTAAATACTTCAACTTTGTTCATAACATCACTAGAATGTACTCACTATGACAACCAGTGGGCTCCCAAAACAGCAAACTGCTTCTAGCAGACTGAAAGGTGACTGACAACTTTTAAACTAGTGACCAGCTGCTATCAGCACTGAGTTGTTTTCATTTTGAATACATCACGTGATCTCTGTGCCTACAAAATTATAATTCTATTTTTTCTAAATTTTATTATTACATTTCTGAACAAACTACAAAAATTCGGCCCAGTGGGCCGAAGCCCCTGTTTTTGTCGATTACCAACTCGGCACGAGTGTTATGCCGTTTTTTTTTGCAACACAACGAAGGGTACCGTTTTGTTGATGAACAACGACGTGAAACAATAGTTGCTTGCACCGGTGTCGTGACCCGAGATATAAAATAAGCTAACTTTCGTCGTGTCATGAATTTGCTAGAACAAGCCAATTGCCTCATGAGAGAGTTTGCTTTTCCCTTGATGCTCTATGGGTGGACGTTTTGCCACACAGTTAGGTGTTGAAGTCCCTGTTGTGATCCTTGTCGTCCTTCTATAGGCGTCAGTGTTTTCATGGTTTTGATTGAAATGCCTCCCAAACAGGTGGAAGACAAAATTATAACGCGAGGAAGTCGCTACTTCGTTCTGGGGGATCAGTTAACAAGGCAACGCAGGCTGACAGCACTTGTGACCTGAGTGAGGAGGGCCTAATATTGTTGAAAATTGGACTTAATGGTTTTTGGCTGGTTTAGGTCCAATATGGACCATAAATTGAAAATTTCTAGCACCCTATCGATGTGTATGCAATCATCTTACCCCTTCTGCAACCTGCCTCATTTGCCTGTGGAGGCATTGCACTCCCAGCTTGAATGTTATCGAGAGTAGGATGGTGCTAGTTTTATTACAAAACCACACGCCACATGAAAACCCCAACAATAGTGCTTGCAAATGATTTTACCAATTGCGCTACGCGTTTAGCGATCATTCCGATGCAAAAAAATAGCAAAGAATGAAACATATTTTACTGGTCATTAAATAGTTTCTAGATAAATAAGGAAAGGTAAATGGAGGGTCGCTGACCGAGCAATTTCGGTCTGAGCACAGGCGATGGTTAGCCCAGCAACTAGGCGGCAGCTCCGACAAATGTCAGGGGGGCAGGGCAGAATGGTTAAGATTGATTTGATTTTTTTCGGCCCCATGAGGTCGGAGGAAGTGAGGAAGGATTGTTATTTGACTGCTTGTACTTGTATTATGACAAGTGTATTAGGCTATTAGGTACTTTATAGTCACAGAGACGTCTCTGTGCATTCCCAGTTTGCTCCAACCTGGAGAGGAAGGAAGGGTGGGGGGGGAGGAGGGGTCAGGGGTACAAATTTTGACCAAAATGACAACTTTTTGTTTGCCACTGGGTTTAACGTGTGTAAGTGCATGGGCAATGGGACCTTCGGTTTATCGTCTTCATCTGAAAAGACTTCACATTCAGATGTCTAAAGGCCTTGAGTGCAAAATGAGAAGTTAAAATAATTCCCCCTGTTACCCAGGCTGCGAACTTGGGTTACTTGACATGAGGCAAATGCGCTAAACACTGTGCCACTCTACACTTAATTTGGGTTTAATTTTTTTTGTGAAATTAGTTGTTTTCTGGTTAAATTTTGACAAACGCAACAGGGGTGCTGATGATATTCTGGTTTCTGGTGTTCTGCTGTGCGTTGTCCAACTCGCCACGTTTGTTGTGGGTTCAGCCGTCAGAGAGATACGGTCAGATCTGGGATTGCCAAGTCAACGACGACGCCAGTGGAGTGCTATTGCAGCTGTTAGGTCACTGCACCATCACATGTGTACGAGGAGGTGTCATACCAGCCTCAGCTCCTCAGTGTGGTCAGGCAGGGGGAAGAGGTTTGGAGCGGTCAGTGTCTTGTGGGTGGTATGCGTATGGTCCCATATGGTAGAGTGTCGGTATTGTATGGTGGAGGTGGTTTATGGTGTGGTATTACTGTCTAATACCAGGAGGAATTTGGACATTGCCCCCAACCTGGAAAGAAAGTCGATACAAATGCATGGAGGCGAGGGGAAAGTGAGAGAGAGCCCAATCATATAAATACATTAACTCTACCATTCTCTCTGCCCTCACCAGTGATTAATTATTATGAAGTCTACAAAGCTAAGGTTGGGAAACTAAACGTTACTTCTAAATAACCTATACGGTTTAATTAAATTTAGAAAGTAACAACGTTTAGTTTCCCACTTAAGATTTAGTTAGTAGAAACTTCATAAAATAAGCTACAGGTCACAATACAAGTGCGCTACTATTGACGGGATAAAAAATCCCAGGAGCAAGCAGAGAAGAGAGAGAGAGGTGGGAGAGGGAGGACGAGATGGGCGAGAGAGAGATGAGATTGAGAGAGAGCAACTCATAAAATGTTTTGCATAACTCATTCACTCTCTGTCTCACCAGGTCACAGTACAAGTGCGTAACTATTGACGGAAAATCCCAGGAGCCATCAGAGAAGAGAGGGAGAGAGAGAGAGAGAGACGAGGCAGAACCCAACTTCAACTTTTAAAATGAAACTCTATCAACTCTCTGCTCTCACCAAGGTCACAGTACATGTGCATACTATTCGACGGGAGAATCATGGAGCATCAGAGGGGGGGGAGGGAGAGGAGAGGAGGAGGGAAGAGAGAGAGCCCAACTCATAAATGCATTATAACTCTATCACTGTCTGTCTCACCAGGGGGTCACAGTTACTGTGCATACTATTGATGAAAAGAAGGGAGGAGAAGGAGGAGAGAGAGAGGAGAGAGACGAGAGGAGAACCCAACTCATAAATGCATAAACTTCTATCACTCTCTGTCTCAACCAGGTCACAGTACATGTGCATACTATTGACGGAAAAAAAGAAGGGAGAGTGGGAAGGAGAGAGCGAGAGATGAGAGAGAGAAACCCAACTCATATATGCACATTAACTCTATCACTCTCTGTCTCACCAGGTCACAGTACATGTGCAATACTATTGACGGGAAAAAACAAGGAAGGGAGGAGAAGAGAGAGAGAGAGAGAGAACCAACTCCAATACAATGCATAACTCTACACTCTCTGTCTCACCAGGTCACAGTAATGGCATACTATTGACGGCGAAAAAAGAAGGGAGAGAGAGAGAGAGAGAGAGAGAACCCAACTCATAAATGCATAACTCTCATACACTCTCTGTCTCACCAGGCTCTACAGTACAAGTGACCATACTATTGACAAAGAAGAATTCCAAGGAAGCACTTCAGAGGGGGGGGAGAGAGAGGAGAGAAGAGAGACGAGGAGAAGCAGAGAGGGAGAAGAGAGGTTTGGAGAAGAGACGAGGGAGAGAGAGCAGAAGATGGAACCAAAACTCATTAAAAATACCATAACCTGGTTTACAGTGGCACCTCCCTTATAAGACCTTCTAAAACATAAATCCAGGTTGAGAGCTTCTTGTAAGGAAGGGTTTATAAGGGAAGGGGTCTTATAAGGGAGGTAATTCTAATACTTACAAAGAAAGGGCAATCCGTACTCGGAGAAGTAGGTCTTATGTGGGGGGAAAGTCTATAGTGAAGTTCTTATAAGGGAGGTTTCCACTGTCACCCACTCTCTGCCTCCCCAGGGTCACACATGCAGGGCGTCCATGGACGGAGAAGAAGAGAAGGACCCCAGGACCATCAGAGAGAGAGAGAGAACCCAACTCATTAAATACACCAATAACCCTATCACTCTCTGTTCCACAGGCCACAATGCAGTGCGTACCATGGACGGAGAAGGCCAGGGACCATCACAGAGAGAGAGAGAACCCAACTAATAAATACATAAACCCTATCACTCTCTGCCTCCCCAGGTCCCAGGGCAGGTTGTCAGCGTACCATCGACGGAGGAAGGCCAAGGACCACTCAACAGAGAGAGAGAGAGAGCAGAGAACCCCAACCTCATATAATACATAACCTATCCCTCTCTTTGTATGGGTTGTCTTGATTGTTTCCCCTGGTCACAGTTGCAGTGCGTACCATCGACGGAAGGAAAGAAGGACATAGGACGTAAGCCAACCACCGATAAGGAATTTGTGCTGCTGAGGCCCCGAAGGTGGGTGCTGACGGCGGGGGGGGGGGGAGAGAGCCAGCTGGTGTGAAACCTGGATCATCATCGGACGAGATGATCCCCGAGATTGAGCGAGACCTTCACTTGGAGCATCCTGGAGCCAGTCACCGGCGGGGAGCCAGTTCGGGGGAGAAGACAACGCAGCGCAGTTCATCACCATAGAGCTTATGAACGATCCCAATGGGGTGGGTTTGTTTGGTGAGTTGTGTTGCTTGCTGCATACCTGCCAAACCCCTCCCGGCGGTGGGGGGCTAAATAGGGGAGCTCTAACCGGATTTTGTCACCCTCTCACGTGTTCTTCCCGGGGGGAATTCACGTGCGAAAACTCCAGGGGTGAATTTCGAAACAATTTCCAGCTTATATGACCTCAGAAACCGCGTGTTATGAAACCGGGAAGGGGAAGGGAAAACCAAAACGGGGTATTCAGGAAGCTTCACGGAGCAGAGTTATTACGCCATGTCGGGAATAAGCGGGGGTACTTCCTCCTGCAATCCTTTGTTTGGCGGGTCTCTTTAGGACTGTTCTCACGCCCTCATTGATTAGGCAACTCGCAACCAGATGCCGAGAGCAAAGGAGAATTGACGAACAAATGGAAGACCGTCTTTTCAGATGAATACAAAAAATTTGACTTCATTGACAGCTGTCCACAGGACAAATACTGCTTTTTGCACAGTTTGCCGCTGCACAGTAAATGTGTTGTAAGAAAGGAGGACGGCAATCAAAGGCAGGTTGGGTTGATTTCAGTCAAAAAACATTTTCATGTTTTGCATTTTTGCAGCTGGTAAACTTTAACTTAGAATGACTTCAGTGAGCCTCCTGAGGGCTAGTTTTCACTTTTAAAAGAAAAAGGTTTCTCAAGGCCATTGCGAAATGTTCACATGGCACTGAGTGTACCCCCAGAGTGTTTAAGCTGGGGAACAAAAACAAAACAACACCTTAGTTAGTATGACAGACGAGAAACTGTGGACAATGCTAGTCATATAAAACGTGTGTGGTAACATTCATGTAGCTTTTGCCTTTTCTGCTATGAAAGTAAAAGAATCACAGACTGGACACGCCTGTGTGCTTATCCATGCTGGCTTTTCATCTCCCAATATGGCAGGGAAGGGCCACAGAACTGACAGCTTTATAACGTGTGTGTGTGAAAGAATCACAGACTGGACACGCCTGTGTGCTTATCCATGCAGGCTTTTCATCTCCCAATGTGGCAGGGTAGGGCCACAGAACTGACAGCTTTATAACGTGTGTGTGAAAGAATCACAGACTGGACACGCCTGTGTGCTTATCCATGCAGGCTTTTCAACGCCCTCTTCCAATGTGGCTAGTCGGTATTCTCTTTTTTCCCGGCCACACGAACCACTGAGTAGCTTATTATAACAGTAGATCATGTTGTGTGAAAGATAGACAGACTGGACACACCTGTGTGCGTGTATCCAGCGCAGTGCTTTTCATTCTCCCAATGGTTGGCAGAGATTAGGCCACAGACCACTGATCAGCCTTTAACTATAACGTGTCGTGTGATAGGTAATCACAGACCGGGACACGCCTGTTGTGCTTATCCATGCAGGACTTTTTCATCTCCCAATGTGGCAGGGACAGGGCCACAGAAACTGACAGCTTTCATTATAAACGTGATGTGTGAAAGAGACATCAAAGACTGGACACGACCTGTTGTGACTATCCATGCCAGTGTACTTTTTCATTCCGTCCCAACTGTGCGCAGAGGACGACGGCCACAGAAACTGACAGCTTTATAACGTGTGTGTGTGTTTTTTAATTCATTTTTTGCTCATATTCTTAACTTCTTCAGTTGTGTGAAGCACGTAATGAGCCTTGTGTAAGGAGAATACGCGCTATATAAATTGTCATTATTATTTATTATTATATTTGTTTTGAGGTTTCCTGTATAATGTGTGTAAGTGTGAAGATTTGACAGAATCTATGACAGATGTAGAGAACCACATAGCCGGACAGCCATAGTCATTCCAATAATACTCTTATAAAGGGCAAAGCATGGTGATGATGATTCATGTCACTATTCCTTTTCTTCTGTATCATGCCCCAAAATAGCAAGCCCGTTTCATGTGTCTCAAATGCGGGCTATAAAGTCGCTTTTTTCTCGTTTAAAAAGCGGTATGCCAAATAATGCACACAAGCATTGCCAGTTCATTGGGCCTTTGAATGCCGATGTCAAAGCACTTTGCTCTCAGTTTTAAAAAGCCGTGGGGGTATGCCAAAATAATGCTACACTAAGCAATGGCACCGTTTCATAGTGCTTGTTCGTAGTGACTGATTGTTTAATAGTCATCTTTGCTCTCCTAGATTAAAGCGGTATGCCAAATAATGCACACAAGCATCGCCCGTTCACTGTGCTTCGAATGCCGATTTGTAAAGCGCTCGTCGCTCGGACCGCAATAGAATAAAGCGGTCATTGCAACATTAATGCACAGCAGCCTAGCCCATTCTGCTGTGCTTGGAATGCCGCATTGCCTGTAAATGCACTTTGCTCTCGTTAATAAAGCCAGCGTAATCGGGTTATGCAATAATGCACACCAAGCAGGCGCCTTTGTCATGTGCTATCGAAATGCCGGATTTGTTATTGTGTAAAGTGCTTTGCTCTCGTTTAAAAAAAGCTGGTATGCCAAATAAGACTATGCACACAAGCATGCCCGTTCATGTGCTTCACGAATAGCAGATTGTTGTCAATAGCGCTTTCGCCTCTGCGATAAAAAGCGGTATGCACAATAATGCACACAACTGATGCGTGTTCGTGTGCATATCGAATGCCGATTGTTAAAAATGCTGTTTTGTCTCACGATATATAAGCGAAGGTATGCAAATATTGGTGTGATATTGACTTATTATTATTATTGAAGAGCATTTGATGTTATGTGTGTGATAGGGTTTGCCCGCCCATGGTATGACGGCTGCCTGAGTGCAGGAGCCACAGATTGTACCTGGCGGCCCTTGTATGATGTGTGGCATCACCATTCACCAGGGATGGTGGGTCCATTGGACGTGTGGTTCACACCTGCAGAGCTGTTGTCTGACCCTCACAGGTGAGAGAGATAGAGAGGAGAGACCGAGAGAGAGGCTGAGAGGAGAGCAAGGCGTGCGGCGGATTGGAAAGCACTGGGATGAGAGGCATCGGCGATGGGGGGGCAGAGGTAGCGCGATCGCCTTTCGGGGAGTGGGAGGGAGTAGATCGAGAGAGGTGGAGGAGGATGTGAGGGGGCAGTGGTGGGAGGAGGAGAGAGGGGAGGATTTTTAGTGAGGTAGTGGTTTTTTGGAGGAGGCAAGGAGTTGAGAGACTGCGGGAGGAGAGCATAGTTGATCGGTTGTGTGGAGGATGAGAGAGAGAGAGGTGGGAGAAGGATGAGGGAGAGAGTGAGAGAGAGAGAGAGAGGAGAGAGATGAGAGAGAAAGAGCGCCCTAGAGGGGGGGAGAGAAAGGAGAAGGAGAGAAAGAGACAGACAGATTGAGGAGGAGCCAGTGAGTGAAGCGATAGAGAGCAGTGAGAGGATCGTAGAGCAAGTTTTTTTGAGGGGAGGAGATTAGAGAGAGCAGTGACGAGAGAGAGAGATACGAGAATGCATTGTTGAGATGATGTGAGACGAGATTGGAGGGAGTTTGAGATAGAGTAGTAAAGGAGTGAGAGAGCGAGCAGTGAGGCGAGCGAGGAGAGCAATTAGGGGTTAAGGTTGTTTTTTATTGCCTTTAGATTTTACAAAAGCCCTGATAGCAAATGGATGGAGCAGAAACATGAATCGTTATCCGAATATTGAACTTCCAATCTTTCACAAATACGTCATCGCGATTTGGATTCCAGATTACGGAAGATAGACTTCGCATTATTTCCACATATAAAACATAAATCGCTAAAGTTCCTATAAAAACCAAGTCACTACTCTCATGTGCACCCGAGTGAGACGAGGAGAGAGGAGCAGGAGTCCGAGGAGAGAGAGAGAGAGGAGCACAGAGCAGCGAGAGCCGTGAGAAGATGATTCAAACGCAACAACTACGCACACGCCCACACACACGGAGTTAAGGAGAGCCTTATATAATTAAGCCGGCTTCACACAGCATGGTGTTTTTTGTCACAGTCATTTGTATATGCTTGGATGGGGAGTTATTGCGACTGTCCGATTCTGTGTCCAACGTGATGTCGGCACTAATGTTTAGACGCGTGGAATACTTCTGCATCTAAAATATTTCTGCTATTTTCGCTCGCTATGCTCAAAGTAGACCCAATACATGTAGTTGCTGTGTTGTAGGTGAGCCTGTGCTGGGTGACATATTTCCCACCAGCGAAGAATAAGCAAAGAATTATGGGTAATGGGAAGTCATGTGACCGAGTCAAGGGAGGTCACTGTGGATACCGGAAGGGAGGTAGAAGGGAGGTTAGGTTCTGTCCCTTTGCTCGTTGTTTATAATGTTACTAGGGTTAAGAGTTTCCAACCAGGAGAAAGAGATATGTTATTGTTAAGTCTTGGTAAGTATTTAGAATAGAATTTCATAAAATATCTACCAATCTTGGAGGATTTGCTGGGTTTTAGAAGGGAGCCCTGCGATGGGTGACATATCTGTCCCACCACTGGTTCCATGTACTTTGTCAGGAACGAAGCCAGTCTGTCCAGTAAGGTCATCACCATCCTGACCACGATGGACCTTACCTAGCAAGGCACTGAGGTTCGTGTGTGCTATGTGGAGGATCGAATGCGATGAGATCGAGAGAGTAGAGAGAGGGAAGAAGGACACGGAGGAAGAGAGGAGTACAACATAAGCATGTCTGTCCATCGTCATCACTCATCATGCCCGATGATCCTACCTGAAGAGCACTGAGGTAGCGGTGTGTATGTGGTATGAAGAGAGACAGTGACAGAGAGAGTAGAGAGGGACCAGACACGAGACAGACAGGAGAGAGAGAGAGAGAGTACAATGAAGCCAGTCTGTCCATCGTCATCACCATCCTGCCCGATGACCTACCTAAAGGCACTGAGGTAGGTGTGTGTTATGTGGTATGAGAGAGACAGACAGAGAGAGAGAGTGAGAGAGAGAGAGAGATGGACAGACACAGAGAGAGAGAGAGAGAGAGTACAATGAAGCCAGTCTGTCCATCGTCATCACCATCCTGCCACGGATGATCTACCTGAACGCAAGTGAGGTAGGCGTTGTTGTGTGTGTGCATATTGGGAAAAAGAGGGAGAGACAGGAGAGGGAGAGAGGTTATGAGAGAGCAGTCAGTGAAGAAGGGTTGTGGTCCATATATCATCGTCCAGCTGCCCGACTTACAGAAAGTGAGATAGAAAGATGATGGCGAGAGCATTGAAGGAAAATCTGCGGCCAGATAGGTAGTCTATTATTTTGACGATGGATAGACCTACATACATCTGTAGAAGCAATTAACACAAACCAAGCAAGAACAATAACAAAAATCTTAAAAAAACCCTAAAAAAAAAAACAGCTCTTGTGTGTGTCTGTGTTGTGTGGCTGTGTGTGTGTGCCTCGTGTGCGTGCATGTGTGTGTGCGTATTGTATATGGGCACACCACACTAAATCAAATGTGTGCCAGCATTTCATCTATGAGAAGAGAGGATGGAGGGTGATATGCTCACGGAGGGTATTATAGTTGCTTCCTGGTGATAGTGACTGAACTTTAACGTACAGTGGTACGTCCCCTTATAAGATATTCAAAAAACGTCCAAAATGAGGTGTTATTATGATCAAGGGGCTTCTAAGGGAGGTAATCTTAACACTTACAAAGAAAGGCAATGTCTCAGAAAAAATAGGTCTTATGTGACGACCCCCGGGCCAACGGTTCTTATAATGGGAGGGTCTTTATAAGGGGAGGTTTCCACTGTATTAACAAAGGGAATAAAGAAATACTACTTTCTGACTTCTACCAAGAGGCGAGAGTTTCGTTTTTTCCAGACTAAAACCATTGTTCCCGTTATAAGATCGGACTTATGATGTAGTAAGAAGCTGTAAGTAACAAAATCAAAATTTGGTGTTCTGTAAAATGTGGGGACGAGGGGGGGGGGGGTGTGGGCTGCGGTGGGGGTGTGCCACCTTAGGTTCACCTTATTGGCCAGCCTGCAACCTAGCGGTTAATACAAGCACTTGACATGTGAGTAGTGATATCGTTGTTGGCGATGTTACTGAAAAATGGGAAATTCACTCTTGCACGAAAGGCAGCCAATTAAATTTGCAGTCGAAATAGGGATGTTTTGGTCAGTGGAGAGTTATCCCCTTGTTATGGTCAGATATTTTTTTTTTTTCTCAAGCATCTACTGACGTGGCCCTCAAAAAATAGGTTTATTGGCGAGAGGTATATTGCCCTTGTTGTGTGGCTCACAGTACTCAAGAAACTACCAAGGGCATTTCACTCTAGCAAAGCATGGTTGTTGCAGTGGCCAATAATAGGCTGTGCCCTCCGGTCCATAAAATAATGCTAAACCAGACATGACCTTGCATTTTCAGGACATAGTGATCACTCTGCTGTCGGCCAGTAACGGGGGCCGGGTGGGCAGCCAGGACAGCTTTGTGCTGTCCATCGCCCCCAACGACAGCCCTCACGGCCACATCCAGTTCGACTCCCCCACCTACATCCTGCAGGAAGGCCCCATGGGACCGCAGTACCTGCTGCTGTCCAGGAGGTTTGTAGTCATGGATTCATTTTCTTTTGTTTGCATTTAGTGTTTCTCTCTTATCCACCCCCCCAGTACCATTCCTGCCTCTCAAAAGTAGAAGAGTTGTGTGTAGTCCTCGTAAGACATCACAAAATAGATTAACAGCTAAAAAGCAACATGCGAGATCTGTAGATTCAGTGAAAAATCACTATGTCATTAAACCGAACCAACGACATACCGGTGTAGAACTGGTAGGTTCTAGGGCATAGTCTCTAAATCAGATCCAAACTTTGACCAGCGAAATATAACATTATATAGCAAGTACGTTCTCTGAACATTTCACTGTTTTTTTTTTTTTTTTTTTTACTGGTTTTTTTATTAGAGTAGATAATACTATTCGATAGACTGTACTTCCATTGTCAACACTTAAAACTTTCTGGTTAGAGCCTAGTTTCTCTTGTATGGAAACTACAAAATCTTAAGACATAAGCGGCGGATTAAAGCTGGTCATTAAAAGGACTGAAATTCAAAGTGGACAACGTCATTCTATGAAACGGAACAACTCTCGCTGAAGCGAGCCGCTGTCATATATGCCAATGCCCACACCTGTTCTTTGACTTGTACAAAAAAGTGAATTGTTTTCCTTTGTGCTCTCATATTTTGTTGAAGCCTTCTTGCCATGCTTTATTATGTTTCATATTGTGATGTTTAGTTTTGTGCTTTGTCCCAGTGTTGGGGATTACGGTCGGCTCTCGGTCTACTTCAGCACGCGGGCGGTGGGGTGGTGTCCCTGAAGCCACCAAGGACGGCCTCAGCGTGTCTGAGCTATTTCATGCTGCCTGTGTCTGGGCTAACGCAGCGAAGAGGGACAGAATGTGGACTTAGGGACAGGCAGATAAGCTACTGGTGTGTGTGTGTTTGGTGTTTGTGTGTGATGGCCTCATCGTGCTGAGCTAGTTCATGCTGCTGTGTCTGGGCAAACGCAGCGAAGTAGGGACAGAATGTGGGACGTTACTGGACAGGCAGTATAAGCTACTGGTTGTGTGTGTGTGTTGTGTGTGTGTGTGATTGCCTCAGCGTGCTGAGCTATTTCATGCTTCCTGTGTCTGAGGGCAAACCGCAGCGAAGAGGGACATAATGTGGACGTTACTGGAACATGCAGATAAGCTCCTGGTGTGTGTGTGTGTGTGTGTGTGTTGATGGCCCTCAGCGTGCTGCTATTTCATGCTGCCTGTGTCCCTGTGCAACGCAGCGAAGAGGGACAGAATGTGGACGTACTATACGAGGAAGATAAGCTACTGGTTGTGTGTGTGATCTCGTGTTTGTGTGTGATAGGCCTCAGCGGCTGGCTATTTCATGCTGCTGTGTCTGGGCAAACGCGCGAAGAGGACAGAATGTGGACGTTACTGGACAGCAGATAAGCTACTGGTGTGTGTATGGGTGTAGCGCAACACATGGGTACACCAGTACTTATCTGCCTGTCCAGTAACGTCCACATTCTGTCCCTCTTCGCTGCTGCCCAGACACAGTCAGCATGAAATAGCTCAGCTACGCTGAGGCCATCACCACACACACACACACACACAACACCAAGTAGCTTATCTGCTGTCCCGTACGTCCACATTCTGTCCCTCTTCGCTGCGTTGCCCAGACACAGGCAGCATGAATAGCTCAGCACGCTGAGGCCATCACACACATCACACACACACACACACATCCAGTAGCTTATCTCCTGTCCAGTACGTCCACATTCTGTCCTCTCTCTGCGTTGCCCATACACAGGCACATGATAGCTCTGCCGCTGAGGCCATCACACACACACACACATCACCCACACACACATCAGTAGCTTATTCTGCTGTCCAGTACTGTCCACATTCTGTACCTCTTCGCTGCGTTCCTCAGAACACAGGCAGCATGAATAGCTCGCTACGCTGAGGCCAGCACCACACACACACACCACACCCACCAGTAGCTTATCTGCCTGTCCCGTAAAGTCCACATTCTGTACCTCCTTCGCTGCTTGCCCAGACACAGGCAGCATGAAATAGCTCAGCACGCTGAGGCGTCTGGTGGCTTCAGAACCCAACCCCACCGCCCGCGTGCTGAAGTAGACCCGCAGCCGACCGGAATCCCACCACTGGGACAAAGCACAAACTAACATCACATAATGAAACATATAACGCATGCAAAGCTTTCCACAATATGAGAGCTACAACAGGAAAAAACATTCACTTTTTTTGTACAGTCAAATAACAGGTTTGTGGGGCATTGTCATAATATGACAGCGCTCGCTTCAGCAAGTTGGTTTCCGTTCATGGACTGGACCGTTTGTCCACTTTTGCCATTCAGTCCTTTAGTGATCAGCTTTATCCGCCGCTTATGTCTTAAGATTTTGTAGTTTCCATACAAGAAACTAGCTCTAACCAAAAGTTTTAAGTGTTGACAATGGAAGTACAGTCTAGCGAATATAGATCTACTTATCAGTGATTGTCAAGAACGTACTTGCTTATATGTTATTTCGCTGGTCAAAGTTTGATCTATTTAGACTATGCCCCTTGAACCTACCAGTTCTAACCGTCATGTCGTTGGTTCGGTTATGACATAGTGATTGTTGCCAACGGGGGGGTCTCGATCTCGATGTGGCCTTTTACGTTATTTGTCAACTAACCAACTCTACGTTTGGAAAGAGAAAACAAAACAAAACAAACGAAAAATTAATCCATGAACTACAAACCTCCTGACAGCAGCAGGTACTGCGGTCCCTGGGCCTTCCTAGCGTATGTAGTGGGGAGTCGAACTGGATGTGGCGTGAGGGCTGTCGTTTGCTTGTTGTGCGGCAGAAAAGCGTTGGGGGCGATGGACCGCACAAAGCTGTCCTGGCTGCCACCCGGCCCCCCGTTACTGCCGACAGCAGAGTGCTCCCTATGTCCGGGAATGCAGGTCATGTCTGGTTAGCATTATTTTATGGACCGTATGCACAGCTATTATTGGGCTCACTGCACAACCATGCTTTGCTAGAGTGAATGCCCTTGGTAGATGCTTAGTACTGACGCAACAAGGGGATAACTCTCGCCAATAACCGATTTTGAGGCCACTAGTAGATGCTTGAGTAATTGACAAACAAGGGGATAACTCTCGGCCAAAACACCTATTTGAGGCAAATAAATGGCTGCCTTTCGCAAGAGTGAATTCCTTTTCAGTACTGACCAACAAGGGATTCCTACTCACTGCAAGGGCTTTATTAACCCTAGTTCAGTGTCCACATAGGTGAACCTAAGGTGTCACCCCCCCTCACCCACATTTTACATACACCAAATTTTGATTTTGTTACTACGCTTCGTACTACATCATAAGTCATCTTATACGGGACAATGGTTTTAGTCTGGAAAAACACTCCTCGCCTCTTGTCAAAGTCAGAAAGTATTTCTTATTCCTTTGTTGATACAGTGGACCTCCCTTAAAGACCTCCCTTGTAAGACTCCCTCTCACATAAGACCTACTTCTCTGATACATTGCCCTTCTTTACAAGTATTAAATTACCTCCCTTAGAAGAACCCCTCCATAATAACACCTCATTTTGAACGTTTTGGATCGTATAAGGACGTACCACTGTAGTATTTCAGGTATATCCCAGTAAGATGATATACCCTATGGCATATAACCCTCCATAGCAATATCATAATGATGGCTGAACACATTTGATTTAGTGTGTGTGCCCATATACATACGCACACACACATCACGCACACAGGGCACACACACACAGAACACCCACACATACACACACAGACTGTTTTTTTGGTTTTTAAGATTTTTGTTATCGTTTCTTGGCTTGGTTTGGTTAATTGCTTCTACAGTGGTAGTAGGTCTATCATTCTAATAATGATACATGCTGGAAAGATTTTCTCATGCTCTCCTCTCTTTCCCTCTCACTTTCTGTAAGTCGGAGCAACTGACGATATAATGGACAGAACTTGCTTCACTGCTCTCTCTTCTCTCTCCCTCTTCTGTCTCTCTCTTTTTCATATGCACACACACACACGCCTATCCTCACTGGGCGTTCCGAGGTAGATCATCGGGCAAGGATGTGATGACGATGGACAGACTGGCTTCTTTTGTACTCTCTCTCTCTCTCTCTGTCTGTCTCGTCTTCCCTCTCTCTCTCTCTGTCTCTTCTCCCATACACATACACACACACCTACCTCTGGCCTTTAGGTAGGGGTCCATCTGTGCTAGATTGTGATGACGATGGACAGACTGCTTCAGTGTACTCTCTCTCTCGTCTTCTCTGTCTGTCCTCTGTCTTGCCCTCTCTCCTCGTCTCTGCTCTGTCTCTCTCATACACATACACACACCTACTCAGTGCCTTCAGGTTAGGTCATCGGGCCATGATGGTGATGACGATGGACAGACTTGGCTTTGTTGTACTCTCTCTCTCCGTGTCTCTGTCTCCGTCTCTCTCCTCTCTCTCCTCTCTCTCCTCCACATACACACACCAACCTGCAGTGCCTTCAGGTAGGTCATCGGGCAGGATGTGATGACGATGGGACAGACTGGCTCGTTTGCTGACAAAGTACATGAACCCTGGTGGGGATATGTCCCCCATCGCAGGGCTCACCTAAAAACACAGCAAATCATCCAAGATTGGTAGATATTTTATAATTCTATTCTAAATATTTACCAAGACTTAACATGAACATATCTCTTTCTCCAGTTGGAAACTCTACCCTAGTAACATATAAACAAGCATAAAGGGAAAGACTCCTTCCGGCATCCACAGTGGCCTTCCCTTGATTTAATCATATACGTTCCCATTACCCATAATTCTTGCTTATTGATTCTTCGCTGGTGGGAAATATGTCACCCAGCACAGGCTCACCTACAACCCAGCAACTACATGCATTGGTCTACTTGAGCATAGTGAGCGAAAATGGCAGAATTATTTAAGACGGAAGTGTTTCACGTCTAAAATTGTGCCGACTCACGTGAACCCCAATCACATCAATCGCAATCCCCATCAAATTACATGCTGTGTGGTGCCGGCCTTCAGTAGATAAGGCTCTTCATTAACTTCCGTGTGCGTGTGGCGTGTGCGTGTGTGTGCGTTTGAATCTCTCTCATGCTCTCTCCTCACTGCTCTCTCCTCTCTTCTCTCTCTCTCTCTTCCTCTCTCTCTGTGCATGAGAGTGTGACTTGTTTATAGGACCTTAGCGATTATGTTTTATTGTGGAATAATTCGAAGTCTACTTCCGTGATCTGAACCAATGCGATGAATCTTTGTGAACGAAATTGATATCGATAACGATCTTTGTTTCTGGTCTATCCACTTGCTTTCAAGGCTTTTTGCAAAAGCTAAAGGCAATAACACCCCCCTTTGTCTCTCTCTCTCACTGCTCTCTCTCTCTCTCACTGCTCTCTCTCTCTCTCTCACTCTCTCTCTCTCTCTCTCACTGCTCCTCTTCTCTTCTCACTGCTCTCTATCTCTCTCACTGCTCTCATATCTCTCACTGCTCTCTCCAAATCCTCTCTGTGGCTCTCTATCTCACTGCGCTCTCCTCTCTCTCTATCTCTCTCTCTCTACTCTCTCTCTCACTGCTCTCTCTCTCTCCCCCCCTCTCTCTCTCTCTCCTCACTGCTCCTCTCGCTCTCTCTCCTGCATCTCTCTCTCTCCGATCTCTCTCTCTCTCCTCACCATGGAGGTGGCACGTACCATTGCAGGTGACCACGTCCAATGACCGTCCACCAGGTCCTGGTGATGGTGATCCTCACATCATAGGGCACGCCCGTTCTGTTGCTCCTCCACCGTCATACCAGGGAGGGCAACCCTCACACACATACACAAATGCAACTTATTATAATATATACTAATAAACAATATTTGCATACCGCTTTATATCGAGAACAAAGCGTTTTACATCGCATCGAAGGCACACAGAACGCTGCTGTTTGTGTGCTTATTTGCATACCGCTTTTTATCGAGAGCAAAGCGCTTTTAACAATCGGCATTCGAAGGCACATGAATGCGCATGCCTGTGTGCATTATTTGCATCCCGCTTTTTAACGAGAGCAACGCGCTTTACAATCGGCATTCGAAGCACATGACGGCATGCTTGGGTGCATTATTTTGCATACCGCTTTTTTACGGAAGCAAAGTGCTTTACAATCGCATTCCAAAGCACCCCACGAATGGGCGATGCTTGTGTGCATTATTGCATACCGCTTTTATCGAGAGCAGAAGCCTTTACAATTGGCATTCAACAAAGCACATGAAACGGGCATGCTTTGTGTTGCATTATTTGCTACCGCTTTTTTACGGATCAAAGTAAGTGCTTTACATCGCATTCAAAGCACTGACGGGCATGCTTGTGTGCATTATTGCATACCGCTTTGTAACGAGATCAAAGTGCTTTACAATCGGCATTCAAGCACATGAACGGGCATGCTTGTGGTTGCATTATTTGCATACCGCTTTTTACGAGTAGCAAAGCACTTTACATCAGCATTGAAGCACATGAACGGGCGTGCTGTGGGCCTGTACAGAGAGGGAATGTACATGAATTCATCCAATGCCTGCCTTAAAGGGTATTATATCCTGTCCGCTATGTGTTCCTCCACTGTCATATCTCGTCAAACTCAACCTTACGCACATTATAGAAACTCAAACATATAATAGATAATAATAATGACAATTTATGTAGCGCTTATTCTCTTACGCGGCTCTAAGTCTTCACAACTGAAAGTTAAAAATATTAGCAAAAAATGTATTAAAAACACACACACACGTTTATGAAGCTGTCAGTTTTCTGTGGCCCTTCTCTTGCCACATTGGAGATGAAAAGCCTGCATGGATAAGCACACAGGCGGTCAGTCTGTGATTCTTTCACACACACGTTATGAAGCTGTTCAGTTCTGTGGCCTTGCCCTGCCACATTGGGAGATGAAAAGCCTGCATGGATAAGCCACACAGGCGTGTCAAGTCTGTGATTCTTTCACACACACGT
>CM065697.1:3394805-3410021 GCA_017654935.2 Phymorhynchus buccinoides
ACTCTCCCCTTCCCCCCCCCCCCCCCCCACCCCCCCCCCCCCACCCCCCCCCCCCCCCCTCCCGCTCAACAAAAGTTCCGACGTAGTGAAAAACCTGTAGGTGGAAGGATCTCTTGGCTTTGATTGAAAGTTACTGAAGATGGCGGATGCACACCCACACCACACCCCCCCTCCTCCCACCCACTCACAAAAGTTCGACGGCAGTGAAAAATCCGCTTGGTGGAAGGATTCTTGGCTAGCAATTTCCCCACCCTACTCCCCCACTTCAACTTAACTTCAAATGAACTTATTGTACTCAAGGACTGAGAAATTAAATTGTGGGCAACGCCTGCGATTCAATCACATGAAAACAAACAGTTTATTGAGATCTCGAAAGCATGCAAAAACAGCCATAAAAAGAAATAGTATGCAGAATCAAACACAGTAAATCGATCAAATCATTTCCAGACCCACCCACCTCACCACCCCATACCCCGGACCTTCTACCATGACAGTATCGAAAAAACAAATGTTGAGATGGATATTTAATGGAAGAAAAAGATAAGAAAAACAGCACCAATGATTGGACTAGAATAGCTACCGGTCCTTTCTCCTGCCCCCAGTTTTTCAAGAAAACACTTTTCAAAAACTCGGACATGATGGCCTAACTATTTCTTAGTTAGACACATTAAACGGCAGCATGACGGCCATCTTCTCTCATTGAAAGGAAACATTCGAAGAAGAAATGAGAAGAAAGAAGAAGATCAAGGCATAAACACTCCGGAGCAGGCTTGTTGAGGGCTCGGGGACCTTGCGGCACTTCGTATCCTGGGTCCAAATCACAATAACTTACCCACCCCACCCCACTTTTTTTCTTCTTTTTTTTCTTTCCAATGGCGCAGGCATCACGTTGGCGGCCCGATTAGCGGACCTGGCTGGTGGGTTCATTCTCTCGGCTTGGCACGGCATCACGTAGGGGCCGATCACGGAACAGGCTGGCTGGGCGCCAGGCCTTTCTGCCTTCTTTCGTGAAGATTCTTCTGATCAGTAGTAGGGGAAGACCGAGGTAAAAAGCGAATGGCGGGTAAGAAGCCCACCCCAATTATCTCTTGAAATGAAAGCAAACTTCAGTCTCATTTTAGCCCATGAGGACGAGCGTTAATGTACTAGCATTCGTCTTATTGGGCAAATTTGACTGAAAATGTTCTTTATTCATGAGATAAATTGGGGTGGGCTTTTACCAGCCATGCGCCTTTTTACCCCGTCTTCCACTACATCACAGTGCGCATTCCGCAGATTCCCCTACGTTACAGCGACAAGAAAATGTCAGAAGTGACTGTGGTTTGCTACAGGAAAGAAGAAGAAAGAACGAGTTCCAGGAGTTGTTGTTATTGTCGGAGATTGAGTAACAAGACGGCTTTGCCAAGGGGCGCGCCATGTGCGAATTGTTGATATCGTCATGTACCATAAAGGTTGTTTTTCCTTAAATATATGACATTAATTTTTCTTTTCTGGTTAGCAGATAACGGAGCAGGGTTTCCCTGACTCGGAAAAACCTTTGAATCTTCTCAGTTTTCACTTTTGTCATTGTGAACAATGTAAAATGCAAGTTTATGCACGCGGGGGTACAATGTCAAATAATCCAAGTAAAGCATATGAAATTACTCATGCTCAATTAAAGCATGTTTAGATTTACTTGTACAGAGGAGAAGGACCCCTAGGGGTTATATTTGATTCAAAAAACTCAAATTTGATAAGACACATGCACAACTAGCGATAAATAAAGGCAGTAGGATGCTGGGCTTGATCAGGAGTTTTAAAAACTTAAATAAAGAGGGGTTTCATTAAATCTTTACAAATGTTTAATACGCCTCATCTTGGAGTATGGAACTATAATTTGGAATCCCTTCTTAAACAACAGTCCAGTGCAATTGAGAAGGTACAGAGGAGAGCAACCAAACTGATAAAATCCATGAAAAATTGGGATTATGAGGACAGGCTAAGTAAATTAGACTTGCCATCTTTAAAATACAGAAGACTAAGGGGAGATTTGATAAATGTTTACAAGATTCTTCAAGGCACTGACAATACTAACAAAGGATTGTTTCACTTGTCTAACGAAATAAGAACCCTTAATAGTGAACTTAAGATCCTAACCAAGTACAGCAGAACTAACATTAGAAAAAAACTTTTTTTCCAACAGAGTCACCCAATATTGGAACAACCTCCCTGCACATACTAAACTGGCCTCAGATACTAACAAAATCAAAAACCTCCTTGACAGTGATCCAAAAATTGCCCTGTTAAAATACATCCATGATTAGTGCATCAAAATGGATGCAAAAAACCGCCACAGCAATTGCCAAACACTAACCAAAAGGAAGGACACATTGAGAGGCTGCAAGGCCTGGTCGTCCAAATATCTGACCTGACCTGACCTGACCTGACATGTGTGCGTTTTTTGGAATGGGCGTTAATTATTTCTTCTTTCAAGTTTCACTTTCAGTTTCACTTCTCAATCATCTGTTGGTAGGGCTTGTAGCGTGCACATCTGTCGCTCGTGAAAATCTGCAGCTCACTACCTATGAGAGTCTGTATTTGCGGAATTTGGCGACATTGAGCATGAACCACAAATTTCACTTTTTTTCTGGGGTTAGTGATAGGGTTAGGGTTAAGGGTTAGGTAAATGGTTGAAGTACGGAAAAAGTGAAATTTGTGAAAGTCGCAAATACAAACTCTCATAGTAGCGAGCCGCAGATGTGCATTATGAGCGACAGATGTTGCACGCTTGTTGGGTTAACATTCCTAGCTCGTTAAAATTCCTTGCTCGCTACTATGAGAGTGACTATTTCAATATTTGCGACAACCACAAAATTCACTTTTTTCGTTACTTTAAACATTTACCTAACCCTAACCCTAAAACTAACCCTAACTCTAGAAAAAAAAGTGAAATTTGTCGTTCATGCACAATGTCGAAAAATGCCGCAAATAGTCAGTCTTATAGTATAGCGAACTATGAATTTTAACGAGCTACAAATTTTAACCCGACACCACGCGACATGGCACATGGCCAAAATCGGGGTTCGGGATTTTGAGTAGGAAAACTCGCTGCGTATTTGAACCTGTAATTCCGTCGTTTTAACACTGTAGAAGCATACAAAACACATGAGGGACCTTCTGTTAGGCAGAAAACGTAGATAACAATCATAGTCCGCCACAGGATCGACTAGGTAGTTTGGGGGCGAGTCTTACTTATTACTTTCTTCTCTGCAGTGGGTGCATGTATTATTCTTCTTGCATATATACAGTATACTGCGTCCTCCTTCAACAGTTTGATGATTATGACGCTTACGACGTGGAGGGTTTCCAAATCACACAGGAGATCTTGTTAATGCAAGGACATTGAGAAGAACATTGCTGTGCACCCGGATGAGATAACAGCTCAATGCTGGGAGTGAATGGGAGGGGGGAGGTGAGGGCGATGATAATTTTTGAGGGGGGAAGGAGGAAAACTAGTGAGCAGTCGGAGGTTATAGAGTTGGGGATCCGTTGATGTACACAAACGGACAACGACCTCCCGAGATTGACACCACTCGCTCAGGGCAAGCGGCGACGGGCAGAGGGGATCGACGGCCGTGCTCCAGATCTGGCAGATTGAAACCCCTCCACCCCCCCCAAGGCTGAATGACTCATCTGCCTCTGGCGGCAGAGCGTCTCACACTCACTCCCAGCCCTGGGAAAGAGTGAGTATTCTCGTCCTGTAAACTTGTCTTTACCAGCAGTGCACAGTACACGGCCCACGCGCCCCCCGCCTCCCCCCCCGCACGACACGACAGTCCTGATCGCAACTCACACTGTCGCACAGCACGCGAGCGCATGCTAGGGAGCTGAGCTAGACGACTGGCCACCCCCCCCCTTCCGGGTCCCCCAGCCTTGACCATGACACACCCTCCCCCATGGTGAGCAGACACTTGCAAGACAGAGACAGGTGACAGCACCACACACTACAGCACGAGGACTCCCCACCCCCCCGCCCCCCCCCCCGCGTCCCCCCCGTAACTGCACCCCTCGCCCTTGCAGTGGACGGCCCACTGCAGAGCACCCCCCCGGTACCCACGACAGCAACACGCGCTGTTTCCCCCCCCTCCCCCCCAAACCCCCCCCCCCCCCCCCCTCCCCTTTCCACTCCCCACGCTCTGTGGTGTACTTAAGGGTGGGACGAACTAAGGCTTTGTAGGCAGTTTCCTTGACGGAGATGGAGCCTATCTTCAAATTTCGTTGGAGGAAGCCTAAAGTCTTGTTTGCCTTATTTACGGTGTTGTTGATGTGGGTGTTCCATGACAGATCTTGGGAGATTGTGACACCCAGGTACTTGACTTCTTCTGCTGTCCTGGGTTAACAACAACGACAGTATCCAAAATTATTCTGGGTGTTTTTCGCCCAACCTTTGTACTTCAGCTGGTAAGGGATAGGGTTAGAACCAGTTTATGGTTATTTTCATGACACAGAAAGTTTGAAACATGAAAATAGTCAGCAAGGAAAAACCAACGTAAACCCTCTCTATTCAGCGTCGCCGTTGGTGTTGCCATACAGCATGGGGAAAATGGCGACCGTTAAATGCTAAGTTCGCATACATACGATAACGCTCCGAGCAGCTGTTTATGTTCTTAAATTATAATTATAAATCTTTGATTCTGACAAAATAAAAAAAAAAAAATTTAAGCCTCCCCTAAACTGGATCAGGACTCCCAGGGACTCCCATTTGGGGGTTTATGAAGTACTAGAATTCTAGAGGACCTTTTAAAAGAATGTACAGGGGGTCCCAGGAATGCACTAGAAAAAATATTGTTAGCATTCACTATGCCACTGGGACCCTCAATCCCGCCTCTAGAACCCTCTATAACTGATAAGTGAAGGAGTCCCTGGGACCCCTTGTTTTGCGGGGGACAATTGGGAGCCCTGCTGATTCTAACCCTATTCCTTACCCAATGAAGTACAAAAGTTGGGTGAAAAACTCTGAATAATTTTGGATACTGTCTTTGTTGTTAACCCTGCATTGATATGGAAGGAAATTAAAAGGGGAAACAGTGGAAAGGGGGCAGTGGGAAAAGGTGTTGATGGGCACAGGACGGGTGTGTGTGTGTGTGGAGGGAGGGTTTGGATTGGCTTCATTGGGGGGTGGGTAGGAGGGGATGGGTAGGGTAGGGTGAAGGCAGTGAGGGAGGTCGTTGTTTCTTAGATCTGGGATTTGAACGAAGCCCCCCCACTGGTACTGGTAGCTCATGATCAGAGCCACATTGTTGACACTCATGAACACACTGTAGCACACACTGCCCGCGCACAGACACACACACACACACACACACACACACAACACACACACACACACACACACACGAGGATGAAAAAAAGCTTTGGTTAGCTTATTCTTTAAACCCTCAATAAAGATGATTTTGACTTGACTTGACTTGACTTGACAGTCACACACAACACACACACACACTAAACACACTCACACACTGTCACACACACTCCACACACACACTGTCACACAAACACACACACACACACCAATCTCTCCTCTCACACACAACACACACACACACACACACACACACACACACACACACAGACACACACACACACACGCACACACACTGTCTCACACCCACCCCACACACACACCACACACTGTCACACACACACACACACTGTCACACACACACACATACACACATACACACACACACACACACACACACACAGCATACAGTGAAGATACCATATTTTACAGACTATAGTATAACACTAGCCCTCCTCCCCCTCCACCACCACCCTTCCCCCTCACCCCTCCATTTTCTTTTCCCCCGTGTGCAGCAGGCTGCTCTGTGACTAGCCAGGGGTGCACGCCCTCTGATCTGTCTGGGTTTATTTTCATTTTTGTTATTCCCGCGCTGCATACCTCTTTGAACCCCAGTACATGTCAGTAATTGCCAGTTACGGCAGACCTGTGGACATTATTGGCAGAAGAAGAAGAAGAAGATAACTACTTAAGGTGTGCCTGATTATAAGGCGCACCCCCCAGATTTTACACAAAATTCAGATTTTGTTACATTTTCTTACTATTTTATTTTCATCCATCATGGCTATAAGTCGCAGGCCACTCAGTGTGGGGAAAGTATGGCCTTATAGTCCATTGAATGCTGTGTTCATGATTGTGCTATGATATATGGAATGATGGTGATATATGATTATGATATGATATGATGTGATATATGATATGAATTCTGACATGCTATACGGCGCAGGGCACTCAGTGTGGGGAAAGGTATGGCCTTATCAGTGCCCATGAAATGCGATTGTTCATGATTGTGATATGACATTATGATATGATGTGATATATGATATGAATGTGATATATGATATGAAATGATATACGATATGATGATGATATATGATATGATGTGATATATGACATGCATAATGTATCAAGCTATAAGGCGCAGGGCACTCATTGTGGGGAAAGTATGGCCTTATAGTCCATGAAATACTTGTGTTCATGATTGTGAATATATATGATATGATGTGAGAGATGATAGATGTGATTATATGAGATGAGTGATATATGATATGATGTGATATATGATATGATGTGATATATGACATGATAAGGCGCAGGCCATCCATTGTGGGGCACACAGTATGGCCTTATAGTCCAGGGCAATGCTGTGTTTCAGTGATTGTGAAAAGGTATGGCCTTATAGTCCAATGATATGCTGTGCTAATGATGATGTGATGTGATGTGATATGATGATATGATGTGATATATGATATGAATTGATGACATGCTATGAAGTATTACATGCTATAAGGCGCAGGGCACTCAGTGTGGGGAAAGTATGGCCTTATACTGCTATAGTCCATGAAATGCTGTGTTCATGATTGTGATGTGATATATGATATATGATATGATATATGATGTGATGTGATATATGATATGATATGATATATGATATGATGTGATATATGATATGAATTATGACATGCTATAAGGCGCAGGGCACTCAGTGTGGGAAAAGGTATGGCCTTATAGTCCATGAAATGCTGTGTTCATCATTGTGATATGATATATGATATATGATGTGATATATGATATGATGTGATATATGATATGAATTATCATGCTATAAGGCGCAGGGCACTCAGTGTGGGAAAAGGTATGGCCTTATAGTCCATGAAATGCTGTATTCATCATTGGCACAGAAGACAGGATTTGCCTTGCCACCGACCTCTACTCTTAACGTGTGCTAAGTGCATGGGGCATACGGGACCTCGGTTTATCGACATATCATCAGAAAGACTCTCCATTAAATCGTCCTACAGAACTTAATACTGATCAATGGATTAATCTTTTGTTACAGGCTATAGCTTATGTACTGGAGTGGAGCAGCAGAGTCCCTAGAGATGTTCAAAGCATGTCAACACCTGCCGATGGTCAACACCTGCCAATAGTCAACACATGTCAATGGTCAACACCTGCCAATAGTCAACACATGCCGATGGTCAACACCTGCCAATAGTCAACACCTGCCAATGGTCAACACCTGCCAATAGTCAACACCTGCCGATGGTCAACACCTGCCAATAGTCAACACCTGCCGATGGTCAACACCTGCTGGCAGTCAACACATGCCGATGGTCAACACCTGCCAATAGTCAACACATGCCGATGGTCAACACCTGCCAATAGTCAACACATGCCGATGGTCAACACCTGCCAATAGTCAACACATGCCGATGGTCAACACCTGCCAATAGTCTAACACATGCCGATGGTCAACACCTGCCAATAGTCAACACCTGCCGATGGTCAACACCTGTCAATAGTCAACACCTGCCGACAATGGTGAGCATGAGCACAGCTGTACTGGGCATGGATCCGGGAGGTAGGCCTGTCCCCCATTCAGGTCGGTCGTCTTTGTGACTCCTTTTCTGCGGAATTCTCTTACATGTCAAATCTGTCAAGTCTCTTTTCCATCCTTTTGAAATCAATGTCTTGCTGTTTTTCTGTGGAACTTCTCTTCCAAGTCAAATCTGTCTGTCTCTTTTCCATCCTTTTGAAATCAATGTCTTGCTGTTTTTCTGCGGAATTCTCTTCCAAGTCAAATCTGTCTGTCTCTTTTACATCCTTTTGAAATCAATGTCTTGTTGTTTTTCTGTGGAATTCTCTCCCATGTGAAATGTCTGTCTCTTTTCCATCCTTTTGAAATCAATGTATTGCTGTTTTTCTGCGGAATTCTCTTCCAAGTCAAATCTGTCTGTCTCTTTTACATCCTTTTGAAATCAATGTCTTGTTGTTTTTCTGTGGAATTCTCTCCCATGTGAAATGTCTGTCTCTTTTCCATCCTTTTGAAATCAATGTATTGTTGTTTTTCTGTGGAATTCTCTTCCAAGTCAAATCTGTCTGTCTCTTTTCCATCCTTTTGAAATCAATGTATTGTTGTTTTTCTGTGGAATTCTCTTCCATGTCTGGACACTTGTCTCTCTTCAATCCTTTTTCAGGCATTTTGTTTCTTTTTCTTCTTCAATCGCTCACACAGATTCCTGTTAATTATTAGCGCAGATGCATTATGCTGCCGTTATGGGCCTAATTAAGAAATAGTTAGGACCAGCATGTCTGCCTTCGGCTGAAGAATATCTTTATAAGAATTTATAGAAAAAAGGAGGCAGGAGAATGGGCCAATAAGTCAGAAAGCTAGTAGACCGCACTATACTTAAGCAAAAAGGGAAAAGGCAAGAGGACAAAGAGAGTGACAGATTAGAGGAAGTTACAAGCCACAGAACTTCAAGAAGGTGGGGGAATTATTTCTACGAAAGACCCCCGGTATCCCCACGGGCGTGTGTGTGTGACTGTGTCTTGTTCAGCCCTTGTCTTGGTTTGCTCAGTGTGTTGCCTCTCCTCCAGTTCCACTTGTTAGTCCCCAGCCTCTATGTGGGCAGGAGGGCTTTTCTGCTGTGTGTATTGTTCAGCCCTTGTCTTGATTTGCTCAGTGTGTTGCCTCTCCTCCAATTCCACTTGTTAGTCCCCAGCCTCTATGTGGGCAGGAGGGCTTTTCTGCTGGGTGTCTTGTTCAGCCCTTGCCTTGCTTTGCGCAGTGTGTTGCCTCTCCTCCAATTCCACTTGTTAGTCCCCAGCCTCTATGTGGGCAGGAGGGCTTTTCTGCTGTGTGTCTTGTTCAGCCCTTGTCTTGATTTGCTCAGTGTGTTGCCTCTCCTCCAGTTCCACTTGTTAGTCCCCAACCTCTATGTGGGCAGGAGGGCTTTTCTGCTGTGTGTCTTGTTCAACCCTTATGGAAAGCCAAATACCTTAAACCCGATTCTAAAATGCGCCCGTGTCTTAGCAAAAGTGCGCGCGCATTTTATCAAAAACTGCTCGCCCATATTGACGCTGATTGGTCGAACATTTTCTGCGCGCGTGGAGCCATAGACGCCACGCAGATTCTAAATTGGGGTCACACTTTTGCTTTGAACCTAAAAACCTTGGATCAGAAAATTTACTGAAACGAAATTGTTTATTAATTGACGCCCTCAGGGTTATGGCTCTTCGCTGGTGGCCTGTTTCGCGAGCCATTATTATGCCTCTATATCTGTCTGTCTCTTTGTCTCTCTCTTCTCTGCCTCTCCCTTCCCCGTCTCTGTCGCCCTCTCCCTCTCTCTCCACTCTATCTGTCTCTCCCTCTCACTGTCTCTCTCTCCCGCTCTGTGTGTGTGTGTGTCTCTCATCTCTTTGTCTCTCTCTCTCTCTCTCGTTCTCTCGCATCTCACTTCTCTCCTCTTCTCTTCTCTCTCTCTCTCTTCTCTCCTGTGTCTTTGTCTATCTCGCTGAGGAGGGAGAGAGACAGAGACAGAGAGAGAGACACACACAACAGAACTATATACAATGTGAAGAGAGAGAGAGACACTGAGCGCGCGCCGAGAGAGAGAGAGGGAGAGAGAGAGAGAAGAGAGACAGACATAGAGCCAGAGAGAGAGGACAGAGACACAGAGAGAGAGACAGTGAGTGAGAGAGACAGAGACATGGAGAGAAGAGACAGAGAGAGAGAGAGAGACAGAGGAGAGAGACAGATAGAGAGAGAGAGAAACAGACAGACACAAACAGACAGACAGAGAGAGAGAGAGAGAGATAGGGAGAGGGAGAGACAGGGAGAGAGACACAGAGAGAGTGAGACAGAAACAGACAGAGATACAGAATGAGAGAGAGTGAGACAGGGACAGATAGACACACAGAGAGAGACATACAAGAGAAAGAGAGAAACCCCCCCGCCAGAGAGAGGAGAGAGAGAGAGAGAGATAGAGAGGAGAGAGAGAGAGGGACAGAGAGAGAGAGAGATGATAGAGAGAGAGAGAGATAGAGAGAGGGTGGGGGAGAGATTGAGAGATCATGATTAGAGAGACGAGACAGAGAGTGTATTTTTTTTTTGATTTTTGATTGATTTATTACACACACACAGCGAGAGAAGAGAGAGAGAGAGAGGGAGAGAGAAGTAGAGACAGACAGAGAGAGACAGACAAAGAGAGAGAGAGAGAGATAGACACACAACACACACACACAAAAAAAAAAAAGAGAGAGAGAGACAGAGAGGAGAGAGAGAGGGATAGAGAGAGAGGGGGGAGAGATAGAGGGAGAGAGACAGAGACAGAGAGAGAGATAGTGACAGAGAGAGACACACAGAGAGAGACAATGAGACAGAGGGCGAGACAGCGAGAGAGAGACAGACAGACCATGGTAGAGAGAGAGCCCAAGACAGACAGGTAGAGAGACAGAGAAAGGCAGAGAGAAAATGGGAGAGACAGATACTACTATACTATACTATACTATACCATAGGACACTTTACTATAAGAACACTGCGTGAATAACCTTTCCCTTTTTATTTCCCTGCTCAGAACGATAAAGTGTTTGAGGTAGCCAAGAACACTTACTCTGTTTACTTTCTGATTCAACTTTTTAAAGAACCCAAGCAAAAGTGCGCGCGGGGAATTGGCCAGGAAAATGTGAAAACGCGCGCGTGTTTTTGAGAAATCCGGGCGAAATTACGCCCGTGTTTCTAAACGGGTTTGAGGTATTTGGCTTTCCATGAACCCTTGCCTTGATTTGCTCAGTGTGTTGCCTCTCCTCCAATTCCACTTGTTAGTCCCCAGCCTCTATGTGGCCAGGAGGGCTTTTCTGCTGTGTGTCTTGTTCAACCCTTGTCTTGATTTGCTCATTGTGTTGCCTCTCCTCCAATTCCACTTGTTAGTCCCCAGCCTCTATGTGGCCAGGAGGGCTTTTCTGCTGTGTGTCTTGTTCAACCCTTGCCTTGATTTGCTCAGTGTGTTGCCTCTCCTCCAATTCCACTTGTTAGTCCCCAACCTCTATGTGGGCAGGAGGGCTTTTCTGCTGTGTGTCTTGTTCAACCCTTGCCTTGATTTGCTCAGTGTGTTGCCTCTCCTCCAGTTCCACTTGTTAGTCCCCAGCCTCTATGTGGGCAGGAGGGCTTTACAGGAGGGCTTTTCAACCCTTGCCTTGATTTGCTCAGTGTGTTGCCTCTGACACATTCACACAGCGCGAGACAGACACACTCAGTGTTGTTTGGACTCCTCCTCCAGTTCCACTTGTTAATTGTTAGTCCCCGAAGCCCTCTATGTGGGCAGGATAGAGCAGGAGGGCGTTATCTGCTGGGTGATGTCTTGTGCAAACCCTTGTCGTGATTGTTTTCATTGTTTGTGTTGCCTCTCCTCCAGTTCCACCTTGTGGTACTTGGTTAGTCCCAGCCTCTATGTGGCAAGGGCAGGAGGGCCTTTATGCTGGCGTGTATCTGTTTTCACTGAATGCTGTATGTATGTCTCGTTTTTTGCTGTGTGTGTTTGTCTGTCTCCTGCTGTGGTCATCAATAATACGGAATGGTCCCGGTCCCCGGTTTCTGGGTCCTTGGTCCTTTCCTTCTCACGCCGGTCATCACACACTGACCTATTGACAGTTGATACAGAAAAAGGTCAAATTTGTGTATTCACCCACACCACTAGTGTCAGGACAAATGTCTTGATTACATTTTTAACACTGGCATGATTTGTCCTATTGATTTTTGCGAGAGCCAGGACATTCGTCCTGCTTGATTCTCTAATCTCAGCGACAGTTACTGGGTCCTGTCAATTGTAAGGGTCCTCCGGGTACTACATCACTCTGAGCGCAGTACAACGGTGGGAAATTCCCCACAAACTATTGCTACGTTTTGAGTAGTGACCTAATGCCTCAGCACTCATAAGTTCTGTGTTCATATTCTTTGTCGTCTTTGCTTTGTTTCCTGTGAATTCCCCACAACCTTGCTACGTTGTGAGTGACCTAATGCCAGCACTCATGGTTCTGTGTCTCTCTTGTCTCTTTGCTTAATGTTTCCTGTGAATTCCCCACAACCTTGCTACGTTGTGAGTAACCTAATGCCAGCACTCATAGTTCTGTGTCTCTCCTGTCTCTTTGCTTTGTTTCCTGTGAATTCCCCACAACCTTGCTACGTTGTGAGTGACCTAATGCCAGCACTCATAGTTCTGTGTCTCTCCTGTCTCTTTGCTTAATGTTTCCTGTGAATTCCCCACTACCTTGCTATGTTGTGAGTGACCTAATGCCAGCACTCATGGTTCTGTGTCTCTCTTGTCTCTTTGCTTAATGTTTCCTGTGAATTCCCCACTACCTTGCTATGTTGTGAGTAACCTAATGCCAGCACTCATAGTTCTGTGTCTCTCTTGTCTCTTTGCTTAATGTTTCCTGTGAATTCCCCACAACCTTGCTACGTTGTGAGTAACCTAATGCCAGCACTCATAGTTCTGTGTCTCTCTTGTCTCTTTGCTTTGCTTCCTGTGACATTGTTGTTAGGATCTCATCCGTTTCTACAAGTAACGTGTCTCTACTCAGTGTTCATAGAGACTAATATTGAAAGGGGCGCGGGGAGTAGGGGGGGGGGAGAAAGAAGAGAAGTCAATGATGAAGGAGATGAGTTGGGGAAAAATAAAAGGGCCGTTTGCGCGAGAATTTGTGCACTGCCGGAGTGTGTGTTTGTGTATGTGTGTGTTGTTAGTTTGTAGTGCTTGTGGTGTTGTGTGGGTTGTGTGTGGGTGTGTCTTGTGTGTGTGTGTGTGTGTGTGTGTGTGTGTATGTGTTCTCTGTGACCATATGTAGAATAGGATCCATGCCTTACTGACCACAAATTTAGGAACACAATATAATTGAATAAACAGACGCTGATTTGCAAAGGGTTTATATAATGAGCATGAGGTGTTAAGGTCATAGGGTGGGCCGCAAAAAAAGCCGGAACGTTGGCCGGGGGGTGGTGAAGAGGGTTTTTTTTGTGTTGTAATTTTAAGCGAGGGACTTCCAGAGTTTGCTGGTGCAGTCCAAGCCAAGATGGGTGTGTGTGGCTGGCCAGCTAATGCAAAGCTAATGGCCCTGAAGGGCTCAGTCAATCAATTTGGAGGGGTTTGACTCTTAGACTACTTCCAGGGGGACACGTTGTGCTCTTTTTTTCCGGTTGAGGTTGGATACAAGGAAAGGAGGAAAGGCAGAGGTACAAGGAGGAAGAAAGGAGTAGCTGTAGATTGGAAGTTGCAGACTATATCAGAAGAGAAGAGGCAGTACATGGCAGAGGTGCAAGGAGGAAGACAGGAGTAGCTGTAGATTGGAAGTTGCAGAGTATATCAGAAGAGAAGAGGCAGAGGTGCAAGGAGGAAGAAAGGAGTAGCTGTAGATTGGAAGTTGCAGAGTATATCAGAAGAGAAGAGGCAGTACATGGCAGAGAGGCAAGGAGGAAGAAAGGAGTAGCTGTAGATTGGAAGTTGCAGAGTATATCAGAAGAGAAGAGGCAGTACATGGCAGAGAGGCAAGGAGGAAGAAAGGAGTAGCTGTAGATTGGAAGTTGCAGAGTATATCAGAAGAGAAGAGGCAGTACATGGCAGAGAGGCAAGGAGGAAGAAAGGAGTAGCTGTAGATTGGAAGTTGCAGAGTATATCAGAAGAGAAGAGGCAGTACATGGCAGAGGTGCAAGGAGGAAGAAAGGAGTAGCTGTAGATTGGAAGTTGCAGAGTATATCAGAAGAGAAGAGGCAGTACATGGCAGAGGTGCAAGGAGGAAGAAAGGAGTAGCTGTAGATTGGAAGTTGCAGAGTATATCAGAAGAGAAGAGGCAGTACATGGCAGAGGTGCAAGGAGGAAGACAGGAGTAGCTGTAGATTGGAAGTTGCAGACTATATCAGAAGAGAAGAGGCAGTACATGGCAGAGGTGCAAGGAGGAAGACAGGAGTAGCTGTAGATTGGAAGTTGCAGAGTATATCAGAAGAGAAGAGGCAGTACATGGCAGAGAGGCAAGGAGGAAGAAAGGAGTAGCTGTAGATTGGAAGTTGCAGAGTATATCAGAAGAGAAGAGGCAGTACATGGCAGAGGTGCAAGGAGGAAGAAAGGAGGAGCTGTAGATTGGAAGTTGCAGAGTATATCAGAAGAGAAGAGGCAGTACATGGCAGAGAGGCAAGGAGGAAGAAAGGAGGAGCTGTAGATTGGAAGTTGCAGAGTATATCAGAAGAGAAGAGGCAGTACATGGCAGAGGTGCAAGGAGGAAGACAGGAGTAGCTGTAGATTGGAAGTTGCAGAGTATATCAGAAGAGAAGAGGCAGTACATGGCAGAGGTGCAAGGAGGAAGAAAGGAGGAGCTGTAGATTGGAAGTTGCAGAGTATATCAGAAGAGAAGAGGCAGTACATGGCAGAGGTGCAAGGAGGAAGAAAGGAGTAGCTGTAGATTGGAAGTTGCAGAGTATATCAGAAGAGAAGAGGCAGTACATGGCAGAGAGGCAAGGAGGAAGAAAGGAGGAGCTGTAGATTGGAAGTTGCAGAGTATATCAGAAGAGAAGAGGCAGTACATGGCAGAGGTGCAAGGAGGAAGACAGGAGTAGCTGTAGATTGGAAGTTGCAGACTATATCAGAAGAGAAGAGGCAGTACATGGCAGAGAGGCAAGGAGGAAGAAAGGAGGAGCTGTAGATTGGAAGTTGCAGAGTATATCAGAAGAGAAGAGGCAGTACATGGCAGAGAGGCAAGGAGGAAAAAACCCACAATGGAAAAAACGGGGGTCAGTTTCCATCTGATAAAGGTCATAGGCCCTGCCACAAGGACAATAGTGTGTGGTTGTGTGTGTGTGTGTGTGTGTGTGTGTGTGGACAGC